>KE504730.1:421049-459737 GCA_000441515.1 Elaeis oleifera
TCTGGGGAAGAGTCCTACCAAGGACACCAATTAATTTCTAGGACCTGTCAATCCATCGACAACATGGCAACCCCGGCGATGTGACAGCCCGGGGCGATTTGACGGCTCTACAGTTGTCAACATCACGGACGGCGGAACCATACCGCCTCCCACTATAAAAAGGGGTAAGGCAACAGCTCTGGTAAGCTTTCCTAGGCTCTCCGAAGCCCTCTCGAACCCCCATCGCTGAGTTCTTTGGTTCTCCTCTTTGCTGTTGCCTAGTCTCCTCTCTGACTTGACCGTCGGAGGGTCCCCGCCGGAGGCCCCTCCGGTCTGAGCGGACTTCCCGTGCAGGTGCTCGCTCCCGGTGACCAGGCGCGACGCGAGGGGATTGGCCGCAACATGAGTAAACCAGTTTCAAGAGATTGACAGGGAGGAGAGAAGCGGGGCCAGCCCAGGGGGCAGGTCGAATTGGGCGACTGCTCCAGACCCCAGGCCCTGCATTAATATTCTAATGGGATGCAAAGATGGTTTTCTATAATATTATAACAAGAAAAATAATTAAATAGGTTAATGATAGGTTTTACACGTTGCTTAACGAATATATCTATAGAAAATTATTGTATGTAAATTAATTTTTAATAATAATTAATATTAAGTATGTTAATTTTAATAGAGAAAGCCCATTTTTTTCATTTGGCCCTGGGTCTAACAAAAGTCAGGACCGGCCTGGAGGGAAGATTAAAAGGGTATAAGTTTGTAACACCATAAAGTAAGTGGGTCAAGAACTGAACTAAGTACATGTTCAGAAAATTACTCAGGCCTTTGGATCAGTAGGGTAAAATCCGGTTTCCTCTTCAGTTAAGCAGTAAAAATTTGACTGTTCACTCAACTTCTAGTTTTTGAATAGTTTAGAATTAATTTGCTAGAGTATTACTGGAACGGTTAGATCTACATTAGTTGGACTCTGTGATGAGCATATTCAGAGTTTGGCATTTGAGAATGATCCAACCAGAGGTAAAAGATTCAACCAGAAATGTAAAGTCAATAATAATTTGAGATTTTTGTTAATGATTTAATAGAATTGAAATGATGATGAGTAGTGCTCACGTAGGTGACCTGTGATATTGTTGAGCTTGTTATAGTGAATTCCATGAGTTCTGCTTATCTTCTATCTTTTCATTTTTCATTGTACAAGTCTCCCTGATAATGCTATTAGTGAATGGCTTAAATTCCACTTATCTTCTGTTTCTTCAATATATTAATCTCTCTTTCATAAGGTTCGTTTCCTCTTCTCTTCTCTTGGTGCTCACCACACCCAAGGTACAACAAGTACATGGTGTTGTGCTTACTTTTTTGTATTGTTTGAAAACCTAAACTTGGTATCTATCGAACAAAGTCTTGACGCATTGAAGATAAGGAATTATAATGATGACACAGTAAAATTCCATGATATTGTTGATGCATGTCTAGGTTGATTAACATTGTCCTATGCATCATAGAATTTCCCTCCATGATATCTTCAACGATGAACTTTGCATGAGAAAAAGTTCTTGCCCAAGAAAAAGAAATCATCAAGAATGAAAGCTCAAAATTCATTAAGAATAATGATTACACATTTCCCTCCTTTTTTTTCTTATGAATCCATGGTAAAGCATAAAATCTGCTAATCCGAGTATTTATTTGATTGAACGAATCTTTTGTTGGGAAAATATTGGGAGCATGGTATGCTATACTGGTCAATACTAGTGCATACCAAGCGAATTGTATCATACCAGTACCGAATCAGTAAATGGTATGGGGGGTGTACAGAGTTTCAATGTGCTGAACCAACACCAGGCATACCGACATTGTACCAAGACATTACCAGTAGGGGGGTCCAATACCAAGACAATCAACCTTGATTGAGAGCATTATAATGTCTTTATATTGCAGGATACATGCAGAAAATCTTGAATAGTTTTAATTAACAGTGACAATGTGAAATTGTATCTAGTTCTCATGGTGGAATAACCAACAATGATAGCCACATATCAAAAGAATTTGTGCCTTTTTTTTGGGTGAAGTTTTCCTTTTGATACCTTCTGCATTTACTGCTCAAATTATTTGAATTGTTGAAACTATGATGGCTTTATGATAAAAACAGGGTACATGGTGCCAATGTTATTCTATTGGTTGGGGGAAAATGTCAACGTTACTGAAGCCCAAGAGAGAGGCATGGAATAAAGATATCAAGACTTGCATGAAAGCTTATTAACTGCCTGTGGAATTCTTGTCAGTAGCCAGGATAGATACAAGAGCAATCAAAATCGAAATTTTGTCGCTGAACTGTATGGTAACTTGTTTCCAGAAGGGGGGAGGGGTTATGTATGAAAAGGTCAAATGCCCATTTGCATTCTAGTACTGGTCATGATCAAGGATATAACTACCACAACTTTTGGCGAGCATATCTTGCTTGCCTTAAATATTACACTTGTGGAAGAGACCAATAGACATGTATAACTTCCTTTTCATATTCTTTTAACTAGCTTGAAATTTTGATGTTTTAGGAATCACAATTAGTCAGAAGTTTTAATGATACTCAAAGTATTGCAGACAGATTTGGGATCCCCAGGAAGAGTATCTTAGGCGGGATGTATATAAGTTGCAAAGAAATTGTTGTAGCTGAGTCTCAGACTATGAGGAACTTTGTTGATTAGTTTGTTGTCTTGAATTGCATGTTTTTATCCATTCTTCTTTTTCTTAATTTTCTTTTAAGTTTGTTCTGTTCTTCTCCTCTTCAAATGTTCATCATGTTTAAAACACAACCAATATGATGTGGTGTCAAACAAGAGCTGGCAATTGTTGTAATTATCATGATTATAATCTATATGATCAAACAGCCACATACAATTATCAACCACTAGTTCACTAGCATTTGAACCTGTATGCAGGCACACTATGCAATATACTCCAAAAACATTTTATATATGCAGCACTCTGCCATCATTTACTGCATTCAAAACCTAACCATGGTTGTATCCTGGCTATTATGAGGAAAGAAGAAACAGAAGCTAAATGAACCAAGCTTTTATATTATGTTCAGTGTAGCGAGTAATTCAAAGTGAACTTGGCAGTTCTTTATTCTGAAAAACCATCATGCTATTCTGTACCAAAAATTTATAAAGAATAAACAAATTCATGATTAGCCTGCATTTGCTTACATTCCATATGCTTTATGTCGATGCTGCCCCCTAATAGATTGGGAGGTCTTTGGCTTCTGTATGGATTTTACTTTATAAGATTTCCTTCTTCATAGTTAAATTGCATGCTCTATTTTTCAAATTAATACAGTGGACTATCAAGGAAAGAAGAAGCAGATTAACCAAATGCTTAAATGTTGCTTAAAAAAGCTTTGGACTAGTTGATGTCCATGCACTTTTAATCGCAAATGATAATACATCAAGAATGTACATGGACGATTATATTGTCAGTGAGATAATTACTATTTGTAGACTCATGGATAAGTTTTGAAGGTCATTTGGTTGTAGCATGTCATTTTATCATGCATCAGTATATGTGTTATGATAGCATTATAATGAGATATCTTTCCCTGCCAGTTGTGTGCTTTAGACTCGAATCTGAGCCTTCCTACCCTTACTGGGTAAGAAAAGAGTGTATACACAAAGGAGCTATCCATAGCCTAATTTTACAGGTACACAAATAGGTATTTTAGGACAGGACTATTTTAAATTGATGCAGGTTGGTCTCCTGGGACAGGCCTATTGTAAATTTGGTTTATTTGGCCCAAAGTTGGTCCATTTCTGGTCCCATGTCACAAAGATGTAAGTATTCAAACACTCCCACCTTCCTAATTGGCTAACCTTTTGCTTTTTACTATGATAGAGGCCCACATTGTTTTCCCAAACTGGTTGCTTGTTTCTTCTGAAACCAAAAGCTTGCTCAAACTACAAAGCATATAGTACTGGTTTTTTAAAATCATCTGAGAGCATGTCTTATTGTCTACAGTCGAGAAACATAGTGCATCTGCATGTTTCTTCTATTTCAGCAACAGTCTGTAGACCTACTGATTTTTTAATGAAATGAGGATTCTTTTCAGAATGAGAGTTTTGAAGCCTGCTGTTTGAAAGTAAGTAGATTTTCCGGCATGCAACAAACAAATATTTCTACAGTAGTTATGGGAAATTAAGATCACCTGGACAGTTCTCTTCCATTGCATTACATGAGTTATTCTTTGCTCAATCCTCAATTTTCTGGAAAGTTAATAATTTTTGTTTTGTTAAAGCTTCCTTGAACACTGATCCGTAAGGTTCTTTTTGTTCCTTGCTTTGTAACAGGATATCTGCACAAGGCATGTAATGCATACTATAGAAGGGCATTAAGTTGTTAACAAAGCTTGGATGCAATGTATAGTGAGTTTAAGGAACTTGAATGGCTAGACAATTCAAGGTCTGCTGTCAACTTCTCTGAACTTGTTGGAGGAGAACTATCGATTTTTTGAGATTGAAGGACCTAGAACCGGGAAAGACTAACCCCAGCAATCTGAGAGAAACTCCTTCAGGATAAATTAGCAGAGTTTTGGCCAAGGAAGGTTTCTGGACTCTCAGATTTTTTTTCTTCTTAGTTCATTATAGACACTGTCAATAAACTTCATAATATTGAGCTTGTGCAGTTTCCTAGGATGCCAGAATTTTTATTGATGTTATATTAAAACCACACATCTGAGTACATGTACACCAGGGGCTAGCTCTACTGCTACAACAATGTGTTGAACCTAACTGCATGTTTTAGCACCTTATTCTAGTAATTTCCTTGGTTTCTTATCGGTACACTCAGTTTGATTTTTGTTATCCTTCTAAATCTGGAAAGCTAATATGTAGCCTGATTTATTTTTATAAATGCATGATACCAGGACCTGGAGAAACTGGTCTATGAAGCTATTTAATCTGGGATATCAGACCAACAACCATGTCATATTAGATAACTTCTTTTGTATGTCCTCTCTTGCGTATGCTTCCATGACCTACTTTAATTTACTAGAATCTGAGAAAATGTGTGTTCTACCCTGATTCTTTATCCATTGTCCATCCCTATGGATGCAGCCTGTTCCTGCAACCATCAAATTGAACTTCTGTTCATCCTACCATGGATGCTTTGCAATGAGGTAATCTTCGGACTAGAGGGTGCTGTCTCCATCACCCTAGAAGCTGTGGGACAAACCTCTCAATTCAATGTTCATCAACCTCCCTCCAAAGGAAATCAAGCTGCTTGTATACATATGCACATCTTTAAGCCCTCCTTGTCAGACGCCAATCAAAAGATGAGTGTCTTTGCATGCATTTTCGATACTAATCTAGTTATTATCTGACTGACATACAACACTGTAACAGTGGCTTCTCCTGTTCCCTAAAAGTATGTGTCTTAAGTCCTTGCAAACTGATTAGCTATTACCCACAGTTTGTTCAAAAAAATAGTTGTTTATTTCATTGTCTTCTGATATTCCCAGATTGTTAGACACGGACTAAGGTCCTCCAGTTTACCTGCTATTTTCTTCTTTAAGCCAAATTCCCATCCAAATTCATTTATTGCATTTTTAATTACGATGTTAAAATTCTCACCCTATGCCACTTTAGTATAGAGGCTGCATCAAAGCATCAAATGGTTCATGCCATCGCATTCTAAGGAGAATAGGTTATTCTATATATTTCCTGGTTGGAAAATTGCCACATTCTCACCAGTTGAAATACTCCTGCTTATAGATTATGTAGATTGCAGGCGGCTACCAATCCTCATATTCAAGCACTGCTACATCCTCTACCATTGAATGGTTGTAATTTTAACATATGGTATTGGGAATATTCCAGCTAATTTATTAAACACTCAACACTATCAGACAGTCTTATCCTGTATGGTTGGTTTGGATTCTACATCACCTTTGATTTAACTCCAAGACCACAACCTTTAAAAGGCTGAGGGTCATCAAACCAATGGTCTCACTCGCATCCTCATCTTCTTCAATCTCTTTCTTCTTTCTTGAGATAATTCAATTGTATCCTGCATGCTTTTCTCTCATCTGCCCCACAAGAACATTGCCAAACCATATAAAAAGATCCCACTTCATCCTCACAGTTAGCTTGTCAAAGAAATAACATAAATGATGGCATTATTGACATGTCATAAGAAAGATAGTGGCTAGCTGCAGGAAAGAATGGGAGAAGTAACAAAGTGAATACGTGGTCCAGGTATTAAGACCTACATTTATTGTCAATGTGCAGCCCCTGTTACAACAGCTCAATACAATCAAATCTGTTTTGCAATTAAAGTCCATTGTTTCACTTTTAAGAACCAAGCCCATCAATGTAAAATTCCGGACAAGGCCTCTTATTGGTTCATATCTTTACTTAAGGTCCTGATATGATACATTTTGGGTCTTTACAATGAGAAAGAAAGTAGGGTAATTCAGAGAAAAGCTTGAGAAGCAAGCTGGTGTATCCATGAACTCCATACAATTAGCATCTTGATGTGTTCTTGCAGGATAAATGACTAACACAAGTATGCAATAAATACATTGATATAGATAGGACATATGTGACAAAGATGTGCATATTTATTTTCCAATGAAAAGGGAGGATAGACTTGGCTGGAGGAATTACTTAGCTTTAGATTCTTGGGAAATGCCTCCCAAATTTTGAACATAGGACCACCTACAATTGGAAGAGAGATGCAAACACTGGGCTATGATGGTTTTTTGCAACAATAAATATCGGTTGGTTGACACATTGCTTGGATGCATTTGCACATTTGTTCCAGTAATAATGGGTAAGGCATGCATAACTTATCTCTGTCTATCTTTTGGTGGTTTCTAAATCTAACTTTATGGATTGTGAGCTGTAGGGCACTTTTGGTTGCACATTTGTACATGTTGGGTATCAAATAAAATTGTGATTAGTATTGCAGTAAACTTTGATATTATAACATCTCTTTTCTAGAAAAAAAGTATTTCTTTAGAAAATAATGTAAGGAAGCTTTTGCAAAAAAAAGTTGCCAGAAGATTGATGAGTGTTGAATCACCAACTCATCTCAAAAGCTTAAGCTGATAAGGAAAGATCAACAATGCATATCACATGCGATCTGGATTACATATGTGGAGGGATGATAGGGGTCTCTCAGGACCTCCAGCAAGCCTAAACCTTGACACTATATTGAGCATAACCAATTGATTTCAAAAGTTTAAGCTGACAGGGAAAGAGTTAACAATGTATATCATGCTTAACATAAAAGAATGGAGATGGTCAAGGAAGAAGTGGTGGAGAAGTATGAAAAGGACACTTGATGCATATTTTTGGGTCCCCATACTTATAAATTATGAAAAGAGCTTGATTTTAATGAAAATATCTCTTGTTTGTTAAGGTTCTGACTTGTAGTTTGATTGAATTTACTACGATTCAATGTTGCAAACAGCAAACTGGAAAACCAAAGCAGGAAACTCACTCCAGGACCAGTTTCAGGTACAAACTGCAATAACTATCTCCCATCTGAATTTCTTTAATGCGGTTATGGTCCACCAACTTGATCTTTTATGTGGTTGTATTTTTCTCAGGCGTAGCATGGAATCTTATCTTGCCAACTTCAGCATCTTTTTCATTCTGGGAAACGGCTGGAGGCTCACATAAAGTTGATCATGTGTGCTTTTCCATGTGCACCCGAGCGGTGCTGGTAGGGTGCCCACTATTGGATGATCAGGCTTCATAAAGTCGTGTTTGTGGTTATGGGACTTTAGAAACCTAACAACTCCCATGGACCACAAGGATGTAGCTTTTCTGAATTAACAATTAGAAAGTAAGATCGTTAAGAAGGTTTAATTTGGTATCACGGCCTGTCTTTTTAAGCTGGTTTGCTCATCTGGAAATAATAACAAGTGATGATGTAATGGGATCTTGATGTGATTCCAGAGCCTAGATAGATGCTTTGAATCCCTTTGTGAGACTGACACTGAGGGCAAAGGTTAGGTTTTGCACCCTCTCAATAAACCATATCTGTATCAGCAAATCATGGCGAGAAATGCTGATTAAAGTCCATGATGATGGTGGTGGTGGTCGAAGTGGTGATCACTGAAGTTTGGGCATGAGTTTTCTTCTATTCATTTTGTTGTATGGTTTTGAAGGGAACATATAGAAGCCCTTCTTATCATCTGTTAGAATCCTCAAGTTTTTCTTCTGCCATGTTTCTGTGTGCTGGCAATCTTTTGACTTGGAATTCTAGCTTTTGGTGAGTAACTTTTCGTGACAAATTTGATGAGCAACTTTAATGCTCTATGGCTTCACAGAATGCTGAAATGAGTGACTCGGTATGGTGCCTTTTTCTTATTAATTTTTTTTTAAAGTTACTTTTCCCATTTGGACCCAAACAAGCATCCGATTGCCCAGAATCTTGTGAACGAATTGTTTGTTTCCGCGTTGGTAACATTACGAGTGCTGATCCCTCTGGTATGGGGCCGAATGTTTTGAGGCTGAAGTGGGTGTAAAGGTGGAAACAGGACTCTTTGGAAAAGAGGATTGTTTTAAGCGATGGTACCGTGGGAATCTTTTCCAGCATGAGTGGACGTATGCCTTTCTGTGACTGCATCATGGATGTGCATCACCTGAAAACAGTGTTGAAGTGATAAAATAGGTTGATGCATGGACATCAGAAATGCTTGATCTAATTTGGTTCATTGGGGTCTACTTCTTCTTTATTTTTTCTTTTCTTTTTTTTTTTTTATTTTCCTTTTCGTTTGGTTTAAGAAGAAAGGCTGTGGCAGACGTAGAAGTGATGGTAAAAGATACCTAAAACTCTTTCAAGCATATTTTATAACTTCTATTATGGAGGGTAATTGCATGAAAGATTTAGCAAGGTTTTTTTTTTTTTTTTTTGGTGCGAAGGAATTAGCGAGTTAATGAGTGGAAGGAACTTATTGACATGATGCAGTACCAAGGAGAAGACTGAAAATATTGTGGCATTGTGATCATTAGGCACTAAACTATCTTAATTTTGACAAAAGTAAGATCATAAATGAGCAATAAAAAAAATTGTGGAAGAAATAAAAATGAGCATGTCAACTATTTAAAACATAAAGTCAAACAATTGCCATAAACCCTTTATAGATTAATTCTTTATTTAACGTATCCCTCTTAATCCTGTAATTCTTAATGAAATAAAACTAGAGAAGTACGTCTTCGTATTGTCATATAAAACAAATTCTTCTTAAAAAAAAAAACAAACAAAACAAAACAAAACAAAAGAAAACAGCTCACTCAGGGTTGGAAGAGAGGCTTATAGGCTCTAATATTTAGGAAAGTCAAGCATCGTGAGAGAGACCCAATATAAACTCCCATTTGAAACTAAATTTAGGTACAGTTATTGACATGTATTTTTTTTCCAATAGCTAAGGAAGGACCCAGGAATCTCTACAATGCACTGTTTGCACTGCAGAGTACTGTGCAATATTCCATGGCGGCTATCAAAAGATGAATGGCCATCAAATAAGGCTTGCTATGTATGATATATAAGGTTATTTGTTTGATGGTTGTCCATCTCCTCATGGTGGCTATTAAGTGTTGTATAGTATTTTGCAATGTATACTGCACATCACAGAGGATCCATGCTTGGAGAGAAGTCCCTATTGGACTCCAAACCAATAGAGTTGAATCCATCTAACATGAGTCCATCCTGATAGACAAGAGAATGAGAGGAAGTAGGTGAGAGGCCTTGAAAGATAGAATCATTCCTCTCGTTTTGGATAAGCAACATAAAATATGGCAATAAAGATTTGGTTTGAAGAGAGCTCCTAAAGTAGAGCAGTTTAAGAGTTTGGATTTCTATGATGCAACTTTTGTATCGCAAAATCTTGTGCTATCATGGATAGTTATTATGTTATCCATCTCACAGATGAGCGGCTCTCATTCATTCTTGAAAATGATGAGGCATTATAATTGTGATACATAGCAGGTCGAGGTGATGAATGAGAGCCATCCATCTCCAAGCTGATGTGGTAGCCATCCATGGTGGTACAGGACTCCGTGGTGCAAAAATCGTGCAAAAAAGATCCTAATTTGTAGTAAAAACATCAAAGACTTCGATCCAACTTTTTATAAACAAGAACTTCTGATCTACCATTCTCATGCCAAATTCCGGTGATGTATTGCTGTTGGCATTAGAAGAAAAGTTGATCAATGGACTCAACATGGTTATTGCAATAAGAATAAGTATCCCGGTAATATCAATCTTCTAAGGGCTCATTTGGTTCATAGAAAAAAATTTTCTTCTGTGAATGTTATTCTTGTGAAGCAGATTCTTGAAAATATGGTACATAAAAAGTAATTTTAATATATTTGATTAACTATAGAAAGTAGCATATTCCAAATAGTTTATATTTGGTTGAACATCTATTAAAAATATATATATAAATATCTATTATATCTTAATACAATAAAAATTTATCATGTTATACACATTATCATTGCTTATAAATAAAATTATGATGGTTGGAGTATTTTTGATTGTAGATCATGGAGGAAAAGGATTTGAGATGTTGTAATAGAAAAATCTTCATTTTAGCTTTAAATTTTTGATAACTTAAAAGGATAATTATTTTGAAAAAAAAATACCTCTAATTTTCAACCCACAGAAAATCCAAAAACTATATCGTACATTGATTTTTTTTAAACATAAATTATATTCCACGAGAAATTTTTTTCCAATCTCTCTATTTGAAACTCTAATTAATCTTTTTTTTTTTTATTTTTTCCTTTAACCACACTTTTCCCTCCATCTCGCACAAACCAAATGAATCCTGTAGTTGAGAAGTCAGCAGCCCATTGAATCGACTTCCCCGGGAATAAGAAATGCCTAACAAGCCGCACACAAGCAATGCCAGTTCATTCTGTCATGTTCCCTCTCCATATCTAAATTTATCGCCATCAATGGACCGGCTCCTGGCCTTTTGGATAGAGTGAGTACACTCATTGAGCCATGATAATTTTGTCAATCTCGAAGGAAAGCCACTTGCTCTTTAGAGATGAGAGAGGACTGGACCCTTCTGCGGCTAATTCTACATCCATTGCCCAGTTATGGTCTCAGCAATCAGATTGTAGCGATAAATCTAAATTTTGGTTTTGTTTTGCACAAAATGACTGGAACCCATGCCATTATGCTAGTCAAGCGGCTAATTTTATTTCATCTAAATCCCCATGCTGCTTCTATTTCAAAAAGTTTTGGTCGGCCTTCGGAAGATTATGATCCCAAGCCCCGTCTGCTGCATTTAAAAAAATTTAGAAAAGATATAATCAGCTTTACAAGCACAGTAAATTAGCAAAACATTTAGTTTGATTAAATATTTATACATAAAATATAAATTTTAATTTGCATGATTTTTCACAAAAACATCTTACATCTATCAACATAGATTTCAAAATATGTATTTGGCCAAAATTAATTTCTAAAACAATTAAGGATCGGCATCCACTCTTACTCTCCTAATCTTTCTAACTATGAACACAATCCTTTCATGGCTAACCCCGAAAGAGACTAGATCCTAGCTACAATATATTATCCATCGATCATGCACCAATGATTGTCCCACTAAAGACTCAGAAGAAAACTAGCTTTAATATTATCTTCTATCAGTATGTGCCAGTGATCAACCTCATTTGGCTAAGTCCGAAAAGAAACCAACTTCTGACTACAATACACTATCAATCGACATGTACTGGTGATCACCCCAAAAGAAGCCTAGAAAAGAATAATCCTGAATCCATATGATCATCGTCAGACTAAAGAGTAGTGGAATCGATACATAACATATTCTTGATGCAATGAATACAATCATATCCAAGTAGACCATGTATCTTCGATCCAATATTTTCAAGTCATTTGCATATAGAGTGCATAAGATATTAATTTAACAAATATCATAGTAATAGATAAATTTTCTAATCAAATCATGTGCATAATAAAATATAATAGGAGTAAAGGTAACTTACAATTTCTGCCCTAAAATTCTTGAAACTCACCAATTAGAAAAATTAACAAAATCTAAAATAATTAAATACCTCATTAAACTTCTATAAAGCATCAAATAACTTAATTTGTGTCTCATAGTAAATTCTAGTCCATACCACTGAATCTAGTCTAACATCTAGGGATCTCGACCAATCTTGGGATCTAAGAATTATCTAATATAAGTTTTAGGTGTAGTTCAAGGTTACCTGTATGCAAAGGATTCGTTCGCGATCATGCCATGTGGCTATCCAGATTTGGGTTTCCATCTAATCAAATTAAAATCCTAAGTTAGATCTAATTCATCAATTAAAGAAAAATTAAACTAATTAAAGAAGATTATGCTCATTCTTGGTCAATCAATAGAGATAGAATGAGAGAGAGAGAGAGAATCTGTTGGAGAGTCTGAGTTTGATCTATTGATGATCACAAAAGTTGGTAAATGGATCAAAGAAGAGAGATTAACAAGCACGGAAAGGAAAGAAATGAATTTATAGAGATTAAATAAATAAATAAATAAACAATGAAGGAAATGGAAAGAAAATGGAGAGGAAGGAAGAGAAGGAAGAGAAAGAGAGGGAAGAGAAGAGAAGGAGAAGAGAGAGGATTGGTTACAGCCAAGCTGTCGTAATGGTGGTGTTATCGATCAATCAACGACAGCTAGTCACTGTGGTGGCTGATGGAAATGGTTAAGTTCAAAAAAGAACTTAAAGATACCAGCATCCGCTTCGCTAAAGATCGAAGGGATTGGGCGCTATTTAAGGGGAGGTAGAAAAAGGTGAGGGAAGGAGGCTCAATGGCCAACAACAAAGATGGTAGATCTCAGTTGATCGTAGCGGATTCCGACGTTGCAATGGTGGCACAATCAGACCAAAGAACAGAGCATCAATGGGATTTTATAGGGACGAGAGGGTTTAGGGTGCTTGTGCTTGGCTGTGCTGTTACAATGGCCAGCAGAGAGAATGAAAAAAAGGAGAGAAAAGGCGTCAGGGCTCTGGGATAGCTTGGTCAATCAAGAAAGAAGGGGATTAAATGGAGAGTGTTTGATGGGATAAACTTGATGGTCGTTCCCAACGACTGATAGCCATTCTATACCGACCTCACAAATTCCTCACTGGCCACGTCTCATTCACATATCCAAGCAATTGGAGCTCGAGTAGAGGATCGTAATCACGATTCCTCTATTTTGAGCTCCAAATCTCTTTTTCCATGTTTGAGTTGAAGTCAATTAGAACTACTGACTTTGATCTAGAACAGGCCCATTGAGCTAGGTTTCACATTCCCAACTTAGAGAAATTTCACCATCATAATTTGAAAATCTAGGCCTTCCAAATTAAAATGCTTAGCCCAAAACTCATATACACCTCTATGCTCCTGTTTGAAAATTCTATCAAACTGAATTCATGTAACATCCTCAAATATCCGTATGCAATCTGACCACCTCAAGTCAACCACAATGCTTCGCAATTCAGCACCTCTATGCCAACTTTAAAATTTTGCCCCTAAATAATATACAATCTAAGATCTCATCTCTTCTCTATCAAAATTTGAATGATAACTTCACTTGGATTAATTATCCATAACTTTCTATCACATTTAAAATTAAGAAATAGGCTAGCAAATATAGGCTAGCAAGTTTAGCATTAATTGACTAAGAGTCTAAGATTGAGATCATCATCTTGATATGAATATAGGTTCATTCGAGATTGAATTAGGATCAATTGAATGCTAAACTTTAGTGTAGGATAGATGAAAAGGATTTGATGCAAACATTATGATGGAGCTTTGATTCCCTAATAAGATAATGGCCAACCTTAATTAGAGTCAAATTATTTGATGCCTAAGAAGGTGATCATGAAAGTAAATATGTAGTGATGGGCTTTGGGTAATAAGGTCTATCATAAAGTATGAAATGATCAGCATTAAATCATAAAAGCAAGTTCAAAAAAATAAGATATTGATACCTCAATGTTGAAGTTGAGATCATGAGGAGGGAATGAATGATGCATGATTCATTTAAATACTTATCAAATTCGACAAGGTCCAACCATTAATCAACTAATCCTAAACTTAAGATGCTGAAAATATTCTTCAGCATAATCCACGATAGAAGAATCTATCGAAGAGAATAATATAGCCACAACATGATTAGCCTAAGAATCAACAATACCACCTTCCCATTATTAAAAAAAAATCTTTATTAGAAAATCAAGCTTCAATTAATTTTTTCCGAACAGTTTTAAATGACTCAATCCATCATATTTTCGCTATGCAACTCTGATCAATATTCTCTAAATTTTTTATAAAATCCAAACAAAAATTTTGTTCCTACTTTCTAAGTACACTGGATCATGATTAACCCTCAAGATAGTTGCCATATTTGTACCGTCATATTATCAAGTTACTAAATTCAAGATTCAATTTAAGCTAAGCCTATTTGAAATTCTCTTGATAACTCGATTCGATAATTTTTTTTTCAAAAATACTAACTCTATACTCCAATTTTTTTCAGTCTTGATCAATTAATAGAAATAGAAGGAGAGAGAGAGAATTAATTTGGATTAAATTAGAATCATAGTTTGATCAACCAGTGATCATGATATCTGGTACACGAATCGAAGAGGAGAGATTAAGATATTAACAAATATAGAGAAAATAAATGAATTTATAAAAATTAAATAAATAAATAAATAAATAATGAAGGAAATTGAATGAAAATGGAGGGAATGAAGAGATTGAAGGAAAAGAGGAAGAGGAGAGAAGGAGAACAGAGAGGGTTGGTGGTAACTAGGCCATGGTGATGGGGGTGTCACTGGCTTTTGAACAACAGCTGGTAAATGTAGCAACTAATAGAAATAGAAGTGGTTGAATCATAAAGAAAAAAGCTTAGAGAAACTAGCACCCACTCGGCTAAAGATCGGAGAGATTGGGCTCTGTTTGAGGGGAAGTAAAAGAAGGTGAGGGAAGGAGGCTTACTAGCGAGCAATGGAAATGATAGATCTCGATTGATGGCTGTAGATTTCGACGATTCAAGGGTGGTATAATCAAGATGAGGAGGTTTTGGATTGTAGTGGCATGGTGATCATTGAAGAGGAGGAAGAAAAGGAGAGGAAAAGACGTTAGGGCTTGAGGATAGCTCGATCAATCAGCGAAGAAGGGGATTAAATGGGGAGAGTTTAATAGAATAAACTTAATGGTCGTTCATCGCGTGGAAGTAGCTCCAACAGCTGGCGGCCATTTTGCATCAGCATCACAAAGTCCTCACCGACCATTTCTCCTTGGCCAATTCCAATGGTGAGAGCTCGAGCAAAGGATCGCGATCATGATCTCTATTTTTAGTCGTAAATCTTTTTTCGTATTTGGGTTGAAGTCGGCTAGGACTACCGACTTTGGTCCAAGATATGCCCAATTGGACCAGATTTTACGGTTGGAGATAACCATTTCGTACGTCCAGTCCTTTGATATAATTTGATGAAATATGGATCCCATAATTATCGAGGTTATTCCATTATCGTAGACTAATTGTTATCGAGTGGAGCGATATTTGATTTTTTTGTATGTCCTGACTGTCCACAATCCACATAGCAAGAACTAGTTGACCAAGGTGATGGGCTTCTTGATTGATCCGCATGAGACTTCTATCAATCGATGATGCTATATCATATGGGTTAAATCCGAGATGTATCAAAAAATATTTATTAATTTATATAAATCAGGAAGCATCATTGTGAAAAATCCAGTCCTTTGATCTCCATCATCCGTCAAACTCTCTTTCCTCTCCTATCACTCGCATGCATTGTACACGTGCCAAATCCCTTGCATCGGATGCCGGTGATTTTCCGTACTATCTGTCCACCAAGAAATGGAAAGGCAAGAATTAAGGAATGAATAAATGCTTCATATGGATCGATGGAACAGGAGATGGATGATCAACATCAATGGGGGATTAAATGGGGCAGCCGCGGTGGTCCTTCCCATTAAAATTCCGCGTCCCTTCGATGGGAGACCAGCGGGGAGTGTGAACGGAATCCAGCGAGAGGAGGCGTCAGCAGGAGCATTAGATGTGGATGGAAAATGCATGGCTACCAAGGAAGAAACAAGGAGAAAATATGGTGAGGACTTCTAAGAAAGAAGGGTTCCAGAACTTTTGACTTGTGAGGCAGGAGTCAGATAAGTGACATCTAACACTAGACGAGATAAATGGGAAAGGATTGAGGCGACGAACTCTCGTTCCAGGGTATACATATACCGGATAGGATGCCACCAATATATATATATATATATATATATATAGCCGATGGGATGGCTTTAAGGCTAAATCCGAAATCGCATTGGTTAAATTAAATTTTAAAAGTTAAAATCGAAATGATCATCTATAAAATAATTTAAATTTATTTATTTATTTATAAAAAAAATAAAAATTAAATTTATATAGGATGAGATCAGGATTAGATTGAATTGGATCGGATCATTTTTTTTTTTTAATTTAAATCAAAGTTGAATCAATTTTTTTTGATTAAATTTTTAAGTTAGATTAAAAAATCGATATAACCAAATTAGAAAAATCGGTTCGAATTGGATCTTAGTTTAGCGTGCTTGTGGTGACGGTGCATGGGCAGTGGAGTTAGAAAAAAAAAAAAAATAGTGGCCGATTATACTAGTGGGCGAGGGGTACACGTCCATTGGCTGGTTTTTGACCAAAGGTGTTCTCACGTCATGGCGATTGGTATGAGACTTGCAGGAGATTACCGGAGGCATTGTGACACTTGGAAGGAGCCGTGGCACCCAGTACCCATGCAGTTCGCCCCTCAGCCCGCAAAACCACTGTTTGACCTCAGTTTGTCGTAATCTGTGGTGGTGGAGTTGCTTGGTATAAAAGCAAGAGGAGCAGTGGAAAATTTCGAGTCCATCCAGAGATTCATTAGTTTAAGCATTGCTTAGAGCAGAAGTTGCAGAAACACAAACCAAAGAATGCTAGATTATCCAAGTTGATGTTGGATTAAAGTCAACTGTTATTTCCCAGAAATCTCATTAAAGAAGTTATATATTCTTATAAAAAAAATACATTTACATGGTGAGAGAGAGTTAATATTTTATTCATGATAAAGAAAAGGAGTGGTAAAAGTCATGGCTTATTTTAGTTTATTTGAATTGACTGGTATTAAACTTTCCATTTTGTTCTGATCCGTTTGTTCGAGATAGTTCAACTCACCCACTGCACTTGATTGCGATGTCTATTTGGCCGACTGTTTGTACCATGAATTTTTATAATGTGGCGTATGCACGTAGCTTTCTCAGGAAATTAAGGATATCATCGGGGCTAAACCAACAAAATTGAGAGCAATTCACACTTTATATGTGGTTACATACAGTATTATCAATTTGGTTCACTGATTGTATAATAAAAAAAAAATACTTGAAAAAGATTAAAATTCTTCAAACAAGTTTTCCAAATAACTTGATAGATAAACTAGATTGGGAAGTAAGTGCAATTTTTTTGGAAGCATGACTCTGATATTTGATAGTCTAACATTACTATAAGTATGAGAACCGAAAAAAAAAGAAAGAAAAGAAAAAAAGTGTCACTAATATTATAAAAATATTGCTCCAGAACCAGTAATTTTGGTGTGTACTTTAGCCAACCGTTGTTACATAATCCAAAAAGGAAAAACATGAACAGGATAATGAATAGTCTACGTCGCCAATGTGCTGGTTTCACTTTTTCAACGAGATTAACAGGGTGTAAGATGGCAGTTGTTGCACTAATCACTAACTATATATTACAATAATGATAATCATATGAAAATAACAAGAAAATCATCAACATTGCTTAAATTATTATTTTAATTTATTAAAATAAGATGTGGAGCAAATAGCTATTATTTTTCTTATACATCATCAAAATAATAATTAATAATAATAATAATAATAATATTATTATTATTATTATTAATGACAGTAATAGCAGCAGCAGTGGCGTCAGTACCACGCGAAGAGAGAGACCACTCAGCACCGCGCTGTAAAAGCTGTTGAACAAACCCGCGTTGCACCGCGGCACCGCCTCATAAATAAAGCTAAGCTACTCTCGTGCCAGCCCTCAACCGTCCTCCGTTCCTTTTCCCGGGTCAGGAGCGTATTTATCCCCCGAAAGGACTCACCGTCCTTCGCGCGAATCCATCATTAGCTTATCGCATTGAGATCTGTGCCGACGGAGGAATGACTTAGCGCTTCGAGATGTGTGCGGAGGTGATCCAACGGTGATTTCACTCGAAGGAAGGTGAATCCTTCTTTCGTGCGAAGGATCCAATCCGGTCCCTCCTTTCCCTTCCTCCCCACTATTTAACTTTCCTAATTTCCTCTCCCTTCCCTGTTCACATGTATCCACCGCACAATTCCACAAGAATAAAAACGTAAGAAGGTGAAGAGAGAAAGAAAGAGAGAGTGAGAACACCACCACCAAGAAACGAAGAACCGGTAGTCATGAAGCCATCCACCACCACTCTCCTCCTCCTCGCCGCCTTCCTCGCCACCGCCGCCGCCCTCTCCACCGCCGCCCGCGACCTCGACGACGGGCACACCTCCTCCTCCTCCTCCAAGCACGGCGGCAGCCACCCGGCCGCGGCGTTCCCGGCTTCGGCACCGACCCGGCGGCTTCTTCGGCCCGGGGCGGTGGCTTCGGCATCCCGGCTTCGGCGGGTGGGCACCCTCGGTGGAGGCTACGGCTACGGCGTCGGCGGCCCCGCCGGGGGCTCCGGCGGGCACGGCGTCGTTCCGCCGTCCATGGTGTGCTCGGAGAAGGGTCCCTGCTACAAGAAGAAGCTGACGTGTCCGTCCAAGTGCTTCACCTCTTTCACCAGCTCCGGCAAGGGATACGGCGGCGGCGGCGGTGGCGGTGGGTGCACCTTTGACTGCAAGAAGAAATGCGTCGCCTACTGCTGATTCCGTGCTTAACTTTACCTCCTCTTCGCCCTCTATGCGGCCGTCCGCGTGCGTTGGATCGTACATCTTATTTCCACAAAAAAAAAAAAAAAAAAAAAAAAGTAATTATTATATATACTATGTGCTAGTGTTTTTTCTTACTTTTGTGATGGTGTCTTATGTATGTGTGTATGACATGGTATGGTATGGTATGGTATGTATGGGATATAGATGAATAAAGAGAGGGCTTTACATCGTTCGATGGATAGGGGGCTTTTGAGGGGTAATTAGATGCATTTATAACTGACTTGGTGTTATTTGAGTCACGGTATGGTATGTATGGGATATCTCTCATGTTTTGTTAATATTTGGTGATGATGGGCTTTCTATGTGTAGGAATTAAATGTATGGAGTTGTGACTTGTTAGTAGACTTTGAATGTACCTCAAAGACTTACGTTTAGTTCAGAAAAGTAGTATTAAAATGAATGTAGGTTGGACTGACTTGGTTTTATCCTGCTTATTCTTTTAGCATGGAATAGGGGACGCAGTTAGGTTTTTATACATACTCCATCCTAATCTCTGAGCTAAATATTGTCATTCGCTGAATTATGGTTTCAAATACAGGGAATTTAGAGGTAATTTTTTTTCTCAGGAGTAGTTCAGTTCGTGAGGTTTTGGATGAACATATTCTTATAGTGATGAAGCTCATGGTGTGACAGCAGATATGTTCTTATTTGTTAATATTTTGATCGAATTTAAATTTATTCATGTTACTTTAAAGAAAAAAAAAAAGCACACAAGAAGGTCAGATTTTTTATTAAAAAATGTTCATATAATGCTGGAAATACTCTTCTTGAGCAAATAATATTGAAAATACTTGTATCAAATCTTCAACAATACATGCGTCAGGTATTTTAAATTTAAATATCACCTATTTTGTACATATATTGCATAGCAAAATCATCCAAGGATCCCTAAATATATGGTATTATTAAAAAAATCTGACTTTTCATGCAAAAGTCTGTAATTAACTGAATTTTTCATACAAAATTCTCTCTTTTTTTTCTTACTAATCGGTGCAAAGCTGTTCAAAATTTTAAATTATATTATTATTAAAAATATATAAATATTTTTCTTTAGAAGAATGGGATATATTAAATCGATCTAGTAAAAATATATTCATATTAATAAAAATAAAATGCACAAAAGGAATCTGAAAAAAAAATTAAAAACAGCCGTCCGTAAAATTATTTTTATATAATAGGCTATATAAATCACCATTCAATGAGCTGAATTAGATGTATAAATGTTCCAGGTCCACCCAATGGAATGGTTTCTATAAAGTTGTATTCAATGTTTCGAGATAAATCGAGTTCAAACGCTGTTGTGGTGTCAGTTTTGACGGTGAAAACACTGCACCTATCGAAGCTCATTAACATGACCCATGTGATAAGAACATGACAGCTGACCAGTTTTAACCACTTGGGTAGGACTCGGGAGTTAGAAGTTGGATTCTGACCATTACTTTAATGCTGCTAGATAGGGCTTATAGCCCTGGTCACTGGATTATTGATGTCCTAAAACAGCAAGGGTAGATACAATTCTTAATAGCTACATGTTGGCACAGTGGATGGTCATGAAGGAAGGCTATGACATTACCAAAAGGAAAGGAAAAGGAAGATATGAAAGCGTGTAATTACGGCAGCTGTAGATGTCCTTTTAAGATTCTGGTCGCATTCAAGTTGGAGGTATTTAAGTACCATCGTGATGATTGCCAGATAAAGCTTATCTTAATAGTTTGGCTAATTCGTTGGCTCTCGATGGTACTGAATTGACGTATTCATTCGTTGAATTCACTTGTATGATGGAGAGAAAATCATCTATTCATCCAAATTTGATCCCGAAGCAAACATTCTTCAATAAAGATTGAGACTTTATAATCATGCCTAGAAAGATAGATGCATTGAATCCCCCCTTCCATTTTTTTTTTAAGCAAAAAAGAAAAAAAAAGACCACCAAGGTAAAGATGGTGAATAAATGTCCAAAAAAAACAATTTTATCGACCAATGCTTGAGAAAAATTTCATTACCATTACCTTGTGTCACATGGAGATTGGAGGACCATATCACGATCCTCCAATGTTTGCAACGGCTGCATTATTTGCCCACCATGGATCTAGAATGATATCACGTCCATTTTTTTTATATATAATAGCAACATGATCTAGGATGGTCCATGATGGATCTTGTCTATCTAATAAAATCTCTAGATATAGATTGTTTCGATTTTATGGTTGGAGCCTATAGTCCTAAACAGGTGAGATAACAAGTGTACATTTTCGACCATTCAAAATTGGATAACTATGGCATCCTTGAGTAGGGCTGGCAACTTAAGTAGGACTGGCAAAATATGATTCGACCCATCAATTTGATCCATATTTGATCTGTCATGAACAAGCTTGGATATAGGCTAAACAGATTTGGATCATAAATAAATCGATCCATTTAATATTTGGATCAGATTTAAATTTTAGATATCTAATATGTTTAATTCATTTAATATTCACATCGGATTGAGTCAAATAATCTGTTTAACCTATTTAACCTATTCAATCTGTTTAAGATCTGTTTAAAATTTGCTTAATATATTTTTGATCCATTTAGCCTGACCTATTTAATCCATTGAATTCATTCAATCTAATTTGAATTGTTTAATAAACGGATTAAGTGGATCGAGTTGGGTTATCTGTTTAATAAATAGATCGGATTTAGATCTAAATTTTAACCTGTTTAATAAATATATCGGATTTGGATTGATGATATTCTGATCCGACCCATGTTGACCCGACCTGACCCAATTGCCACCCCTATCCTTGAGTTAGATTGAAGTTACATCAATAATAATAATAATAATATATAAAATTTTGATCCATGCTCATTTCATCCAAACTTGGGCATTTTGGATCACCTATCTGATCCTAACCCAATTACATTCATAGACCTAAGCCGATCAAGAAGAGGAGCTATCCTTTAAAAAAATTGAATTAAGATCATGACTTAACCCAATTCAATTCAAATAAAAACCTACTCTGATCTTCCAGGTCAAGAAAATCTGATTCATACTCAACCCAATAAGATTTGGGACAGAAATTTTGATATGTATCTAATTTTAACTGAAAAGTCTTTGACAAAAACCTGACCCAAATAGGGTAGGATGGAGTGGGGTCAATTGTCAATTGTCAAATGCATAAAGCGGCTGCAAAAAATGCATCATATATTGTCACAAGCAGCATTGTCTACATAGCGGAAATTTTCCTTCTAATTTTAATATTGGAGAGTAAGTTGGGGGGAAAAAATGAAGGTATGAGATTTAAAAATAAAAAAATAAGTTGACATCTAGACAAAAACCTAAATAACAAAAAGAACAAGTTATTAGTTTTAAAAATATTAGATTTTTATGCTCAAATAAAACCAGGTAGGTGGATGATCCGGCGGTCAGGATATTATCTTTGATTCTCCAAGGCATATGGGGCTTCCTTCTATTTTTTCTTATTTTGTTTTGTTACTTGTCTCTATCTTTATTTTGTTTTTTACTTCTCCTTTCCTCATTTTTCCACTCCTTTTATATTTGTTTCTGTTCTCTTCTTCTCATAAATGTTAAGGTGAGAATGTGTAATCTCTCCAAAGTTTCGGGGAAAAAAATAAAGGGCCAACTTCAGACAACACAAAATCCTGCTTCATATGAACATTATACAGTAGCACTTGGGAGATCGAGCAATGAACAGTTATATTTTGCCCAAACAACAACAACGAAACTAGAAATTTTTGTAATCTCTACATGCGCAAGATGAAAAATGATGCCCAAGTCGATGGACATGATCTCAACTAACATCAGCCTTTTTTCTTGGTAAAATCACCAATCTTGTAAAAATGCATCCATGTGAATTAGAAATAAATATGTAAAAAATTTGAAGGAAATTAAGCAAATGCATTGTTATGGCACGTGCCATCCAACATTTCATCACACATTTGTATTTTTTCCCAAGTGTTGCACAACCACATGAAGTTCTGCAAATCTGCAATAGTAATTTTACTCGAGGTAGCAGGTGGATTGAGGAAGAGAAAGATATTTGCTGAAAGACTCAAAAAAGAAAAGAAAGAAAAAAGAAAACACCAATGTGCTTCCAGATGATATATTTAGCCGATAGTTCCGTTTTATTACCAGAAAACAATACATAATGTCTTAGTACTCCTTTCTCATCATGAGATCTAGCTTTCGCCATTTGCCTAGTATCAAGTAATGAAACCACAGAATATTATAAAGGTTATGGGCTTTGTTCCAAGTTCTAATCCGTCAAGTGGGCTTGGCTGCGCCAGTGGTTGTTCCTGCTTTATTGAGCCCATTCTAATCTCGAAATGGGCCAACGCAAGGCATGGCCCATCTGTGTAACCAAGTAAACAAGGGTTAAGAAATGGCTCAGATGGACCGGGCCTAATTTTGTTGTAAGAGCAGCAAAAAATTGTCCAACCAATTTTATTGGTAAAATGAATTCCCCTTTTAGAGGAACTAGGAGACTAAAAGAATATTTATATCTGATCTAAATTTCTATATGCACGGATGTGCATGTTAGATTGGGTTGACAAAGCTCATCGCAGTTCAAAGAGATCATGAATTGTCGTGAAGGGAGGATTCAAACCTAGGTCATTGATAGCCAAGCCCCAATGACTTTTTTGATAGAGTGAGTTGGCACTCTCAGCCCAACCAAATATTAAGGAGGCATAACTTATACATCTTGCAGGTTTGGATCAAAGAGGCCATGGATAGCCAACCCAATGTGCATTCCTATCCTCGATGTATGGATAATAGAACTTCCAAACAATTTCATCGTCTGAGGACTCGTGGACTGGAGTCAGATTGTAGTTTTGTGGTGGAGAAGGGAACTGAGCTGGGCTGGACCTGTGGTGTTTCATACGTGGCCCTTAAGTGCGAGGCTACAGTTTGGTAAATGATTGGTGATTAAATGAGTTGCATTTCTACAAGACCTTAGCAGCAAATGATCGGTTGCCGTGAGGTTTTCGGCCATTGTAGGATATCGATTTCACGTTAGATTGTTGAATTTCCCTGAAAGAAATGTGCTCTTCGAGGCTCATGAACGGGCCGTTTGCATTCTCTTTTGACTTTGACCAAAGCCGGGGATTCGTGGTTGGGTGACGCGTCATGAACTACGAAGTCAAAATTAGTGGGCCCTCCATAAATGTAGAGTAACCATTAGTCTCCAGCTGCCACTTGATTCAAAAGAAGCATAGAAATGATGGATAAAAACAGAAGGATTACCCATCCACTCCAACCTACCAATTTATATCCTTCCCAATTGAAAGAATATAATAAATGATGAATTGAATATATAAGGATAGATTTCTTTGGTGACAAAATTATCTTTAATTTGAGCTTTCGGACAGTAGTCACTGGCTTTTGTCGGGGCATCGTAGAGTCATTATTTATCCATTATAGGGGAAGTTTATTCGGGGACGGGTCAACTAGTGGAGGCTTTTATACATTTGTCTTTTTTTAATAAAAATTGAAATATGTCAAACTGGGAAATTGATAATGGGAATTATGTTTGAGCTAACTTTCTTTGAAAAAAATGTTGAAGGCCCTCATCCATCACTAACAAGATCCCTAGGGCTTAATATTCCAGTTCTTCCTAACTCCCAACTTTTCCTTTTTTTTCCTTACTTTACCTCTTTTTGGATCAACTTATACATCTGATTTCATTTCCTTAATGATTTATCTGGATAGGTAAAATCTACCCACCTCCATTTTCTTTTTTTAAACAAATCTTGTATGCACCCCATTACTACTATAATATGGGCTCCCAACTGCATGAAATTACACCATATATGTGGACTTCCCTGTTGCACTGTTATAGCAAAAGAAGAATAAATTTAATAAAAGCAACACTTGTAGCTAAGTATGTCCTTGATTTCCACTATTATTCTAATAGACTAAATGTCTCTACACTATCATGTATTTGGAATTAATTCATAGTAAAATCAGATCTCATTTCCACTTGCAGAAACTTGTTTAAGAAAGAAAATTAAAGTTGAAGCAAAATCAACATGAAGACTGTTCGAAATACGGAATTGCTAAATAAGACAAAGTTAAGAGGAACAAAAATATAGACTGCATAGACATGATTAATCCAAACAGAGAACATTTTATGACCAGAGAAAATGAAAAACTCTTAAACAACTCCTGGAAAGAGCACAAAAGAATGTAACATGAAGGAACAAATCAGATCTTTTCAATTTTACTTGCGGCTAGGGAATTCAGACTAAGGATTATTGCTTGGTTGAAGGATAAAAGCCTAGACTGATCAGCACAATGGTGCATCCTAAAGCAGCTACTTGGCCTGTCCTCAGTTTTCCCTTGCAAGACCCGAGACTGTTGGGCAATAGACCTTTTTCTTCCTTTTTACTAGTGACTGCAGACTATGAAATTACCGACGATCACTGAATATGGGAAACTTAAGGTACGTGTTGTTTGACAAAGGAACAATGATGACTTCCCAGGTGCACCATTATGTTTTAATGAATCATTGATGAAAGAATCTTATACCTACCCAGGACATATTTGCATGTGCAGTCAAGTGGCGATCCTCCACAGACGAGTAAATATTTACTGCATGCCGTGGAAGATGGCTTGCGGTATATGAATGTTTAACTCAGTCCTCATCCAGGCAGAGTAACGTTTGCATCAAATCACAGGGTGCCGTTACGTGAGGGTGCAAGCTCCAAAGGATGGACTTTGAATGATAGCCGGCAGCTTTGCAGTGACAGACCGCAACAAATTCAGCTCCACTTTGGAAACACAGGATCACACAACAAAATACAATGCCAGTAGCATAAATGAATAATACACCTGATCTAATAAAAAAAAAAAAAGAAACAATGGCTCATAATATATGCATTCAAGAAGTGGAGTGATGGATCCTGAATGAGATCAATATGAACCTACATTTCATTTGAACTAAATGAGATCACCAATTATGACAAAAGAAACATGAGAGAGACAGAAAAACTATATGCAATTTGCAGCAGAAAGATCCACAATACCCCATAAAGGCCTTTATATACAGAACAACGGTCATAACCACATTACGGCACAATAATAAATAGAACATGGAGATTTAATAGACATAGAAGCCCATACCTGACAACACATACTCCAAAGATATGACAATCCTTTATTCCACATCGATATCTTCAACATCTAGCCAATCATTGGATTCCTTGGTTTGCAGGCTAGTGGAGCGATCACTCTTTGAAGAGCCCCGAGAACCTAGCTGAACCCAACCTCTAGAGTCTTTAGTTCGAGAATCATTTGCATCCAGGGTCTTGGAGCTTGAAAGCATGCCTCGATCATAATCATCCTCCAGATCACTGAATGATACATCTTCCTCATGTCCTAATGGGATAGTAGCAGCACCTCCTGTGCCACCCATTTCACCCGTATCCTCTTCCAACCAGTCATCACCATCCTCTTCATCTTTCTCAAAGAGACTTTTGATGTCTCACAAGGCAAATCCTTCGTCTTACCATGCACAGGTGGCTGTTCTTCAATGACAGACTTGTCAATAATTTCACCTCAGCTGTTTGAACAGGGTGCTTTTCAGTCTCGACATCTGCAAAGGGATCAGAAGTGGGTTCTCCAAATAAGGGTGCTTTGGATGGTGCAGTTTCGCTGATTATTTTGATGGTCCTATGACATTGTCTTCAATTGGAACTGAAGTGGCATCTTCTTTCTTATATGATGTCTCCCTTCCGGACCTCTCAGATCCAGGCTTTGTCCGCTTCTGTAGATCCTGTAACAACATTGCTCTGGCTTCCATGATCTGCATGCAAACAAGATAATGAAACATGTTAACAATATCTATGTAAAATAACCATGCAAGTGAGATAGGTTAACATAAGCTCCATACTGAGCATAAAAATCAGACAGATACATAAACAACCAAAATTAGCTCCAAACCCCTCACCCAACCCGCCCACCTTCAACCCTCCTGCTCCAGTATGACCCGTTACCTCTCTACTCCTCATAAACCTTTGTCGGGCCACTTATTGTCCAGGGTTTGACCTGACCAATAGTGTCTATCTGATGACTTGGACAAACCACCCATGACAGAAGACATAGTTTAGTGGATGGTTAGCCAGTGTGGCTAATTTCGTCGTGATGGGATAAATCTTGGCCAATCGAGTAAGCAGGACAGAAGCAGATTTGTTCAACTTCTAGCTGGTCTAATTTTACAGTTCACACTGGCTTTTATTACACTAATGTAAATACAATGGAGAATTTTATATTCTAATATCTACTCCTCATAACCCTCCAGCCCATCAACAGGACACCTAACGTGTCACTTTTTCAGGCCACTTATTGTCAACAGTTTGACCTGGCCGATGGTGTCTGCCTGATGACCTGGACAATCCACTCATGGTAGAGGACAAACAGTTTAATGAATTGTTTGACACTGGCTAATTTGGTTGCAATTAGATAAATCTGGGCCAATCCAACGAGCAGGACAGAAACTCGGCAGTTCTACATTTTTATCCGGTCTAATTTTACAGTTCACATTGGCTTTCATTACACTGACATAAATACAGTGAAAAATCGTATATTCTAATATCTTGATTCTTTTCACCTTCAACTCTTCTCACTGACATGAATCTGACCTATTTACAGCACTGCTCAACTGATATCAACCAAAACACTTCTCATGCTTGACAAACATACAAACAAAGGAAAGAAAGGGAAAAATATATTTGACAGGAATCAAACTTAAATTCAAAAATAGATTCAGCATTAAATAAATGAGGAATTGGAATTAAAAACTAGAGCAATCCAAGGAAAAAAGTGATGAAAGCAAAACGAACTTCGGTTGATCCACTTCAAGCGATGAGAGAGTGATTGGGGTTGGGGGGGGGGGGGTGGAGAATATTCCAGATATCTAATATTAAGGGACCAAGTAGGGTCAAAGTTTAACAAATCATCAGCATTGAATAGAAAGGGACAAAGAAGACGGGCTTATGGAGGCAAGCATCATTTTAGAGAAAGAGGGTTTCCAGTGGTTCCAATGAGAAGATCTACACAATATCTTGACCAACTTGGGCTGCCCTGCAAAAAGGTATATTTGCTGGGATGATCCCACTTGGCAGTTAAAGATCAAAGTCTTCAGGTAATGACTGCTGAGCTGAATCCATACAACATAAAATTTCCATCAGAAAAGATATAGATTGAAACCCTATGCTCACACTATATGACCCAAACTCAATCCACAATGGGTCCAAAATGGGTTCAAGTTGGTAAAACTAGAAAATTGCCAACCTTACATCATCACGAAAGAATGATACAGTGACTTACAATTGTTTAACAAAATAAGCAGAGATTATGTTGGATAGCAAAAGAGGGAGGGGAACATGAGCCACCATTATAGTAGGACTTGTTCCTAACATAACAGAAAAGAAGAAGAGTTATAGTGAGAAGTTACTTAAGATGCTTACCTAAGAGGAAAGATTCAGGTTTCAACATAACAGAAAAGGAGTCCAGCAAACCTATCCGACCCGAACATACATCTCCATGTGTATTGTAAGTTTATTGTTTCATAGACTCATAGTTTGTGTTAACTTTTGTTTTATTGAATCGAAATATTGAGGTTTTCTCAAAGTTGTAACATGCAATGCCCACAATCTATAGTTTGTTTTTTCGGATTTGGTTATTGCATGATGTTGTTGAATCAATTACTTGTCTTATTTACTGCTTGTCCTTGGAGGGTTTCTTGAATAGAATAAGCAATCATTATACTAAAACCTTACCAGTTTTAGTATTTGGTAACCCAAGCACCAATAAAAGCCAACCTGATCTTAGCTTGGTTGGTTTGCACTGGGTCCAATGTCAATAGGCTCGGTTCTGGTTCCTGAAAAATGAGAACCGATCAGGATTGGATAAGTTCCAGGTTGATTCCTAACTTGAAGTACACCCTACCATGTGCACCACTGTTTTTTCTCCAAAAGTAACCGTAACATGCAGTCCTCCTTTAAGTAGGTCTCTACCTCAGCAAAAAAGAATGTGAACAAAAATAGAATTACCTTATGACCAACTGGCCACTTTAAGAGTGTGCAATACCTGCGATATAACTTCAACAAATGCAAATTTTGCCATCTATAGCTCACAGGTATCATACATCCACTAAGACGCCCACCAGGTTTGGTTGAATTTATCAAGCAAGGGTACCTAACCCTCATATCACTCTTCCTTCCATTTCTTTATTTTCCCGTCCTAGAAGTGGTCTTCCCTTGAACTCAAAGCAAAAACCTTTTCCTGTAATTTCATTTGTTCTTAAGTTTGAATTAAGAGTAAAAATCTATTCGTGTATAGATGAGCCTGCCTCTCTAAGATGTTGTGAAGAATAAATTTTATTCAGTTATTAATTAGAAGAAAAGCCTCCTGAACTAGTAACTATTTGAAAAAATATTTTTCTCTTACGATAGTAATCATATTAATTTGTGAATTAGACTTGCTCAATTATGGAGTGAGCATGTTTTTCACTGATCTATCAGCAAAGTATGAGTTCAGATACTAAATTAATTTAGACAAGTCAAAATCATATAGGAGTGTTCCAGACATCTTTATTGTCTAGTATAGAAAAATGGAACCTAGATCCAAAAGAGAACAAACAGTTTTTTGGCATGGTCTGGTAGTTGAATATCTTTTTGCAATCTTGCAGATATTTCTGTGCTGGAACATATTAACTGATGAAGGACAATATAGACAGTCACGATAGAGAGAATAAAGGTGTGCTGCTTATGTTCATCTTGTTTGCTCTAACCAAGTATTTTGCACCATCAGTGTGTGAATAATAAATAAGCTATGATAAGTAAATGCTTTTGGCAACAAAAAAGAATTCAACAAATCCCTCCAAGGTCATTCTCAAAAACCGAGAATACAATGCTGTGATGTTTTAACTCATATATCTATACAAAGTGAACTGCGATTATTGTACTGAAGATACCATAGGCTGAGAACTAATTAAAGAGTCATGATAACAATGACAGACCAGGTGACCTACCTGAGGTGTCGACAAAAGTTCAGCATCATGTTTATTGAGTCTCGAATGCAGAAGTACAAAATAGATTTTCCAAAAGCACCCTTCATTCATATGACTCGGGCAAAGCTCGATCCTCAAAGCAGCTAATCTGGGCGCAAGGCGTTCAATGGCCAATGCATGTTCTCGTTGAGCATCTGACATTTCAAAATCTAAAAGAAGAATAAAGCAATAGCTATAAGAAAATTCTTGCCAAGGAGCAAAGATAAGCCAAAACATACACTTGGCTGATCAATATTTTCTCTCACCAATACTATAGACTGATTATGTGAAAATAATGCAAAATTATAATTTTCATACTTAACTGTATTAAAGTTGATAAAAAGTCGCAACTAACTAGAAGGTTTTCATCATGAATCACAAGTTAATCATTAGGAACAGGTACAAGTTGTAAATCAAAGTGAATGGATATGATGCACCAATGCTTGAAAAGAAAAGGGAGGCATAAAAGGTGGATGCATGTAGACTCTTGATAAGCTGAGGTTTAAAGATCACAGATTTTCAATAAGTACTTCGAAGTTAAAAGTTTATGAAAAATCATTTGAAAATAATCATGGCAAATAAACAGGTATTGCACCACGATTCAATTCCTTTTCTACCAAGATTTACACATCTGGGATGCCAGATGTCAAAAATCATTATGATTAACTAAATGCTTATGCTTGGCATTTTGCACAAGATCACTCATAATCTTTTTCCAGATAAAAGGAACCATCCCATTTTTCCTAATTTATTAACAATCAATCAAATTGATGTGTATACCTCCTACATAAACGTTGCAGTATTGTGCAAGGCATGTCTACCTTGCATGAGTGTCCCTATGTGATGTATATGTCATGTATTTCATAGTCCCAACCATGAGGTGAAAGCTTTTATTTATTTATTATTTTTTGTGCTTGGGGGTTGTGGGGGACAGATAGGGGCCCTGGCGATGTTTAGGGGCAACAATGCAGTAGATTGTATTAGAATTTATCAAACTTCTATACAAACATAATTAAATGGAGTAAGAAGATGGATGAATAAAAAGTGATTCAGTCACAAATCTGCCATCACCACCTTGTTATCTAAGCTTTTACATCTTGACCCTTTGCACTGATCTTTGACTCCCTTATCTTCTTACATTCTCCTTTTTGATCCAAATAACTATCCACTGTTTCATGGAGATTTCTTAGATCTATGTACAAACATCTTTAATAGGCAAAATCTTTTAAAAAGGATAAAGTGTAAATTGGTTGTTATTGAAAACTTCATGAGAAAGAACTGCAAGTATCTTAGAAGGATTAACTTCAATGAAAAGGTTAAGCAAGCATGAATTCAGTAAGGCAACTAAATATAAGCAATGATTGTAAGTTTGTAACAATGTTCTTCCCATTTATTTAACTGCCAAAGGGAACTCTACGATGGTAAAAGGGTATTGCAATTAAAAATAGAAAGGTAAACATCTGATGATAATTTCTTTAAAAAAATCACAGATCAGTAAGCGTTTCAAATATATGGTGAATCATTCACAAAGCAGGTTATCTAAGACAAGCTTAACAATTCTATATATTAGCAATCCATTACCTGCAATAATTGTTCGTAAAGATCCTAACCATTCAAAAGAATTAAAAAGCAAATGCTCCAATTAATTGTTCACCATATACACATGCCAGCACATATATGAGCACAACTATATAAGATTTACACATTCCCCTATCTCATTTATTTGAAGGTTTCTAATTCCTAGAGACATGGCAGACCAATGCAGATGTTTGAGAAGCATTGCTAAATTGCCAGTTCAAAAAAATAATTGAAGTCATTCAAAACAATACTAGCATCGCAAAATTTACATATTACAAATCTTTCAGCAAATTATTGTAACAACACAAGACCTCACACAAAACAGCTAGTTGGAAGTTGTTGGTTTTCTTAGCCGAGTATAAGTATCTAAGATCTCCTCGGTACAATCAATGTGGGACAAAAGACACATGCACATGGATCTCCACATAACCCCCTCCACCCCAAAATTTAAGTCCTAGTATCCTTGCCAAGCTTAGGATTACAAACAGCATGATTTCCCCTAGTCAACCTCAAAGAAGCCTATATTGTAGTATCCCCTAGTCCACATAGACTATTGGATGGATCCACTTTGATATCATTTTTAACAATCCAAGACCTTACCCAAAAGATTAACTGGAAGGTACTATTTGGGTTCCTTATCCCTATATAAATACTTAAGATCTCTCCAGTGCACAACTGATGTGAACTAAATATATGATCGCATGAATCCTCAAATAATTCTCTTGTTTAAGCCCTAACATGCTCGCCAAGCTAAGAGTCCAAATCCAATCAAATCCACTTACAAACACCGCCAATGTTAGACACTATGTCAGCACATGATTAGTATCAAAAACCCATGTTGTAGTGTCCCTAGACCACATGAGCCATAGGCTAGTTTGTTCTAATATCATTTATAAGGACCCAAGACCTTAGCCAAGAAGACTAGCTGAAAATATTATTTGGGTTCATTGACCCTGTATAAGTACCAAAGATCTCCCCAACGCATAATTGATGTTGGAGTAAACACATGCCTGCCTTGGTCCTCTAGAGTCCTCCATCAAATAGTTAGGGTTTCTCTACGCCATATAGAGAGGAAAACACAAGAGGGGTGGCAAAAGAGGCAATATCATTAGGCAAAGCACAACATTCTTAGCAAGAGCACCCACACCATTATTTCAAGAGGAGCACCCACAACATTAATAACTTCTCACAACACACAAGAAAATAATATCATAAAAAAGGATAAATCCAGTTTCAAAAAATATGTCCAATGTTCCCTAATCCAATTACCCTTCCACCCATCAAACCACCATGAAAGGAAAATGCAAATGGGCCAGTCTGTGGGCCAAATTTAACATTGTTTAGGTTTGATTGTTAGGTTGCCTATTGAAAAATTTGGAAAAGCTTAGCCAAAGGCCAAGCATAGATCATTTACATAAACCACTTGTAAAGGATCAAAGATGATTCGGTGCCAAGTCAAGGGCATAAGATAATTTACGTTTAATAGAGTGGGTGATCCTGATGGTGTCTTCTATAACAAGTGGAGCTTCATGGTTCAGATTTTCCAATAGAACAGCCCACGCTAAGATGCATTCAAAATCTAAAGGAGATATTACCTAAGTTTGAGGTGTTTCTAGAAAGCTAATGTAATGGAAAGCAAAGAGGACTCCTGCTTTAGTCTGTGGAAAAAGCTTGCTTCTAGACACTGTTCTGGTTAAAGAAATGATCCTCCATAAACAAGTAGGAATTATGCTGATAGTGTAACTTGTAATTGAGAATTAAGGTTTCCAGTAAGATGGAGAAAGAAAACCCATAAAATCTCTAAATGTAGCTTGGTTAAATTATTTCAAGTGCCTCTTTATTACCAAGCTCCTTAGGTTGAAGACTTCAATTTGTCAAAAGCAATGCTACTTGGACATTAGTTTGGGTTTATTGACGTGTTAGGCACTTGGGCACTTGGGACACTTCATGACAATATTTAGCACTTTATATCATCAATCATGATGCCATTATAATTACATGTCTATTTTTTGCACTTATATAAAGCATTTATCAAACTTTGTGAATTTAAGTGGCATATATCTGGCTCATAATTCATTACAAGAATACATCAATACCTAATTACCCCTAAGATATATGAATGTTCCTGTGTCCAATTTTTAAAAGATTCCAGTGTCGAATTCTTTTGGACACTTGGATACTTGACACCCATGTTACAAGTCCATGTAACATTGCTCAGAAGCATCCCACAGTTTCAGGCCATTTACTCATCATTACATTAGAGAGAGAGAGAGAGAGAGAGAGAGAGATGCTCTCAAAACGTGAATATGATTAGATATAAAGAACACTTAAGAATCTGAAAGTGGAACAAGATTCTAAATCTCCCGGTAAAGCAAGCTCCTCCAAATGAATATGCAAAGAATATTTCTCAACTTTTAATTGAATACATCCACAGCAATGCTATTCCTTTTCACCCATATACAAGCAGGTGCTAGATAACACAAGGGCACTAATTCCTTCTGAAAGCCATATCAGAAAATGAAACCCCAACCAACATGAGCATAATATCTAGCATTGCCAATCCATACAAGCAATACATATATCCTACAAGGGCTATTGATCTTTGGGTTCGTATATCTTTAAACAGAATCCAGAGATGTTCGATATTTTTCTTTAGTCACAGTATTGCACAAGATTAAACCAACCTGCCAATTTCAACAAATGGCGCCTAACTTAAGATTCCACTTCACAGAAGAGCACCAGTTCGAGGCTTTAATTTTATCTTGATTAACATAGGCATCTTAAAGATGGATGCATAATATATGTTTTTGGGAAAAGTTATCTTTAAATGGCCATAAGGAGAAAAAGGTATATTAAAGAGCATCGAGTTAGTTGACCAGGATTCGTGCCAGTGGGAGATAATACCATGAACACAACCTCATAGGCATTCTAGCTCAAATATCCCCAAGGAATTGAGTCAGTAAGGGGGTAAAACAAGAGCCAAAATCAAATTGGATCATTCCCAATTTCAAAAATGTAAGTTGGGGAAAACACAGAATTGGAATCTTAGTCATAGCTAAGCTCAGAGAATAAATTTGGTTCGACTAGATTCATGCGAATGTGGACTAATGCCATATAATTAACTCAGAGACATTCAAGCTTACGTATCCACAGGACCATAATATTGGATAGGACTGATATTTCCAAATCTCAAGAAATAGGTTTGGGAGAAAGCATACCATCGGAACCCTCGTCATCATGAAACAATGGGAAATCCAACCACGTCTCCGGATGCATCGAGATATTCCTCGCAAATGCCAAGACCTCCTCAGTGATACCCACAGCACCGACCTCCAAATTCTCTTCCTCCTCGTCCTCTCCCTCCTCCTCTTCATCCTCAGCTCCAAACGGCAGAAAAGTAGACGCAATCTTGGAGATCTCCGACACCGCTTTGGTAGAAGACAGCATCGAGATCCCGCTCCTGAACTTCCCGCTGATCTCGGCGAAATCGCTCCGGATTCCAGCGATTCTCGGCGACTCCGCTGCCGCAGCCTCACCAGAGTACTCGGAGGCCGCCGGATCGGAGGAATCGGAACTCCGGCCACGATCGGAGGGCGAGGAATCCGTCCCCAGAGGGTTGGGTTCGGGAAGCCGGCGGTGGGGCAAGGAAGGAGGCTACGCCCAGAATTGGCGGGTTAGGGTTTTGGTGAGCTCGGAGAGGTCCTCTTTGACGCCCTTCGTCGGGGTTCCGGGCTCCATGGGGCGGTCCTCGTCGGATTCCGCTTCTCTGGACGGCGACGCTCGGGACGATCTCTCAGACTTCTCCTTTCTCTTCTCCTCATCGTCGCCGTCGCCATTATCGGAGCTCAGCGAACTCACGAGAGACCTCGCCAGCCATGACATCTTCGTCTTCCTCCTCCCCTTCTTTTGTTCGATACGGAGAAGGAAAGCCTTCGCCAAGATGCGCGTGGAGTGATTTATACCGCCGCTGCAGTGGATGAGGAACATGGTTACGCGTCTGCTTGCGTAGAAATTTATATGCGTACGAGCGTGTCCGCCGTCCAGCTTGTTCACGAACGCATCCTGTCCCTTGGAATGGCGTCGGCGCGTACGCTGGGTGTCAGTTTGGATCGGAGATCGAGGCTCGCATGGGAATTTTCATGCGGGTCGTTAGAAGATAGTGTTGTTCCTCCGGTGATGGATGGATTGGAACGTGGGCGAAGTACATTAGATCATCATTGTGGGTGCCATGACGTATCGGCACCACCGTCTCCCAAATTCGGAAGATCGTGACCTTCTGATCAACTAAACCTTTGCAAAGTTGCATGATGATCTACGCTGTGATATATGCAGTGAAGACAGTAAAGTTATATAATATTAGGAGGTGACATCTAATTATTTATTATGCATTATAGCTGGTGTCACTAGTCTTATTCTCTCGTTTGAGAATGTACAAAATTCAAAAGTTATAAAAATAATATTATTAAATTATGGAGTCACATCTTGGGTGTTACACATAATGGGGTAAATTTCTTACATTTAGTATAGCCACCTCTGTATCACTTTAGTGTAATATTGTATGTATAATGTAAACTTCATCTACAGTTAAATTGGTATCACTTTAGTGTAATATTGTATGTATAATGTAAACTTCATCTACAGTTAAATTGGATTTGTTGTTTGCTTTTGAAAATTTACAATTGAACCCATTGATAAATAATATAAAAAATAAATTATAAAAATCTCCTGAAATTTATGTTTATTATATTTACATTCAATAATTTAAAAATCTACATTTATCTTCAATTCAATTAATAGCATTAGTATAAATATTTATAATATATAAAAGATCAAATTATCTATTTTCTACTTTCATACGCATCGAGCATCCCTACCATTTTAAACACATGAACTTATGATGCATCTCCACCTCCATGTCACCTACGACCTCACCGCCCATGCCCAAAACCATTTTGGCCTTGATTGTCGATGTAACACTGGGACAATGTTAGGCCTTACCATATCCCACCCTCATGTTGCCACCCATGCTGATCCTAGCTGTACCTACATAGCTGCCATTGCATCTACTTACTGGAGTGTCCACCCACACCCGCCCTCCCCAAGCCTTCCGATTTTTCACATCTGATTCTTCGCTAGCTGCCACATGTTCGTCTTGATCGTCACTACTGTAGTTATATACTCTGCCATCCCTTTTCTTTCTCCAAATATTCCCGGAACCCTAGCATCCTAATTGCCTTCCCTAAGCTCGGGTGCTTGCTGTTGAAGACAACGATGACAATGGTGGGGGCATCACCATTGCTCTTTCGAAAGTGGACAAGGCTGCGAGGGAAGACAAAGACATCACTCTTGGTGATGGTCTTGATGATAAGCTTGTTGGCAGTGGTAATGAAGCCGATGTCGAGGGTGCCATCAAAGATGAAGATCATCTTTATGACATAGGGATGAGTGTACGGAGGGATGAGCCCATCAAGCGCATAGTCAATGCGGGATATGGAGATGCCCAATGTGTCGAGCCAATATGTCGAGCCATGGGATCTTCTCCACATTGGCCCCCAATATCAAGGATCTCATGCTGTTGTTGGTAGCACCAAAGGAGACTATTCCTATGAAGAAGTTATCCTTTATCGTGTCAGTCTTATAGATGAATCCATTCATCTTCATTGCAGTGGCACCCCAATCAACAAGGCATAAAAAAGTCCATAAAGATGAAGAAACGTGGAGAGAGAGGAGAGGGGGGAGAGAGAGAGAGAGAGAGTAGAAAGAAGAATAACAAAAAAGAAAGAAAACTAAATTGGGCCTAGTGATAATTAATATAAAGAAAGATTGAGAAATCCAGCTGATGTAATTAGAATGTTTATGTGCCAAGCTATTTTATGATTCATTGATGTACCATATATAGCAATATTAATGTTGTATGGGACCTCTTGAGTGTCTATCAAACCGTTATACATGCCCCAACTAAGAGAGAGGAAGGGATAGAAGAGAATGGAGAGTGAAGAAAAAATAAATCAAAAAATTAAAAAATAAAATAAGAAATAAAATCAAAATTTTGGAATGAGAGGGAAGAGGGGAAAATCTTAGGCATGGAGCTGAGGTGACAATAGAGGCAGCTTTTTTTAGCATCATCAATGCAAGATCGAGGATTCAGAGTGAGAAATCCAAGGGACATGGAAGGTGCTCCTCCTCTCACCAATGCTGTTAACCGTCATGGCATATGTTGTCTAGAGATAGTAACCCAAGAATGGGGGATGAATTGGGTTGTTTAAAAATTTTAATAAATTTACTTTCTAAATGATAATATTCCTCAATTTGAAACTTAACTAAGTACTTGTAATGTGATCAATATGTACAATAGCAAAAGCAAATGATCAACAAAATTTTATAACTAATAATCTAATAAAAAATAAGAACTAAATGCAAGTAAAGTAAGTAAAGCAAGAAAAGAAGAGAGCGAAAAAAATAATGCACAATCATAAACACAGATTTTATAGTGGTTTGGCGCAATCCGCACCTACGTCCACTCCTCAAGCTTTCCTTGAGATTTTCACTATAATCCTCTCTTGATTACAATATATTTATTTTTTCGGACTTACAAATAAAATTCAATTGATTTTTTATGATCACCAACCAAAATCTTACACTGTTTGTTTTTCGGACTTACTAACAATCCAATTGATTTTTCGAGCCAACTAACTAAAACCTTACACTCGTCCAATTATGGACTTGGACCGGCCTAATTCTCAAATTTTTTTCCTCTAAAGAAACTTGTAAAGAAATTACAAAATAAGCAAAAGTATTCAGTTTAAACAAACAAAAAATGAAACTATTTTTCAGCACGAAAAAAAGGCTGAAAGGTGGCTCGATTGAAGCTTGTTTTCTCTTCTTTAAATATTGAGAGGATGCTTGAGAATGTATAGAAGATGGCTCTTGAAAGCTCTCTGAATTTCAACACTTAAAACTTCTCTTTCTTTCTTGTAGATGTGTAATGTGGCTTACTCTTGTTTTTGAAAATATCTCACTTTAAGCTTTCATTTCC
>KE504730.1:462953-480329 GCA_000441515.1 Elaeis oleifera
TTGATATGGAGAAGCTAAGATATCATGTTGAATTTTAAGATAATTTTAGTTCATATCCATTCAAAACATGATACATAGAAGGGAAATATTGCCTTTAAAATCAAAGCATTCAAATCATAGTATAAGATTATTACAAACATCAAAGTCAATCAATTATACTAATCTTATCAATAAATAAAAAATAATTCAAGTGAGTAATTACAATATGCAACCACATTGATAGATCATTAAAATAGATTCAATCAAAATAATTTTAACAAATATTGATGGAATGATGTGAGAAAGGTTTAAATTATACCAAACATCATCAACCATCCAAGTTCATTTCCAAGGTATCTATCCATAAGAATTTTTTTTTTCATTTCATTGGATCCTTGATGTACTTATAAAATTATTTACTAACTTTTGTTACCCAAATCATCTTAGGTCTATGGAGGTTAGAGTACATGGTTCCTTCTAGAACCCAAATTTATCTAATATAAGTTTGACCAATTCTTTTAATATTATATTTAAAAATTTTATGATCAATTTTATTATATTTAAAATATTTAATTGAATGATTTTCAAATGAAGCTTTTGTAGACATGTTTTTGATAAATTTTATTTCTTAATGGATTATAGCCAATTACAGCTTTATCAAAAATAGCCCTTAGATTATTTAATATAGCTTAAAGTTTTTGAGATCTAATTATAAATTTTTTAAGGATAGACTTCAAGCTTTTAATTTTTTTTAGTTTTGTATTTCTTCCAAAAAAGATTTTTTAGAAATCAAAAACTTTTTTTTTTCTTTAAAGATTTTTCAGATTTAGCTGTACTCTCTTTTCTTTAGATAGAGCTTCCATTTGTTTAAGAGATTTTCTTTTCTTTGGCTAAGTTTTCATATTTTAAAAGATCTTTTTTTCACTTAAAATTTATTTTCTCTTCAGCCAAAGATAGATTAGATTTTTTAAGCTCTTTGTTTTCAGCCTTAACTTCTTGAATTCATGTATTAATTCGTTAAAGGCCTTAAACAACTCATCAAAATAAGATGGGAGGAGTTTTTAGAATTACCTCATCTTTATTGGTTTTAGAATTTACCTCATCTTCATTGGCCATGAGGTGAAGATTTGATGCTTCCTCTTCCTCATCCGAACTTAATGTATCACTATCTCTTTATATTCCTAGCATAGTTCTTTCTTTGCTCTTTTGGGGTGCTTCTTGCACCTAGTGATATTTTTTTTTTTCATTCTCTTTCTTCTTTATATCTCTCTCTTTGAGGAACTTCTTAAATTTTTTTGTTAAAAGTGTTAAGTCCTCATCATCTTTACTCTTTCTTAATCTGACTCATCGCTTTCTTCATATTATGCAGTGGACTTGAAGGTGATGGTCTTCATCTTCTTGGCTCATCATCTTCTTCTTTTTGAGCCATATTCAACTCATGGGTCATAAGTGAACTCATTAATTCTTCAAGGGATAGCTTTGTAAGATCTTTCGCTTTTTGTATAGCCGTCACCTTTGCTTTTATTCTTTGGCAAAGATCTTAACACCTTGCAAACAAGATCATAGTTAGAGTAGGTTTGCCAAGAGCATTAATAATATCAGTGAATTTAGAAGACATATCAAAAATTGACTCATATTTTTCATTTTAAATATTTCATATTTATGAACAAGCAAGTTGATTTTGGACTTTTTACTTGGTTTATTCCCTCATGAGTCACTTCCAATCTTTTCAAATTTCTTTGCTGATGTACAAGTGGATATTCTATTAAATTTTGTATATTAAGAGAGTAATAAAGAATATTGATGGCTTTTGCATTTAATTGAGCTATCTTTTATCATATTCATCTCAATCCTTTTGTGGCTTGAGAAAAGATACACCATTAATTTCTACTGTGGGTATGTGTGATCTTCTAGTTATGACTCTCCATATATCATAATCTAGTGCTTGTATAAAATTTTATTTAACTTTTCAAAAGATATAGTTAGAGCCATTAAAAATGATAGTCTAGACGTTGATTGGCTCTCAACAAATTATGATCCAATTGGGGTTGTCATAATCTTTAGCTTTTAATCGCTAGATCAACAATCTAATATTAGAGTACCTACTCTGATACCACTTGTTGCCTAAAGGTAGCAACCTAAGAGGGAGAGGTGAATTGGGTTGTTTAAAAATTTTAAACAAATTTATTTCTAAACAATAATGTTCCTAAATTTGAAACTTAACTAGTGCTTGTGATGTGATCAATATGTGCAGCAGCAAAAGTAAATGATCAATAAAATTTTGTAACTAATAATCTAATGAAAAATAAGAATTAAAAGCAAGTAAAACAAGAAAAGTGAGAGAGCGAAGAGAGCAATGCACAATCACGAATATATAAATTTATAGTGGTTCGGTGTAATTCGTACCTACATCCACTCTTCAAGCTTCCTTTGAAATTTCTACTATAATCATTTTTTGATTACATTGTGTTTATTTTTCAGACTCAAAATAAATTTAATTAATTTTTTGAGATCACTAACCATAATCTTACACCATTAGTTTTTCAGGCTCACCAAAACCTTATAATTTAACCCATAAAACTATCTAGTAGATCCAAATTAGTGGCAAGAGGATTCAAACATATGCAATCTCAATATAAGCATTGCTAATGTAGAAGCATTTGAGTAATTAGATCTTAAACAATGAAGCAATAATTAATTTTATCCACCATATTAAATATGAAGACTACAACTCGTCCGCATTATCTATTTAAGACTTCTTATTATTTTGGAACTTGTAAATTTTAGTTAGGTGGCTCCAAAAAACTTTCACTCGAAATATCTCATTTGGAGACTATAAAAGATTGCAATCTTTAAGGTTGCATTTAGTGTATTGTCAGACAGTGATAATCTGGATTACCTGATAATCTAAATTACTTGCAATTTAGATAGATTGTCAGTAATGTTGATTGTTGCATTTGGTACACGCAGGTAATGTTGCAGTAAAATTATTGAAAATCTTAATTGACATATTTGGTATGATAATCAGATTATTGACAATGTAACATCAAATTTTAAATATCCTTATTATTAGTTTAGCATTTTAAAATATTTATTAATTTTTAATAATAAAATTATTATATGAAGAAAAAATTATTTTAATTAAATAATCAAATTATTAATTTTTATTATTTTTAATACTTATTATTATTTTTTATTACTTTTATTTTATTTTTTATTTCCCCTCCTTCGCCTTCCTCGCACATCACCACCCCAACCCCCTACCCCCCCACACCCCCACCCCCGACCGCCCGGCATCGCCCCCTAGCCGTCGCACCTCCTACACCACCTCTTGACTGTCCGTGCCTCCTTCCACCCTCTCGCACCATCCTGTGGCCCTCCACTGAATCCGCACCCCGCACCCCCCACGGCCGCCTCATCGCTGTCCTCACCCACCAACGCCGTTGCCCTCATCCACCAGCGCCGCTGCCCTCACCCACCCCACTAGAGGCCGTGCCGGTGGAAGAAGCCGGCAAGGATCAGGAAAGAGATGGCCGGCTGGCTGTCTTCTCTTTCCATATGCGGTCATCCCTTTGAGACCACCGGATCTCAAATAGACCGACGGTTTTCCCTTGATTGTCAGTGGCTACAGTCAAGGAGACGACGGTGGCCCACCGATCGGATGGTTGGCCCACCGATCGGATGGTTTTCGACCATCGCTGGTTGAATTTTATAGAGGAGAGCATCGATTTTGGCCCCCTCTTTCGCTGCCCATCGTGAGGAAGAAGACCGTGGGATGGATGGTGGTGGCGGAAAGGATGATGGCTAGGGCTATGATGGCGGCATAGGAGGTGGTCTTGCCACCGGAAGCACAGGCAAGCGACGGGTGGCACTGCGCAGAGAGGGGGAGGAGAGGAGGGCAGCTTCATCCAAAAATTTAATTGCAAAATTATCAAAGTAGTGGTAATCTGAATAGCCACCCTTTTTTCTTGGAGAGATAATTTGGATTATCTGATAATCTGAATTACTAATCCTAAAAGCATATCAAACATGGTAATTTGGTGGAGCTTCTTTAAATTGCTAGCAATTTGGATAGATTGTCAACTACCAAATGCAACCTAAAAGTAGTTTGCTAATATCAAAAGTTGATATAGGAATCTAGAAAATAATCCTTGACATATTTTATATGAGAAAATACAAGTAGATAGTAGTTTCCATATCAAACATGAGGAAACTCTAAGGAATTATAAATTTATTTTGAAATCTAAATATGATTTTTTTCTCATTTAGGATCAGTTTAGATGAGTGGACTAAAAATTCTATAAAATTCATAGGTTGGACCAATCGTAGCCGGTAAAATCATTGGATTACATGCTAGGTCGGGCTTATATTCATAAATATTCGCAAGAACTTTTGGAGTGGGTTGGCTTGAATCCCATAAAAAAAAAAAAATCTATTATAGTCTAATGATTTTGCCGATTGTATTGGTCTAATTCATGACTTTTCTAGAATTTTCAGTCCAAACATTCAAATAGACACTTAAGATATATTTATATATTCTTGTGAATCCAGCAAGATTCATGAGACTACATGAAAAAAAAAGATATAAGTCAGGCTAAGCTCATTTTCACATGAATACCTTCAGAGTGGACTGACATGAGTTTTATAGGAAGAAAGAAGATTTCAACAATTTTTTTTCTCAGTGTGAGAATGGATTGGGAGAGGTATGGTCGAGATGGACTAGATGAGACTTCATATTTGCAATATTAGAAATTACATTTCCAACTCTAAAAATTCAGTATGTTTTTCCCAACAGGCTCTTGTTAGAGTTGACATAGAGACTATCTAGCAAAATTTGTAGTCTCCACATGGAACTTGCTAAAGCAAAGATTTTTATCACTGATGAGAGGGATTGAAGTAACTTGCAGGATTTGTAGTCAAATGCATGAATTGGTTGGTTTTAAAGTGTCAAATCAGCAATATGGGCGCATGGCATCTTGACGCATTTCTATGAAACTAGTTTTTAGGAGAATTATTGGTTAAAACCATTCTACTAAATATATCTTGGACCATCCGATAGAAAGCCATCACATCATCTTTTCACAAATTCTAGAGCTGTCTCCAAGGGTTACTGCTTCGCTTCTACTCGACACAGGTAATCTGTCCGAACTCTAGCTCTTCTAGGTCCCACTATATGTGTTATGTCGTTGCCATTGCTCTTCCTGGAAGCTAGGTTCTGTCTTATCTTCTAGATCAGGCTTGTTGGTGGAGCAATACTAACACCTAGATTCATTGCTTTCTTGGGGCGCATTTGGATACATATTTTGCAGAATTATGGGGTTTTGTGCTTTCGCATATATCTTAACATTACAATACAAGTTTTTGCAGAATTTTGTGTTTGGTTATGCATTGAAAATTCATAAAACACCTAAAATTGTGATATCAGGAGTTTCTCTATTGATTAGAATCTTTTGAAGTTGAAGAATTTCCCCTCCCTATCATTTTATGTTACTCTTTTCTATACCTCCAATTCATCCTCAGCTAGGATCTGGCCCAAACAAAAGCCAATGCAAAAATTGGTTACAATCCAACGCATATATTGGGTTCTTGCAATTAAACTTGCATTCAATTGAAATGATTTTATCAGTCATGATGACATTGGAAAATTGACCATTTATGATCAATAACATTTCTATCTTTTGCATGAAAGTTGTCTTATATAGGTGGTTATTCATGAGGTGGTGACACTCTGGGACAAAGCACCAGAAATACTACTTGGATCCTGGCAATACTCCACACCTGTTGATGTGTGGTCAGTTGCTATATTTTTTCTGAAATGGCAGATCAGAAACCATTATCCTTGGGAGATTCGGAGATTGATGAATTGTTTAAAATATTCAGATGTCTTTATTAAATTCATGCTTATTGGCACTTTTTATGCTACTCTTGGTCTAATACCTAGCAGAGATTGATTTTTGTTATTGTTGTTGCATTATACTTTTGAACAGTACTCGGCACCCCAAATGAAGAAACTTGGCCAGGGATCTGCTTTCCCCAAGTGGCCTTCTAAGGTGTGACGAGTGATGTGTTTACTTTCCTATGCTGACTAAAATTTCTTCTTCCAATGAGCATTATGAAATCATAGAAGACATATTTTAGTTTCTGGAGATCATACATGTTTGGTCTGCCTTTTGGTGACCTTGGGGTGTGGGCCATCTTGTGCTACGATCAGATATTATAACATTTGTAACTTGCGAAATTGATTGGATTGATTTTTCTAAATTTTAATCTGCTTCTGCTTTGCATGCTTTGTAGGATCTGCCGACAGTGGTCCCAAATCTTGAGCCTGCTGGAATTTACCTACTCCCTGTAAGTCATGTTGTCTTTTTGTGAACTGATATGATAATATTTCAAGGTGAATAATTGAAATATAAATACAAGCAGAAGTTGTGTTTCTCATTTGATAATTGCCATGTTTAAATATAAGTAAGTTTCTCAGATGCCAAAACATAGGATCGCAGAGGAGAATTCATGACAGTCCAAATGGGGTCGTTCACTTCAATACTGAATGATGATATCTCTCAAGTGTGTAACAGTTGAGCAAGATTTTTGAGGACTGCACTACCTTCTTCACTATAATACAAAATCCTGACTGGATGGCTTATATAGGTGGTTATGATACATGATATTTTGATCAGATAAGAAAATAATGGCTACAGCACTAAGGCGGCTTTTTTGACTTCATTCATGTCCATAATAAGTGAATAGTGTGTATGTATAATATCAATTTTTGAATAGCTGTGTTTGTCTTATGGACGGCTACATAGCAGACTACAATGAGTGTTGAATGATCTATTGACAAAGAATGTTGTACGAAGTAATTGCTACTGCATACTGTCTCAATACTACACCTATCATTTGACAATTCTTTGCAGGCGAGGGTGGACTGCACATAAGACATTTTCATGAGACAGAATATTGATGACTTTGATGATTCTTTATCAGTTATCAGCTAATAGTTTTAACCAATGTCACTAGGGAATCTGTTCCTCGTAAAAGCAATAATGGTTTTCTCATGGTATGATTCACCTACAACTTTAGCAATGCAAGATGTAATATGGTTATTTAAAGTTACTGCACTGTTTTTTGCCTAAAAGACCAAGTTGTTATGTTCCTTTGATTTGTAAATTTGCTCTGAATTTTGAGAAGTTGCTTTCCTGAGGTTTTGTGAAGGTTAGATGAGGTGAGGACTTCACAGAATTATTTTTAAAAACAATCAATACCTGACCAGAGAAAAGCAATTGATTACTTGGAAGATCAGTCAGACTTACTGATAAAGCATCGACGTTAACCTTTTTTTTTTTTTTTTTTTGTATAGAGTGGATTTGGCCCAATTGCATGACTTTATGTTCCTTACAATGTATGCTAGTGCAGAAGCGCAATACAAAGGATGGCACCTATACAGCTTGCTGATGCTTTGCTTGGAAGATTACTGGTTTTCCTGCTTGCTCATCATTGTTGACGATATAGTTGCTTCTTAGAAAAATCTTGATGATAGCGGTTTTTTTCTGCACCAAGTTATAATATAGATGATGTATTTATGGGTAGACACCATTCAAGATGAAAAATTTGTGCCAAATTACAGAAAAGGATGGTTGTCAGCATGTAACCAGAATGAATTCAAATTGTGAAAAATGATTCTTATGGTATAATTCAGCTACTTGGATGAAACAAGTCGATGCCTCAATCTCTCGGGCTGCTAAATTATTTGTATTGTTTGTGTGATGTATCACCGTCCCTGGAAACCGCTCTAGCAATTCAAATAGGATGTTTATTTGCAAATCATAAACCGATCCAAATTGTCATGGAACACCTTTGTCACTGAAAATTTCTTTGTTTCTTTGTTTGAATTGTTCATTATGCCAGATGCCAACCTTGGGGAAACTCCTTTCAGTTTGTAATACCGATTTTGGTGGATTAGTATTTCCCTGTGATCCAAAAGTCGGACCCCCAAAGTTTCAGCAAGCCTGCAATTTTGCTTGATGGAACAAAGAAAACCTTCCTCTGTTAAACATCATGACCAATGGGTTGAGATTGAGCTTCTGCGGCACTTTGTTTTGTTGATTTGCTGAATAGCTGGCGATCAACCCTAATCTACTAGTAATAGTTCTTGTCTCCAATTTCATTATAAATTCTTATCAACCAAAACACTTGGTTTAAGATTCCTTATAATAGCCTGCCGTTGAAATTTCTTAGTGATTTATGCTTTTCAATAATCTGGATATCTATCACTTCCATTGTGAAGCATCAAAGCCCACACAAACTCATTGGAAATGACCCAGAGCGACCTAAGAATTTTCTGTTCTTTGACTCTCTCCCTTAGTTGTCTGTTAGTTTCTAACACAATTATTTAACTTGAATACATCTCTTCCAAAATACTAATCAACAAGATGGATCCTTTGATTGGCCGTGAGTTCTGAAGCCTGTGACATAATCACATCGGATTTGATGCTATGATCACTTATTTGGTCGAACATCAATAACAATTCCTTGGGCATTCTTTTTATTTCATCCCTGCTACAACTTAGTTACATCCAGTTAAGTAGAGAAGGAAGCGCGCACAGAGAGAGAGAGAGAGAGAGATTAAGAAAAAAAAAAAAGAAGGAAAGAATAAACATATGCGGGCTGACAAAGAAGCAGAACAAGGCCACTGCTCAAAAGAGTGGCAGTTAAATTCCTGAGCTACTTTAACAAAAGGACAGATCCAATGCTCAAAGCACAGTACCACTGCTCTGCTCCAGCGTCGCCATGGATCCCGGGCTCAGTAGAGGAAACGAACACCATGCTGGAAACGGCGAAGGCGAGAAAAGCCCTGCGAAGCCGGTCGGAGACTGGTAGCCGGAAACAGCCTTCTGCTCCATCGGCTTCATGGACTCCGCCAAGAAGTAGTTACTATTATCAAACACAGGCGGCGGCGGAGGCAGGGGAGTTCTGGGGGTCAACACCAGCGGCGGAGGTGGTCGTGCCGTGTCTCTGAGAGGCCTCGGTGTGGCCTGCGGTGCACCGGTGAGCTTCTGCACCAGCTGGCGGAAGTCTCGTGGGTCGACTCGGTACACCTTGGGCGGCACCGGCTGGTCGGGCTTCTTCCACGACTTCGCCGGTGGCCCTTGCACCGAGTGGAGCACAGCCTGGAAGGCCGGTGTCTTGGCCTGCTTCTCTCTAGCCCCTGGCATCTCTGGAGAAAGGGAAGGAAGGGGAGTTCTCCTTGGCCAGCTCTTCTCGTTCTCATTATCTTGGGTGCGTTAAAGGGATACATATATGTGAGGAGGCGGAACTGCGGTGTTGGACCTCGGTCACGTTGTTATCGTGGCGGCTGCTTGGACGAACACTTGGAGCTACCGGTCAAAAGGAGGGGCTGAGATGACGTTGCGACCCGGTTGTTAGGCGTGGCGTGACGTTTATTTTACCAGCGTCTCCTTTACGTATATTTGTCACCATCTCTGGCTGCCTCAGGGGAAGCTACTGGGTGTGGCGTTACCCGGAGTGGACTTACCTGGGCCGGGCGTGGGTGGGCCGTCGTCTGGTAGAATCTTACCAAAGGAGGACCCACACAGGCGGCTGCCGATCGAGATGCATGGAATAGACGGCACGGATTATGTGGGACCTATGTTGTATGATCACGAGTTTTCCATGGGTGTGCAGCCATCTACATCCAAGGCATTCTAGTCTGGACTAGTAATAGATTTCTTGCATCATCTGCTAAGCGCAAACCCTCCTAAATTCGATGATGCAGCTGACCCAGTCACCGAGTTGCACCCTTTTCAATGGATGACTCTTCTTATAGGCAGCTAGAAAAACTTTAGAGAGAGATTAAATGAAGGCATAGCCTGTCTAGCTGTGATGATGGTTCTAGACTTTGTTTCAAAGTAGAATTTGGCGGGCCAAGGATATGCGGGGGAATGTTCGTTCTTGTGGAGCTCATTATTTGCAAGCCTTTCTATCCCCCCAAAGAAAGGTCAATCGAGCATCAGTGTCGCGAAGAACCATGAAATTTGGATAGATTTCCAGGCACGGGCAGCATGGGCTAGGATAATTGGTTTAAGCAAGATTTCGGCAGCTCGGGCATTATGTCGGGTGGTGCGGTATCTTGATGGTCACATTGTTTCGAGTAAAGCGTTACATAATTCTTCTTATCCAAAAAAAAAAAAAAAAAAAAAATGTTACATAGTTCTTCAATGTGGTTGAAGCAGTTGCGCTAATTAGTACTTTCGCAAGTCATTTCACCTTTATTCTTAATACGTAACTAGGATTAGGAAATAATAAAATAACAAGGGTACGAGGAAAGGGACTACGTCTGCATAATGAATTTTATTTATTTATTTAAAAAATATACCGACTTTCGAACTAGTTGCATCAGTATTCAATCTGATATATATTTTTAAATGAAAACAAGTAATTTTCCCGCACGTTTGGGTGGTTGTTGGTCAAGTTCTTATTTGAATGGCTTCTCATTTCACAATAAAAAGAGAAACGGCATCAGCACCATTGCTCGGATGGTCAAAAGGGGAGAATGTTCACCATTTGGGTGGGTCGCGTCACCCGTGCCGTGGAATTCCGCGCGCCCGGCCGGCTCTGGTTTCAGTCGGTTGGATAACTTGGGGTGTGGTCTGCGGTCAATACTTTCACCGAACTCGCTTGCTCGTATCTTGCTGCGAAGGCAAGTCTATGTCCGAGGAATTTTATGACCGCCGCCTGGATGTGGGTTGGCAGAAAAGGACCGCCGGTATCCCGGGGGGTGTGCGAGTCGGTCGGCAACGGGCGCGTGATTGCGGAACGCTGGCTCCTTTCCTCGTTGAACCCCCTTCTCTTCCCTGTTTCGGGAGCACGATTGATCCCCTCTTGATATCGCTCTCTCCCAGGTTCCCTCCCGCCATCATGCCGTCCCGGAGTTGTCCAGAGTCGCTGCCGCATGGCACCGCTCGAGCAGATCCCTCTGATATCCCTGTTTCCTCGCTTTTGGTCTCTCTCTTTCTCTCCCCCTGGATTTACCGCTGCTGGCACCCATGACCAAGCCTCGCCGGCATCCATGATCGAGCCGCTAACCAAAGACCTTGCACCTCCCTTGTTTCAAAGCTGAGTCACCGGATCCCATCCCTTCTCCAACCAATTTTGTTCATATCTCACCAAATATAAGCTAGAACTCTTTTTTGTGCTCGTAAAACTCTACTCACCAACATGATCTAATATGTTCTCTGTTGCTGCCGCTCTCCCCATCCGAGGTCGGTCGTCGAGGTGTATGTGGTCGAAGTGAAATCGTTGCTGGAGCTTCGTCCGAACACCTACAAAATAAATCTTTATTAGGGATGGCATTATTCGATGAAGACCCTTCAACGCTCAAGACAGGAGATTGGAAAATAATGAGAGGAGAGAGCGATGAATCGATTGCGTACCTTTATAGATTTCGGAGTTTTAATTTATAGGGAAGGAGTTTGAGTCGTATCCATCTCGAAGTCCTGATGATTTTCAGATTTGTTGCACAGATTTATTCGAAAAAGATATTTTTTTTTATGGAAGATTCGATCGTGGAAGAGTTCTACTCTATCAGAATTTTTTTCATTGGAAGAAGGGCCCGATCTGATGTGGAGATTAGCTCGGCGACAAGTGAGCTAGGATAGATTGTTTGCGGCCAAGATACTGGAGTCTGTGGAGCAAGTGCTTATCCTCTTGCTGATTGAAATAGGTTGGTTATATACGAGCTACTGTAGGTCGTTCAAAGTCGAGGTTACGAAGACTATAGAGTACACATTGACCTTCAGGTGATTTGGAATAGGTCGGTTGAAGACGATCTAAAATAGATCGTCCGAGGCTGAAGAGCTGAGAACCGCTGCTAATGGGATGTCCGATAGCCTCTCCGTTGTATCTGCAAATCTATCAGGCGTCCATCTCTTATAGCTTGATTGGATCTGAGGACGTAATAGCCGAGATCGAGGTACAGATCCACAATAGATGCCCTCAACTCTCGAGACTAAGCTATCCATAGATCTGTCGAAGAGAGTACTAGTCCAAAGTTGAGACTGATCTGATCCCGTCGAACTGTTATCCGTTATTATTAGATGTATGTCCTAGAAGTCAATATGGCTGACACATTATAATAAAGCTAGGACATAATTTTATACTTTATACATTGATTTGATCAATAAAGGATAAATTATTTTCATTCAAATGTGATGTGTCTTTGAATCGTCCATGGAATTAACTTATGATACATATTCTCAAAGAATTGAGAATTAGAGACATGTATTTAATTCTTAAATGCTTCCGATCATAGAATCATCACGAGGATGGTGATCGATATGGATAGACCGGTGTGTAGATCGTTTCTTTCGAGATAGATGAGTCTCTAGTCTACAGTATAGAGATACTGGATGGTGAGTGCGGATAGTTGTTAAAAATAACTAGTACTGAGCGTGACCATACGAGAGATCACTTAGATTTCTATTCGATCTCAGTGATTGTCTCGATGCTGTAGTTGTGTGAATGATCTTTTGATCTGAGATGGTACGACTGCTCGCAGCGAGGCTGTTGGAGTTTGGCTGACATATAAATATAGGTCTCAATGAGCCCTTGTAGTGGATGTTGGCAATAGTTGGTCCACTGTAATAGTAGGGTACGCATCAAGATGGGATCTATCGACCTTGATAGAGAGGAGTGGTCCTATGAGATTTGAGAAGCTAAGTCCGAAAGTCTGTGACCACAGCAGTGTGATTGATGGAAAAGAGTTTTCATAGAAATCATAATTGGACTTGAGCTGATCAAATCTATCATATAACTGATATTGAGGTTTGATGATTTATCCATGACCTGCCATCTAATTTAGACTCACGATAGAGGGACTGAATCGCATGTTAATTATACTTAGAGGTTCATTTCGGTTCTACTAGGTTGCCACTATATACTGCTAGGTGTCACTGGTAGATTGTGAGAGCTCACTAGGATTGTTCTGGATCGATAATCCTTAATGAGTTAGAGTAGAATTGTTCTAACCCATTAAAAAAAATTCAATGATACTTTGATAGAGATTATTGTATATCTCACTACCATATAGAATTGAATCTATGGGGTCACACAACAAAAGAATTAGGCCTATAATTAGCAACTGGACTTATGAAGTGTCAATTGAGTTTAGAAAAATTTGATTGGGTTCAAGGTAACCTTGCTAGCACATAGTTGGATCTAATTTTTTTTTTTATGTTTGAATTTCTTATTTGATAAGATAATTCAAACTTAATTACCTGTAAATAATATAAATGAATTAGATTCATTAGACTCCAATTGTTGGGTGTCTAAGATTTTGGATCAAATGAATTAAGGGTGCAAGTTCCTAATTAATTTTCTTGATAGTTATTTTTGGATGCCACCTTGATTTGATCAAGTTGGGCATGTTCTATAATTAGATGGCTTTTTGATCTTATATGGGGCATCCCTTGGGTGCACTTTGGGGTGTATTTATGTGGGTGCAAGGGCTCCAAGAGTTGGCACCTAAAAGATTCCTAAAGAAAGTTGAATAACATAAGTTATTAGAAAACCTAATACAAGTAGTACTTGTATTATAAGATTGAATAGGATTCAATCCTTTTATCTATTTAAAGGGACCTCTCCTAAGGTTTCTAAAGCATCCAAACCAGCAGTCCCACGCCTCTTAGAGAGACCCCCATGCCCTCTCTTCTCCTCCCTTCTCTTCTCCCTTGGGCATCCCACACGCCCCCCTAGGGCGTCCCATCTCTTCACGCCCATAAGGGCCTTAGCGTCCCCTCTTACGTGCTGGTTTCTGGTGTTTGGTAGCAGTATAAATCAAGGAAGAAAGATAAGAGAAGAAGAAGATCAAGGAAGAGATCAAAGAGTTGATCGCAATCCAGATTTCGTTCAAATTCAGCAGGCTGAATTTTTTGAGAGAAGAAAATTCAACTTGAAGAGGGCTATTCCAGATTGATCCCGAGTGGATACTCGTAGAGATCAGACACTTATACGGTTAAGAGAGAGCCTCTTTTCTTCAAATCCAGATTTTTTAAAAAATTATGAAATAGATATGTAATTTGATCACATATTAAATTTCAGCATATGAAGTAGATCCTTGTGGTTTATGTTTTATGTATGCATGATATAGATTAAAAGTATTTTAATCTACTATTCCGCTATGGTGTTTAGAAAATAAAATTTTGAAACACATATGCATGCTCCTACATATAAAATTTCAATAGTGGTATCAGAGCCACGGATTTCATATGCATGAAATTGATATACATATTTTGAAAAAAATTTCAAAATCTGATTTTTTCTTGATATATGAAATGTATAGATAAATTTTTGAATCTAAAATTTATTTAAAATATATAATTGATATGTTAAATCATGTATAGATCTGAATTTTGAACTGAAATGATTTCTAATTCATGTTCATATGATATGTAGATGCATGCATAAATCTGAAATTTTATATGATCTGATTCATGATTCATATATGATATATATGATTGCATATTTACATCATAAAATTACTTTCAATATGATTCATGATTAGTATATGAGATATATGATATCATGTATTGATCTAAATTTTATTTAGATCTGAATTTTACATGCATATATAAGATATATATTTGTATGTTAAATCTGAAAATTATTTTCATAATTTAAAACTTACCTTACATGCAAAGAATTTAGATCTGAAATTTAATTTTAGAATATAAAATTTATGTTTGTACATAGGGTTTTGGTTATGAAAAAATCAAAAATTAGGTCATGTAATAGGATTGTATCTAGAATTTTTGATTTGAATCTTATGGGTCTAATTCGATTAAGTAATTGATCAAACTGAGTCAAATATTGATGTGGCTTAGATCAATTAAGTTATATGATCATTCAATTGTTGTTGATCAAATTGATTGAGTCCCATATGTAGAATCGATTAACCTAAGAGCCTAATTTGGCTCGATGGTTTAAGCCTGATTCGCTTGAGTTAACCTATTTGGACCAATTGATCTATTAGTGTCTAAAGTAAGTAATTGAGATGTGATTATTTAATTGATTCTGTTAGCTGACTTGATCAATTTATTGATATATAAGAAAACAATGGGGGACTTCCATCGATCTCCACTTATCTAGTCAATTTGAAAGATTGAGTCTTCAATTAGGTTGCTTAGTGGTTTGGTTTAGCCCATGTCAATTAGATCGATCATATGATGACTGATTAGATGAGACCTAAACCTAAATCTCCTCATAAATATTAAGTCTATAGATCTTCCACCGTTGTAGATATGCGGGTGTGCTACCGACGTTGATTGTTCTCGACTGGTAATAGTGGTTCAGTTGCATCGAAAATACGCAACCACTCTATTAGCAAAGAGTTACTCCAAGATAAGGATTGGGTTCGACTTAATAACTATTAGATGAGGGACCTAATGACGGCCTTGCACCTGATTGTGAATGGTGGGTCGGATTTAACTAAGGAGTGTGATCAATAACTGTTAGGTGAGCCCACATGACTTAGAGATCAAGTCGCTGCAATATGCTTAGAGAAGTATCTGGATAAAGAGTTACCTACGCATCGGTGTACATGTTATCAATAACTATTAGGTGAGGTGTATGGCATCGGTGGGAATATAGCACCCACTAGGAATCTTTTGTGGCGTTAGAATTTTTGTTTCCCATCCAGAGAGTGGAGGGATCCGAAAAATTAATGAGAGTCATTGTTTGCATCTTAAAATTTTAAAATAATATAATATTAAAATATAAAAGTTTAACTTGAATCTCTACTCTCGCAGTTAAACAATGTCAGTCTCAAACTCTCTAGTCCGCATCTTTGAACCAATCATTTGATCGGAACTAATTAGAAAGACTGACTCAAAAACTTTAGGATTGTTCTGACCTCAGAAAATTGAGTCATGTACTCGACCAAGAATCCATAGTATTACCAAACCGTCCTACTGTCGAGCAAAAAGCTGCTTTTGAGAAGTGGATGGATGAAAACAATCGGATCAAGTGCTATGTGCTGGCATCTATGTCAAACGAGTTACAAAGCCAGTATAAGCATATGCCCACTGCCAGAGCTATGATCACTCACTTGCAAGAGTTGTATGGTGAGCAGAGCCGTACCACGTGCTTCGAAGTGTCAAAAAAATTTTTCAACTTAAAGATGTGCAAAGGGCAGTCTATCCATGAGTACTGTATGATAGTGATCAAGGACATTGAGGAGCTTGAAAAGTTCGGACTTGAAATGCAAAGGAATTGCAGATGGATTTGATCCTTCAATCCCTTACAAGTTCATATAGTCAATTTATTGTAAATTTTTATATGAACAAGCTCGATTGTACTATACCCAAACTGGTCAACATGTTGGTCACTACGAAAGGAACCTTGAAGAGTTCAAGGGGCACTGTTCTCGCTGTGGAGCGAATTTCTTTCAAGAAAAAGTCTACTCGGAAGAAGAAGATGAAATCTGCTAAGAAGTAGAAGAAAGAGAGCAAGCCAAAGAAGGAAGTTCTTAAGAAGGCCGAAGCAAGAAAAATATTTCTATTGTGATGCTCAAGGCCACTGGAGGAGAAACTGTCCATTCTATCTGTAGAGCCTAAAGATCAAAAGAATGATAAATCTTTGGAAGGTATACTCGTAATGAAATCTAACCTTACGATTTTTTCTACTTCTAGTTGGGTATTGAACTCTGGTTCGAGTACCCATATATGTATTTCAATGCAGGGTCTAATAGAAAGTAGGAGGTTGAGGAAAAGTGACATGATCCTTCGGATCGATAATGGAGCAAAAATTACTATAGAGACCATTGGTACTTATCCTCTTCGATTACCATCTGATTTTAGATTAGATTTAAAAGACTGTTATTATATTTTTGTAGCTAGTCAAAATTTGATTTTCGTGTCTGTGCTAGCATAAAAAAGTTTTGAAATTAGTTTCAATAAAATTTTTTATTTCATTTATTTATGAATAAATTGATTGTATGAGGACTTTTAATTGACAGTCTATGTCACTTGCATGTTGATGCGAATGTGAATTTAAACGAGCAAATAGTAAGTACCATAGGTCAAAAAAATTCCGAGATAAAATTAACTAAAAGTACTTATGGCATCATAGACTAGGCCATATTGGAGAGGACAGAATAAATAAACTGAAAAAGAATGAGATCCTTGGCTCTCTTAACCCAGAGTCATATCCAGTTTGCAAATCTTGCCTTCGAGAAAAAATGGCCAAGTTACCCTTTGTAGGACATGGGGAAAGGGCCACTGAGTTACTTATCCTGGTATACGCCGATGTGTGTAGGTCATTTGATGTGCAAGTCAGGGGTGGTTATAGTTTCTTCATTACCTTTATCGATAATCTGTCTAAACATGGGTACGTGTATCTGATGAA
>KE504730.1:484936-497118 GCA_000441515.1 Elaeis oleifera
AAATTTGAAATACACATGCATGCCTCTATACATGAAATTCCAACACCATTGACACGTGTCGAAGATCGGCTTCCTAAGGCGAACCATCTTCTAATTTGGACCATTGATCCCTCAGATTTGTGGGAGCCATGTTCTAACCAATTCGGGCTATCATTTGTCCGGCATCGATCGGGAAGTAAATTGACAGTAGATTGGAGCCGTCTCGATCTTCTATAAATAGGGCTGTGATAACTTTATTTTTATTGCTTCTACTATTCAGAGGGGGAGCTCTAGCACTTCAAGACTCTTCCAAGTTGCTCAGATAAAGCTGAGCTACAGTCATTCTTCATCCTTTAATTGCTTGGTCACTTCATCTTTTAGGCCAGTTCCTCACTTCTCATCCATGAGTGAGTTTAGTTCGTCCCCTCCACCTGAAGCTCGGGTGACGATATTAGGGATGTGGACCCAGAGTTCAAGGTAGCTTGTTCTTCGGATAGACCTGAAGTTTCAGACTTTGATCTGTTTAGAGTAGACTCCATCCTCACTCCCAAGGATTTGGAGATTATTAGATTGAAATATCAAGTCCCTGCAGAATTCAGACTGGAGGTCGTCATTCTCGGAGAACAGATAGCTCTTCCTCATCGAGATCAAGTAGGCCTTTATGAGGAATCCTTAAAGGCCGGTCTTCAGCTACCCTTCTATTTCTTATGAAAGACTTTCTTAATTTATATAAGATAAGCTTCTATAGCATTGTGCCAAACTCATGGCGCCAGATCTTAGGTTCTTTGCCCATTGTCTACTCCTCGAGGTCGAACCGACCTTTCACCTTCTCTGGATTTGCTTCACACTGAAGGAGCATCCTACAGAGGTCGGATAGTGGCACGCCTCTCCTCAGAGGGGATTTCATCTCTTTCGAGGTGCTTCTTCCTTGGTGCATAACTAGAAGGAGTGCTTCTTTTTGTTTCCACTGAGTAACCCTAAGACTTCAATATGTCATGGGGTTGACCTCATAGGTCGATGGTTAGAGCTCCAATTTTGTTAGATGATGAGGAAGTGTTGAAGCAGATCTTTAGTCATGCTCCCCTCTGTTGATCAAGTTTCTTATTAAGGAGATTTTGTTCTAGGTCGAATTGAGTTTGGCAGACCCAAAGAGTAAGTATTTTTTTTTATTTTTTAGTTCGACGCTTTTTCTTTTTTTTTGGCTAACCTTGTCTTTCATGTAGCAATGAATCCTACGGAGCTAGAGTCTATTCGTCGGGTTGCTGCGAAGAGAAAGAAGCCAAGTGTAGCCTCTGCTCCAAAGCATGGCTGAATTGAGGCCGTGCTCGCCCAGCCCATGGCTGGGGGTTCCTTGGGGCCCAATAGTGCTTCGAGGAAGGAATCTTCGGCACCAGCAAGGACAGTGGCACTGCTCCAATATGTCACACCGGGGGAACCTACCCCTTGATCTTTTGCATTTTCATTGCAATGAGGTTCGGGTACTCTTTGGATCTCAGTGCGCATGTCTTCTCGTCCGGCTGATCCATCGATCGAGGTGTCCCTTTCGATGAAAGTTCTACCAGATGCTGAGGCCTCGGATTCTTGAAAGGCCATCGGCGATTATCGGCTCACCTGATCTCTTCTTAGGTTGGCCTTGCTACCGGCTGACATGGAGGCCTTCAACTCTGAAGGCTGGGCATTCCGAATTCAAGACTGATGGGACTCCCTTCTTTGGATAAGTGATGATCTACTGACCTTCTTTGGCTACTTTTGATCTTTCCTTCTTAAGTACCTCTTATTGACTTGCTTTTTTTTTGGTGTAGCTCATCCACCACTTCGTCCATTTCTAGGAGACGGTCTGTGAAGCTTGGCGCATCTCGAGAGAGGTCGAGGAAAAGCTAACCAGGCCAATAGAAGGACAGATGGTGCCGAACTATCCAAACTGAAAGTCGAGGAGAAGGCCAAGTCATTGGAGGAAGAGGTAAAGTGACTAGAGTCCGAGCTCTCCAAAGCTCGGGTTGAAATTGAAGCTCAGCTATCAGCCAAGAAGAAGAAGCATGAGGGGGAGCTAAAGACTGCCAAGGTCACCACGGTTGAGGCTTTCAAGTCTTTGGATGAACTCTTCGGCATTAAGTCAGAATTCATCTCGCTCTCGTATGTACAAGGGGCCGAGGATTTCAAGGAGAAGGTCAGGAATCACTTTCTTGATATTGACCTCGACCTCTTGGAGTCAGATGGCGAGGAAGAGGTTGGTGAGGTCAGAGACGAGGGTCTACGAGTCAAGGATCTCTTTAGTCTGGCACAAGAAGATCGAATGGCCAAAGAGGTGGTGCTGCTCCACCCTCAGCCTTCATCGTCCTCTCCAATTGTGCCGAGCCTGACGAATCCCCTACCTCCTAAAGGGGCTTAAGCTTTTCCTTTTGTATCTTAGCTCGGGCATGTCCGAGTTTAATGTTTAGTCGGTTCTTTTTATTAATCTCGGTGTGTACTGAGGTATTTGTAATGGACTGACCATCCATATAAAAGTTTCTCTTTAACAAAAGTCTTTTCTTCATCACTATGTCCACAAGGCCAATAGATCAGCTGCTTTATTGTGATAGAGTTTAGTATCTAACCTATGTTAAATACCACGGAGGCTATTCGTTTGTTTTGAGTCATTTTCTTGACGACGAGGAGTAGGAATCGATCGTTTCTGAATGACAACTACCGTAGCTCGATAGGAGAAAGGTTGGGATAGGGATGCTCATTCCTCGATTGTAGCTAAGAAGCATGTGAAGATCGAATGGAGGTTGGAAAGTTTGTATGGAGATGCATACCGATCCTCGACCATGGTCGAGGATCGCATGATGAAGAGCCACATGGAGAACATCCTGATCTTCGACCATAGTCGAGGAGCATGTGTTTGGAGAGCCGTATGGAGAACATGTCCCGATCTTCGATCGTGACTGAGGAGCACATATTTGGAGAGCCACATGGAGATGCATACTGCTCCTTGGCCATAGTCGAGGAGCACACATTTGGAGAGCCGCATGGAGATGCGTATCACTCCTCGATCATGGTCGAAGAACGCATGAGCTAGAAACCACATGGAGATGCATATCGCTCTTCGATCGTAGCCGAGGAGCGTGCGAGCTGGAGAACCACATGGAGATGCATACTATTTTTGATCATGGTCGAGGAGCGCACGAGCTAGAGAACCGCATGGAGATGCGTATTGCTCCTCAGTCAGGGTCGAGGAGTGCACAAGCTGAAGAACTGCATGGAGATACGTACCGCTCTTCAATCATGGTCGAGGAGCATGCGAGCCAGAGAATCACATGAAGATGCATACCGCTCCTCGAGCGTAGTCAAGGAGCATGCAAGCCGAAGACCTATATGGAGAACATGGAGAGATATTACGCACCTCGTCTGTGGACAAGGAGTGTATGTTTAGAGAAACATAGTTTGATAAAGAAATTCTTTATTATTTAATAAAAATTATAATTCAAGGGTGGAAGATACGTAAATTGTTGGCATTCCAGATCCTAGGGATCGGAGTTCCATCAAGTCGACAAAGGAGGTAGACTCCCAGCCAAACTATTTCAGCGATGCGGTATGGACGTTCCCAGTTCGGTGCAAGCTTTGATCGTTCGTTCGAATAAGATACTTTAACTCGGCAAAGAACTAATTGTCCAACCAGGAATGACTTTCCTTTGACTCGAGAGTTGTAGTATTGGACTACTCACTATTGATAGTTAGCCATCCGAATCCATGCTCACTCCCGGGTCTCTTCCAGCAAATCTAGGTTTGCTCTTAGTCCAATGAAGTTGTTGTCTGTGTCAAACTCTTCCACCCACAGTGTGGGCAGGTCGATCTCAAGAGGTATGACGGCTTTAGCTCTGAAAGCTAGCTTGAAGGGAGTCTCTCCTGTTGGAACTCGTTAAGTCATCCGATATGCCCAAAGCAGATGATATAGCTCTTTGACCAATAATTCTTTAGTCTGGCCTAATCGAGCCTTTAATCCTTGCAGCAAAGTTCTGTTTGTAACCTCGGCTTCACCAATGCTCTAAGGATGAGCTACTGAGGTCAGTTTGTGAGAGATGTCCAGTCTATTGTAGAATCCTGTGAACTTCAGATTGTCGAATTGATGTCCATTGTCGGTGATGATGGGCCGTAGTAAGCCAAAATAGTAGATGATTGATCTTCATACAAAATCATGGACCTTCACCTTGATGATAGTCGCTAGCACTTTCGCTTCCATCTATTTGGTGAAGTAGTCGATTGTGATAAATAAGAATTTCTTCTGTACCACTGTGATGGAGAAAGGTTCGAGGATATCTATTTTTCATTGAGCAAAAGGCCGGGATGTGGTGATTAGAGCCAGAGGGGTTGAAGGTCGGTGCTGGATATTTGAAGTTCTCTGGCACTGATCGCATTTATTTATTAGGTCAACAGTATCTTTCTGCATGGTCGAGCAAAAGTACATCTGCCATAGGATTTTATGAGCAAGGACCTTGCCCTCCAAGTGATTGCCGCAGATCCTCTCATGAACTTCTTGTAGGACATATTCAGCTTCTGAGGGATGGAGGCATCGAAGTAAGGATAAGATGAAAGATCTTTGTACAATCTCCCATCGTAGATGAGGTATTGAGGTGCGAGATGTCTCAGCCTCTTGGCTTCGTCCTGATTGGCTGCCAACACACCATCTTGCAAGTAATGAAGGATTGGATATATCTAGCTTGGCTCAGGGTCTATCTGCATAATAAGGGACTCTTCGATGCTCGACTTCTTAAGGATTTCAAGGTATAAGCTTCTTTTAGGTTAGTCACTCTGACTATTGCGAGCTTTGAGAGAAAGTTAGCCCACACATTCTTCATCTTTGGTATTTGTTGGATATTCATAGTGATGAAGTTTGAAGTGAGATCTTTGACCTTCTATAGGTACTTTATCATATTTGACTTTCGAGTTTCATATTCTTCTTGAACCTGACTGATGATAAGCTGGGAATCATTGTGGACTTGGAGGTAGAACATCCAACTTTTTTGCCATCTCAACCCGATCACCAATGCCTCGTATTCAGCTTTATTGTTAAAGGTGAGGAATTTGAAGTGCAGGGCATATTCTGCGATCACTCCATTTGGACTCATCGAGATCAATCTAGCTCTCGAGCCCACTATATTCGAGGAACCATCTATATGGAGAACCCAACATTCATCATTCATTGGAGCTACCTCATTGTTATTTTGTTCTTCATCTGGGATGATGCACTCCAGAATGAAGTCAGTCAACGCCTGAGCTTTGATGGACGATCGAGGTAGATATTTGATGTTGAATTCTCCTAGCTCGATAATCCACTTAACTAACCATCCTGAGGTGTCGGACCGATAAAGTATTGATCTGATGGGCTGATCGGTGAGGACGATGATGGTGTGTGCTTGAAAGTATGGGCGTAGCTTCTTAGAAGATGTCACGAGAGCATAGGTTACCTTCTCAAGCTTTGTATATTTGACCTCGGCATCATGAAGTATCCGACTGACATAGTAGATTGGCTTCTGTACCTTGATCTCTTATCGAATGAGAACTGAGTTAATCATCGAGGGTGAGATAGTAAGGTACAATTAATATAGCGCTTCTTTAGGTCCAAGCTTGCTGAGGAAGAAAGGTGAACCGAGGTATCTTTTCAGATCATTAAATACAGCTTGGCACTCATCCGACCATTGAAAGTTCTTCGCCTGTTTAAGAGCTTCGAAGAAAGGGAGACTCCATTCAGGCAACCTTGAGAGGAACCTGTTGAGAGCTATGATTCTCCTGATTAGGTATTGTACTTCTTTAATCATCCTTAGAGGCTTCATTTTCTAGAGAGCTTGAATTTTTTTTAGGTTTGCTTCGCTCTCCCATTAAGACACTATGAAGTCGAGGAATTTATTGGAGGTGACTCTGAGCATGCACTTGCTAGGGTTAAGTTTCATTTGAAAGTGTCGCAGCATAGCGAACATCTCCTCAAGATCAGTAATATGATGCTCAATAGTTCTGCTTTTGATGAGCATATCATCGATGTATACCTCCATGTTTCTATCGATCTACTCTTTAAAGATCTTATTGACAAGCCGTTGGTAGGCCACACCTGCATTCTTTAAGCCGAACGACATGATCCTATAGCAAAAAGATCTTAGTCAATAACAAAAAAGGTCTTCTCCTCATCCTCGAGGGCCATCCTAATCTTGTTGTATCCAAAGAATGCATCCATAAATGATAAAAGCTAATGCCCCAAGGTCGCATCCATCAATTGATCAATGCGGGTAGTGGGTAGCTATCTTTTAGGCACGTCTTATTAAGGTCGGTGTAGTTAATGCAAGCATGTCATTTTCTATTAGCTTTTTTAATCAGGACGATGTTGGCCAATCATTCTGGATAGTAGATTTCTCACACGAATGCTGCCTTTAAAAGCTTGTCCACCTCTTCTTGAATAGCTTTTTGTCGCTCAGGAGTAAAGCTCCACTTTTTCGTCTGACTGAGCGATATTTTGGATCCACATTGAGTTGATGAACTATGACCTCTGAATCGATGCCAGGTATAACGAAAGCTGACCAAGCAAACACATTTGCATTGGCACATAAAAAGGAGATAAGGTGTCGTCGATCCTTTTTACATAAGTTCGAGCCAATCTTCACTACTTTATTCAGATCCTTATCTATCGTTATTGGGACAAGATCTTCTACTGGATGACCTCTTTGTTTGGTCAGTTCATCCCATACATCTAGCTCATCAGTCAGCTCTTGTGCAGGTGCCGCCTCATGCAAAGTCGCCATATAATATTTTTTTATGAGCTGTTGATTTTCTTGGAGCTCACCGATCCCATATGGAGTAAAAAATTTCACCATCAAGTGATAGGTCGACACTATAGCTCAGAGAGTGTTCAGTCCAGACTGACCTAAGATGATGTTATATATAGATGGGGTCTTGACTACGAAATAGTTCACTTTGACAATCACCTATTTTGGAGCTGGTCCAGCCATCGTGATCAAGAAATAATCCCTTTAAGGGGACAGTATTGCCCAAGAATCCAATCAAAGGTGTGTTTTCTTCATCAGCAACCCAGAATTCAGGTTCATACGGATAAAAGCATCATAAATAAAATATCAATTGAACTTTCATTATCAACTAGGACTCGATGTATATCATAATTAGTAATATTTAAAGAAACAACCATAGGATCATCATGTGGATATTTTATTCTATCTAGATCAGCCTCAGAGAAATAACTTCATTGTCGACCTTTATCTTCTTCGGCTCCTTATCTTCAGCTCGGCTTGGATCTGAGGTATGACGGTCGAGCTGCCCCCTAGAGATTATGCGAATCTCTCTTGCTACTGATTGGTTTCTGTGGGGATCTTTCTGTCGAGGAGGCTCATTGTGTTGGTTCCTCAGGATCCACCATTCATCAACATATCGACAAAGGCATCCACGTCGGATGGGTGCTTCTATCTCCTCCATGAGCTGCCAGCATTTTTCTGTATCGTGCCCATGATCCCTGTGGTATTTGCAATACTTCCTCTGGTCCTTTTCCCATGTCAGGGCGAGCATTCTCTCCGATTGGGGGAGCTCTTCTTGCTACACTATTTCTATAAGAATTTGGGCTCGGGGGGTGTTTAGTAGAGTGAAGTAATGAAACCTCTATGGAGGAGTCCTAGATCAGTGTGGTGCGACGGGGGACCTAGGTCGGTTGTTCTGAGGTGGGGTTCAAGAACTACGAGGCTTTGGCTCCACACGCCGATGCTGTACTCATTACTGGTCCTTTTCTTCTCTTGCTCGATGTTCTGCTGTGATCCCCCACCAAGGTTCTCTCTCTATCGATCCCAGGCTTCCTCGACTTGAGCGTAGTTCTTTGTCCGCTCCAATATTTCAGTAAAGTATCTCAGATAGTTCAGGTTGAGCGAGAAGAGGAGGTCGTTTTGTTGAAGCCCAACCTTTAACATGGTCATTGCCATAGACCGATCCAAATTTCAAACTTTCAGAGTTGCAGCATTGAATTGGCTTGCATAGTCTCGGAGAGGCTCATTCTCTCTTTGCTTGATGCTAACGAAGAAGTCTGAGTTATATCGCTGTCGGCAGCTACTGATAAAGTGTGCGACAAAGAGCCGATCTAGCTGATGGAAAAATTTATAAAGTTTGATTGCAAATTGGAGTACCAATGATGAGCTACCTTCCTCAGAGTAGAAGAAAAAGTTTGACAGAAGTCGCATCGTTGGCCCTTTGCAGAAGCATAAGTGTTCAAAAATTCTCTAGGTGATCTACTGGGTCGGTAGTTCCATCATAGGATTCCATTTGAGGCATCTTGAACCGAGGAGGGAGGGGCTCATTCATTATTTTTTGCGTAAATTGTGGGTCGATGTTGAACCCTAAATCATCATCCAGCTGCTTCAGGGCTTGGAGTGCATTGATCCATCGCTGCATCTCCTGGAACCACCTTTCTCTATCATCCTCCCAGGTTGGTCGATGTCGAGGAGAGGTATGACCCAGGGTAGAGTCCTTTCTAGAGATCAGAGTAGGAGACCGTCGAGGCTGATGATGAGGTGGGCTGTTAGGTCAGCTCTGACGACTTGTCCCACCTTGGGCTATAAGAAGGTCAGTCTATTGATCTCTCTCTGGCTGGCTGTGGATCTTCGGGAGCCAGACGAGGTTCACTGTTCTATTGCATCCTTCTAACTGTGGCCAAAAGTGCTTGCGCCTATTGGATGAGGCTGTTATACTGATCTTGAGAGATTGCTGATGCTACTGGTGGATTTTGGATTGACGGTGGTGGTGCGTTGGTCGGCTGCACGTTGTTGTCCTATCGGTTGTTGGAACATTGCGATGAGTTTGATGCACCCCTTCGCATCCTTATGGCAGCTAATGGCGAGCTCTCTTTCTTGAAATAAGACCTCAAAATCAATCGAGCTCCTTTCTCTAGCACCAAATGTTGTTGCTGATCTTTCTGCCTAAGATCGATTGTCGAGGTGGATGTGATTGAAGTGGAACCACCGCTGGAGCTTTATCTGAACACCTATAAAACAAGTCCTCATCAGAGGTGGCATTCTCTGATGAAGATCCTCCAATACTCAGTCAAAAGATTGAAGAACAATGAGAGGAGAGAGCGAGGAGTCGATTGTGTATCTTGGAGGATCCCAGAGCCTTAATTTATAGGGAAGGAGTTTGAGTCATATCTGTTTCGGAGTCCTGATGATTTTTGGATTTGTCGCACAGATTGATTTGGAGAAGATATTTTCTTTATGGAAGACTCAATCGTGGAAGAGTTCTACTTTATCTGAACTTTTTAATTTGAAGAAGGGTCGAATCTGATGTGGAGATTAGCTCGGTGACGGGTAAGCTATAATAGATCATCCACGATCGAGGTACTAGAGTCCATGGAGTAGGTGCTTGTCCTCTTGCTGACTGAAATAGGTCGGTTATATATGAGCTACTATAGGTCATCCTAAGTTGGGGTTATGAAAACTGTAGAGTGCACATTGACCTTTAAGTTATCTAAAATAGATCGGCTAAAGACGATCTAAAATAGATCGTCCGAGGTCGAAGAGTTGAGAACCACTGCTGATGGGGTGTCCGATAGCCTTTCCGTCACATCTGCATATCGGTCAGGTGTCCATCTCTTATAGCTCGACTGGACCCAAGGATGTCAAAGTCGAGATCGAGGTACAGATCCACAACATTCTCTATTTTGAAATTGGAACATTTGTAGCTTCTCATCTTGTAGCCTTTTGTGTTCAGGTTTTGGGTAACAAGGATTAGTAGATCGCTTTTATTGCCAACATTTTTTTTCCCACCAAATATTTGATAGAATGTGTCAAAGGGTGTTGTCTCAAATTCAGTAATTCTTAGTTATTAAAAAAAGTAAAAAAAAATCCTACCACTTGCTTGATTCCCTCTCTCTTTACCTATGCAGGGATGTTGAACTTCCGATGCTAGTCGGACCCTATTTCTAGATTGGCAGTCTAAACATATTATATCCCTCCGCTCTTTGATCCATCATGAACTTGACCCCTTTTCTCGAGCCACCTAAGTTCTGGTGGTGCTGCCAAAACTGACCACCCAAGTAAGGCCACCACAGCATGTGACTTCTTAACTTAGCTCCATCAATCTCTCCTTCTTAATGCCTCTCCATCTCACATTCTTAGATCTTCTCTTGACCTCAATTATTCGGGGATCGGCAGCCTTGATCATGTTATTCCTCCTCTAATCCGAACTGCCCTTCTTCTCCACATGATCTTGCTTGATGTCCCACCTATCCACCATAATAAATCTAGCCAATGATGATGTGAGCTGTGTTCCTTCTAATACCTGACTAGCTTGTGGTGCCAGATGATCAGTTGTCCGATAAGGAGGTGGTCTAGTCTAGATTCTGCATTCGAACCCTCATACTTTAGTATTCGATTAGATTTGTAGTCATTATTGGATAGGTGGTCAGCTTAGGTAAAATTTTCTGTGCATGTTCTCATGTTAGCTGAAAGTATGCATATGTGTAAGTGTATTTGTATTAATTTTTAAGTGCATTTGAGCTTGCATGCATTATTATATGATCATGTTTTAATGGCATCACTGTCAAAAATATTAGAAATCAAGCATAAAATAAAGATTAATTGAAAAATAAGGTATTGATTGGTCAAATTGGTTGTGGATGGCTAGCCAGTCACAAGTAGAAACATGGTGCATATGACCAGCCAAAAACAAGAATGTGGTATATGAATAGCCAATCAAGTGCAACAACATGACATATGAATAGCCAATCATGAGCAGAGGTATAGTAATGTAGCCATTCATGGACAAGAATATGATATGATGCATCGATGACGAGCAGAAGCATGGTGTAGCTAGTCCAATATCAAAAGATGATTGGATAGTTCGAGATTGTCATTGAGTCTCACTTGGAATAATTGATGACAAGATATTAATTAAAATATAGCTAAGACAATTACCATGGTTAGCATAATTTGGTGCATATGTGGTTTATAGGATGATTACCATGTTTGAATATTGCTCATTTGATGATACAGATATGTCTTGACATTATGCTTGATACTTTTAATAGATATGTTATTTATTTTACGTATACCATTGCATTAGCTATGTTAGTGGACGAGCATAGAGGATCTCTTACCAAGCTAGTAAGGTTGTATCAATTTTTTGTTTCTCTTTTTAGAGCTTCAAGATGCATAATACTTGGTTGTTGTTGGGTCCGTTAGTTAAAGAAGGAAGAAGAAATAAATAAATATGAAGCTGCTAGATAATTATATATTTGTACTTGGATTAGTGTTACTATTGAGTAAACTTGTTATCTTGAAAATAGAATCTTATGTTGTGAAATTTGTCCAATATATCTTGCATATTCTCTTTGGGGCATTGTTCTATGGAATGTACAGCCTTGTCACACGGTAGATGACATGGTAGATCTAAATGATGGGTTCAAGGCATGATAAGGTCCTATAACTTTGGGCCAACATGAACCCATGTACTTGATGAGTTGAGCTTGACGGTGGCTTGGCTATCGCCCCTGTCACTGTCGGCGATGCCGCCCATGAAGTGACCGAGCCAACAATTGTTACATTCACCAATTCTTGTGATGCTGCCCATGTTGCGGCCAAGCTGACATCCTTCCTACTCTCATCAACCACCCAGGTCTACATCATTCTGCTGACAAGGCCTTTTCTTGTCCTAGTCCTCACTCTTTATGCAATCACAAAGGCTTTCGTACGATGCTTCAAGCTACCGAATCTATCATTAACTATTATACGAGGGGCAAATTCAAGGATAGAATTATATTCTAGATTCAAATATGCAAGGCCAACAATAATAAGTAGCATGAAACCAACTGGTGATATTATCTTGACTACAAGAACATATCAATGCAACTTTGCCAAGGCATCTAGAGTAGAACATACCATAATATGAAGCCCCAAAGAATTAAGACATGGAACATAATCCCCTTGTCAAAATCTTCATTTTGTGTGAAAGATTGAAGCGAGAAGCAAAATGTTGTAAGGAAACTTTCTATTCATTAATTGAAAATCCATCTAAAATTTGTCTCTTAAAACCATAAGCTTTAAAGAGAAAGGAAGACATCAACATATTGATATAACTGCAAAATCTGGACATGGCTCATAAGAAAATGACCTCAGGCTATTCAGAGCACCACTGCAAGAGGACACGTATATATATCCGTAGGAAAAGCAAAACCAAGTGCAAATGAAACC
>KE504730.1:497138-529069 GCA_000441515.1 Elaeis oleifera
CGTAGGAAAGCAAAACCAAGTGCAAATGAAACCTAACAAAGCTAGACATCGTACATCTTTACCTTTTTCTTTCTTTTCTTTTCTTTTTTTTGAGGTAAAGGGAAGCATAAAAAGCCACCCAGCTTTATTAGATGGTAATGTACAATAGTAAAAATACAATCATAAAGAAGATGGGGAGCAGAAAATTTTCAGCTCAATTCTCAACAGGTTGTTTTCAGTTTTAGGAAACACAGTTTCAAAAGAAAGAAAGAAAAGAAAGAAAAAAGTTTCAGAAAATAGTTCGAATCTAAAATTGGTAGTGGTAATAATTGATCAAACCCATTGCTGCTCAAGCATTACAACAGAAGGATCACATTTAAGAGGTTGGGTGTGCTAGGGAGGATAGAGAGATCCAGAGGTCTTGGTGGCTATCCTTGCTTAATGTAGAGCAGAGGTGTTCTCAGCTTTGGTAAGTGTAGAACAGTTTACTAACCATTGATTAAGAAGAGCAATGCCTCTTGAAAATATGTTTGAGTTTCGCTCCTGTCAAATCTTCGAATACAATACTGCTATAAGCTGGTCAATGGCACATCTCTTCTGCATATCATGAATACCTTTCCTCCAGTTGGTCCAAAGATGATGGGTGTAGTAAGCTTCCATGAATGCATATTAAGCATCCGAACTGGCTTTACACAGATAGTAAGGTTAGCATATAGACTATCCAGTTGTCTATTTTGTTCTAGAGTGAGGGGGCCTCTGAGTTTAATGCTAGCTCCAAGATAAGGGGGCCTCTGAGTTTGATGCCAAAGATGCTTGCAAATTGTATCTTAATTTATAAGATAGTAAAAGCCGTCAGTCTGATCTCTCCCTTTCCAAAGGAAGGCCCAATGCAGATGATCAATTCATCTATCAATGATCCATCTAGGACGCTTAAAAATAGACATGTTATAAGAAGATAGGGAGAAGAGTATTAAATTGAGCAGTGTGAGTCTCCCACCCCATGAGAGCAGCTTTTCTTTCTAAGATGCAAGTCTTGAGTGAATCATTTCCAAAAGGGGTAGCCAACGGTGCTTGGGGGTCTTGTTGTTAGAAAGAGAAAGATCCAAGTAGGTAAGAGAAAGAATTTCTTTCTTGTAGTTCATCATGTGGTTAAAAGTTTCAGCTTTATCATCCAGAATGTTCAAGCAAATAGTCAAAATTTTATGAAAGTTGATTCTTAAGCCATAAGCCACTTCAAAGGTCAAGAGAAGAGCTTTCGTTACCAAAATGCTTTCCTTAATACCTACACAAAATAACGAAGTATCATTATAAAGAGCAAACCTTTGATAAGACCAAGAGAGCCAACTCGAAGGAGTTTGGAAAGAACATCAATGGCCAAGATGAAGATGAACAAGCTTGGAGAAAGTGGATCCCCTTATCCCAATCCATGTCTATATCTAATCCAATTGTCAGGTTTTCCATTCACCAAAGAGCAATGGAGGCCGAGTTGAGAAGGCTTCTAATCCAATTGAAGCACCTAGAAGAGAAGCTCCTAGTCTTCAGAACATCCAACAAAAATTGCCAATTTAATTTGTCAAAGGCTTTTTCAAATCCAATTTGTGTAAGATACCCTTTTGACCAAATCTTTTGCAATAGATAACCATTGCATATGCACAAAGGAACTTTTTAGACTATTTTTCTTTTTACAAAAGCTGACTGCACTTCATCAATCTATCCACAAGAACTTTTGTAATAATTTTTTATAGACTATTCAACAAACTTATGAGTCTAATGTTTCGAATAGTAAGAGTGCCTTCTTTCTTTGGTATGAGGGCAATAAAGGCATAACTAAATCTGTTAAGGTCAAAAGATCCCCTGTAAAATTTTTTGAATAGCGCCAAAATGTCGTCATTGATGATCCTCTAAAATCTATTGAGGAAGAGGAAGGTAAACCATCCGAACCTAGGACTTTCATATCTCCAAAACAAAAAAATAGCATGTTTAGTTTTATCAATAGAAAATTCTGCATCCAAATTGCTAAGATCGATAGCCAGATTACAATGGAGTAGGTCTCAATTGATAGTAAATTTGGAGGTAGAGGAGACACCAATTAAGAATTTGAAGAAAGAATGGAGTTTAGAACAAATGTCCTCATGCTTATAGTGTTCAACCCCTTCATCAAGTAAACAAGAGATTTCATTTCTTCTTTTCCTCTCCGATGTTACTTTGTGAAAATAAGCCATATTTTGATTGCCCTCCTTGAGCCAAGTAATCTTAGCCTTTTGCCTCCAATAGAGCTCTTCTTTAGCATAGATGTCTCCTAAAGATTACTTCAAGATTCTTCGAGTATAGAGCTCTCTTGGTGAAAGATCTATAAGTTCCTCTTTCTTGTTAAGGATATCTACATCATGAAGCAATCTTTGCTTCAATTCATTGTTAGAGCACTTTTTTGACTTAACCAAAGTTCAAAGAGATGTTCGAAGAGTTCTTAGATTTTCAACCCATGCAACAACCAGATTTGTGGACCCTCTAATTGCCTTCCAGCTATTAGAGACAATGTCATCAAGATCAAACTCTTTGGTCCATCAAGCCTCAAATCTAAAACTGTCAGAATGCTGAAATTTGAAGTCATAATGTAGGGCCATAGGGATATGATTAGAAAAGATGCTACTCAATGCCTTTGCGAAGATGCTAGGTAGAGATCTTCCCATTCCAGGGAGAGGAAGAAATGGTCTAGTCGTGCCATGGAAGGATGCTCTCTACTATTACTCTAAGTGAAGTTAAGCCCTTTCAGTTCCAAGTCCAATAGCTCAATAGAAGAGATGAAGTCTAAGAAGAGGAGATTATCTCTTAAACATTGAAGATTACCTCTTCTGTCAGCAGTAATCTTTGTAATATTAAAATCAACCCCAAGAAGCAAAGCACCAGGAAGGCAGTGTCAAAGAGTTTTTAGAAAAAAGAATATCTAAAAGCTCTGTCATTGGGGCCGTAAACAAAGGTCACAACAAGGTCATTGTTCAAGGTAGGGCAATGAAACACCAAAGTCAAGGAGAAGATTCTTTTGAAAGTAGATTTGAGATTAAAATGTCTTACATTCTATTCAATTAAAATACCTCTAGAGGAATCATCAGAGTCTAGGTGAGCCTAGCTATTCAACCTTGTTCCACCAAGAGATTGTAAGAGCAAGGGGGAAGGGACAAGACCTTGGATTCTTGCACATGAAGGACGTCACTAGAGGAAGTTATGATTAGGTCACAAGTTGCTCTCCTCTTAGATGCATCACCTATGCATCTAGTGTTCCAACTGACAATGATGATTATGAAACAAGCACACACCAATTGGCAGAGACAAACTAGTGGAAGGAGAAGAGGCCCATAGATGAGTTAGGGGGATTAGAAACCAACACCAACTCAAGCATAATAAAATATGGGGAGACCAATACCAACTTTCATTGAAGAATAAGAGAAGCTAATAGGAGAACAAGAAAGCGACATCATTCCGTGTCTATGGACAAGATACAAACTCAAGCAACATCCAACTACCAAGCAAATTCCTAGGCTGCCAAGATGGAGGCCGTCTCTTTCTCAAGCTCGAGGAGAGTATTGACGTCCTCGTTGGCCACCTCCTCTTGAAATGAGATTCCGCAGGCTCTCCCCCATTCAATGAGGAGCTCATGAGATATATACTGCAGCCATTTCGAATGATCAACGATCTTAGAGTTCCTTGTCTCCTTCCTTCTTCTCTAGCTTGGGATAAGCTTTTGGGTATACTACATTCATTGAGTGCACTACTTTTGCTCTGCTTGACTTTCTGATTTTGGTATCGATTTTGTCCGATGAACCATCTCCCATGGAGTTATCTTGTTTAGCAAGAGGAGCAACATCCATTAGCTTTTTATTCTCCGAAAAGTCCCCAGATTCAACCTCACATGTGGTGGGTGCCAAATAAAAGGCTCTTTGGTGGATGCCACATTGACTTCCTCATGGGGTGCTTTGGAATAAGATGACATTAGAACAGGGCTTGACATGGTAATCGATGTGGCCTCTATGTTGGCTTCCACACCATTCTCCATATTCTTACATGATCGTCTGGAGATTTCTCATTCATTTCAGTAAGAATAGCAAGAGATTGTGTCCCAGAGTCAATCACCATAGCATTGTTATTGGGCTTAGGTGCAAGCACCAATGAAGGAGTGTGGTAAATGAGGTCCAAAAGTGCCTTAAATGTAGCTTCATTATCAGTCAACATATAGAGAGGAGGAATTCTCAAATTAGAGCAACCAAAGATAGCTTTTGGCTTACAAGAGCTAAAGGACTGTCCAAATTAATTAAGTCAAACACCAGCGATGTTCTTGGAGTTCTCCCTAGTTAGTTGGAGATTCAAACTCCTCTGATCCGACCAACTAGTTGTAGGTGAACTTGGTTCACTCTCCTGAACCGGGGCTGGGCCACTCCCCGGCTCCAGGTTAGAGCTTCCTGCTAGCAATTGGGAACCTGCAATAGTAGAGATTCAAGGCATTACCTCCATCATCAATGGGTGGATGATTGGTTCCTATTGATCATCCCATTCCAAGATCGGATTATAAGCCTTCCAGGTGAGACCATCACCATTTGGAAAAAGAACATCCTCTGTCTAGGAATAGTATCACCATGAACCTCTCTAGGGAAGGGTGTCGAGGGGCCACCTACATTGCCTTCGGATGATAGGTCATGTCCTCCGTCATGAGACAAAGGTCCAAGAGACTGCCAAGGTGTCCCCCAATCCTCTCTGCATGATATCTGAGTGGGTGGTATGCCATGGGAAGCAGTTTTGATGTTCTAGAGAATTTTGTAGGTGGCATCTCTAGGGTCATCTTTAGTACTAGTGGGATGTTTTCAAGATTCTCGTAGAAGAAATTCTTTGTGCATCACCGATGGTACATAATCGCATGGACCGCTCGTGTTGATTGGCTCACGCATGGGGTTGGAAGAATTTTTTTTCATGCGCCATGCTCCGGCCCCATGCATGAGCCAATCACCATGGGTAGTGCATGCATTCTGCACCACCCGCAGTGCACAAAAAATTTCTCATACAAGATAAGCATTGCGGCCCACCATAATATAGTCCCATTCATAACTAGGATGGAAACCCTTTAGAACTTGTCAAATGCGAGGACGTCTCGACTATGGGGCACTGCTCCTCGATGAGGTGACATATTATTATGGATTTATCCATAGGCATGTCGCAGGGGGTGCCTGTATGGGTGTGGCACGATAGTACAGAGGGTTTGGCATCACCAAAATTTGTAATGCTACTCGATACTTTGAAACCTCCCAGATGGGATTTAGGGGGATGCCTTGCTGGGGTATTGAGGGAGCAATGGTTTGTCAAGGAGCAGCATAGTCGTGGCATGATATCGGGGGGCTCGGAATATGTGATATTGGGCATAGCAGTAGACCATCAAGATATGTGTGGATACTCAAAGATTTCTCATGGTTTGAAAAGGGATGCAGATCTTTGGCTACATATCCAACTCCCTCAGGCCCATAGGAGATGGGTCCATCATGGTACCATTACAAGGCAATGGTGGTGCCACACTAGGATGGTCTCGCATGGAGGTATTCGGGGCAATGCTGGTTGGATGAGCTAGCCATATTATGCGGGGAGGAGATATTTAAGAGATTTTATCCTCGAGAGATTTGTCCAGACTACTCTATGTCTTCTTATTCTCTACAGTGGAGTGAAAAGATGCTAGAGGACTAGTCGGACAAGGATGTGGCCTACCCAAACAAATAAATCTCATGAGCATCGGGAGGTGATGTCTTATGAGGATCTGCAAGAATCGATCGATCGTGAAGAACAAGCAGGGCTTATGGAATATCGATCAAAATATGTACCTTGAAGCTAGGCCAAGGATTAAGGATGGCCAAGAGGGTCATGCTGAGGAGAGGACAGCTTGATGCTTGGATCTATCGATCGAAGATATTTACTTGATGGACAGACTTAGATGTCAATATCGTGGCAGTGCACAATATGCGAGTAGGCCATGGGTATAAGATGTTGGGCGGTATGGTCATGTATCTTCAGGATCGTGGTAGTACACAGTGATGGGCGAGCAAGCTGTGAATATTGTCGAGTGGTATGGCTATGGATAGAAAGGCATATCGAGGGTGCAAGATCAGGATCGTGGCATAGGAGCTTATGAGAAAGCTTGGATAGTGAAATTCGAGAGGGCTTGAATGTGTACGATGGGTTGTAGCTTCAAGGAGTTGTAGAGTGTATTAGCTTGGCAGTTTAAGTAGGCGACACTGGAGATGGATTTGCCCAGTCTCATGCATAGCAATGGCATTACATGGTTGTGCTATGTGGATTTGGTTGTGTAATACTGAAAGACAGCTTGGTGGGTTGTGAATCACTGGCACAGTGGTTATATCACGACATGGAAGTACATTAAGGATCGAGATATTTTGAATGAGCAGTACTTGGCTTAAGGGGCAGAGCCTTAGAGTTAGTATAGAGGTGCTGAGCTACGGAGCAGTCTTCGAAGAGTCTATGTTATGGCATAGAGGTGCGCATGAGCATTGCGGTTGATCCGAGGGTCGGATTGTTTGTGGGCACTTGAGGGTGTCGCATGTGTTAAGTACAACAGAGTTGCTAGGCAGGGGCATAGAGGTGCATGCTTGGCTATATGACTGGACTATTGCTTACTTATTGGTATGTCCAAGAAAATGACTCAGGAGGGCTGGCCTTGGTGTGTGGTATGTTAAGGCACTACATGGGTATTTGAGTAAAAATATACTCACCCCATGGCAGTTGGTGTCAGAGCTAGAGGTTGGCTAAGTCAATGGTCAAAATTATGCTTGGTGCTAGCTTCTGATACTTGTGGTATCTAGTTGCATGCATTTGGCTGCAAATGTGGACGTATCCAAAGCTGTGAGAATTGAAGTCTAGATTCAGAGGAGCTGGATGTCTAAGTCTGTTGTGGGTGTCAACAATGCAGCATAGGAGAGCATGTTGCAGGACAATGTGCTTAGTGCTAGATGATAAAGGTTGCTCATCGATGGCACTAATTGATGGAAGCCTATGAATGTGAAAGTCTACCAATTTATGGTTGAGAAAAGAAATTCAAGGTGAAGAGCACTCATGAATACTAAAGCACTGGGGCTGCATGCAAAGTTGCAAGATAGAGCATCTCAAGGGACTAGAATCTCCAAAGAGATATAGCTAGACAAATGGATTGAGATACTAGGATATATCTACAGTGCAGGGAAAGATGTAGCATCCAAATTTTAAAGTGCAAGCTGAGTTGAAGACTTGGAGAGTCGAGGGACTCAGGTGCACAAAGATGTGGGAACATTGAAAAAAAAAGCCATCTCTTGTATGGGTGATTGTGGAGCTGAAGCACTTGAATGGCATAAGATATAATAACCAAATTTAATGAAACTGCTCTTAAGGTGAAAGTATTGGAAAGCCGAGGTACTAGAGGTAGATATTTGACTGAGAATGCTTACTCGCTACACAAGCATGCGATGTCAGGATGTAGGAGGTGAAACACGAGGGTTGTCTAATATTGACTAGGTTGGCCATAAGGCGGTCATGCTGTGAGGCATTATAAGGCTCAGTTGTTGGATGCAAGTGGATGTTGAGGCACTAGAGTCATAGGAGTAAGGCAAGCCAATGGGGTAGCCTTGCGTTGGTACTATAGACTTGGGGTAAAGACACAAAAGCAATCAGAACAGGCTGAGAATCACAAGAAACAGCATGAACAATGGTTCTGTAGAGGTAGATAATTGAAGCTCGGAGTGAAGAATGGAATGTCGAGGCACTCGAGCAAAGTGAAAAGTAGCCTTGGTTGGATATCAGGGTCCAGCTTGGTAGCATCTATGGATCTACGTTGGTATGGGATGACATAGAGTTGTGGAGGTAACTTGTTAGTACTTAGCATCGGTGTGGTGTGGTAGGGTCCAAAAGGTATGGTGCTAAATAGAAAAGGTCAGAATTACCACAGGGCCGCAAGATAGGTATGTAGCAAGGTCAGGCATTTGGAGGTGAGTTGCCAGAGGGGACTCATGTGGAGAGCTACTCCTAGATCCAAATGGGCAAGAGTTAAGCCTTGAATGCAGTCCAAAGAGTGCCATTTTGTGTTGCTGGCAAGAGATTTTGCTTTGATGGAAGTAGTGGCCATTCTCAAATTGGTGCAATCGAGAGTTAAGCATTGGGAGAGTCTGAGGCGTGATACAAAGTTTTAGTTAAATTGATGGTTAGAGGACCGCAATAAGCTCAAAGGATGTAGTGGTCGCTCTCAGATTGAGGTAATCGGGAGTTAAGCCTTGAAAAAGTTCGAGGAGTGCCATGCATTTGAAGGTCAGAAGACCACTGGAGGATGACAAAAGTAGAGGCTAATGTCAGGTTTTGTAGCAGTTTGGTTCTGTGAAAGAGTCAGTATGGTGTGGATGATGGATTCTTAGTGGTGGGAAAGGATCAAGGATATCAGGGCCATGGGGCTCTGACTTGAGGAACCATATTTGTAGTGGCTATAATAGAAGTTGGTCATGACGACACATGTTCAAGTAGTGGCTTGGACGTCGACGAGAGCGTCAACAGCTTGAGTGGAAGAGAATTGTCATGGACTTATCCTCAAACATGTCACAGAGGGTGTCGATGTGGGCATGGCATGATACTATGGAGGATTTGGCATGACCAAAATTTGCAATACTACTCGATACTTTGGAAACCCTCGAACGAAATTTAGGGGATGCCTTGCTGGGGTATTGAGGGAGCAATGGTTTGTCAAGGAGTGGCATAATCATGGCATGATATCAGGGGGCTCGAGATGCATGATATTGGTATGGCAGACTATCAAGATATATGTGGATACTCAAGGATTTCTCTTAGTTTGAGGAGGGGAATGGAGCTTTGGCCACATACTCGACTCCTCCAGGCCCGTAGGAGATGGATTCACCATGGTACTATTACAGGGCAATGGTGGTGCCATGTCCGAATGGTCTCGCATGGAGGTGTTTGAGGCAATCTAGTCGGACAAGTTGTCACATTATGTGGGGAGGGGATATCCGAGAGGTTTTATCCTCGAGAGATTTATCCAGACTACTCTATGTATTTTTGATCTCTATAGTAGAGCGAAGAGATGATAGAGGACTAGTCGGACAAAGATGTGGCCTATCCAAACATGCAAGTTTCATGAGCATCATGAGGTGATGTCTTACGAGGATCCACTGGAATCAATCGATCATGGAGAACAAGCAGGATTTATGAAATGTCAGTTAGAATATGTGCCTTGGAGTTGGGCTAAGAATCAAGGATGGCCAAGAGGATCATGCTGAGGAGAGGATAGCTTGATTCATAGAACAATCGATTGAAGATATTTACTTGGTAGGCAAATTTAGATGTCAATATCATGGTAATGCGTAATATGCGAGCAGGTCGTGGGCATAAGATGTTCGACGATATGGCCATGTAACTTCAGGATCGTGGCAGTGCACAGTGATGGGCGAGCAGGCCATAAACATTGTCAAGCAGTACGGCCATGGATGAAAAAGCATATCGAGGATGCAAAATCAAGATCGTGGCACAGGATCTTGTGGGGGAGCTTACATAGCGGAATCCAGAAGGGCTTGGATGTATATGATCGGCTGTAGCTTCGAGGAGCTGTAGGGCGTGCTGGCTTGACAGTTTAGCTGGACGGCACTGGAGATAGATTTGTGCGAGCCTCATGCATAGCAGTAGCATTGCATGATCGTGATGTGTGGATTTGGCTTGCATAATATTGAAAGACAATTTGGTGGATTACGGATCAGTGGCACAGTGATTATATCATGGCACGGAAGTACACCAAGGATTGAGATATTTGGATGAGCAGTACTTAGCTTAAGAGGCAGAGTCTTAGAGTTAGCATAGAGGTGCTGAGCTATGGAGCACTCTTGGGAAGAGTCTATGTTATGGCAGGGAGGTGCGTATGAGCCTTGTGGTTGATTCGAGAGGTCGGATTGCTTGCGGGCACTTGAGGGTGTCGCATGCAGTTAGTACAATGGAGTTGCTAGACGGGCATAAAGATGCATGCTTGGCTATGTGGTTGGATTATTGCTTGCTTATTGATATATCCAAAGGAAGGACTCAGGAGGGCTGGCCTTGGTGTGTGGCATGCTGGGGCACCGCACGGATGTTTGGGTAAGAAAACACTCACCCTGTGACAATACAAAACACCAGCATTGGATAACTAATTGTAATTTCAGACATGCTGTTCCTTTGTAGGTTGAAACACCAAAGAGCTTGGGGTCTCCCAGGGATGGCCAAGCTCCCATGTTCCTCTATCTTTCTCTTCTTAGCTCAGTATGTACGCAAAGAGTAACCATCCTTCTGACAAATAAAGTATACCAAACCATTTCTACACTTACTATGAAAGTGGTGAAAATCATCGCATCTAAAACAGGACTTCTTTCTAAACCCCCAAGATGTTCTGTGGGTAGATTGGTTTGCCGAAGGTGGAGAAGGACCCTATCTTTTAAGGATTTAGTCGACGGGTATGGAGTTAAAGTGAGATTGATGAGGGGAGCTACCCAAGTCATTGGGGATAGATGGAGAGGTAAAGAAGTCATGCCAGGGTCTACTGAGAAGACCTTGCATGGATGAAGACCATGAGAGGGGAGGTTGCTTCACAGAATGACCCATTACTCCCCATAAAAATTTTCAAAGGAAGAATAGAGGAGCTATGAGCCAGGTCCTTTCTTCCTATGGGGATAGTGAGCGTCATTTGTTGATTCTCGGATGAAAAGTTCTCCCAATGAGACATAGACTCAAATCGCCACAACACTAATTGGGGCCACCTCCGCTCCAATGTCCAAGATTTCTCATAGTTTAGCCACACTTGTGGGGTCTCACCCTCTTGTTTGGTAAGATAGGGAGTAGTAACATTCATTTAGGAATATAAAAAGAGCGTACAAAGATCTAAGGCCATCAGCACTCAAGTTCTCTCAAAAAAACTAACCCCAACGCACCCCTTTGAGAGTACAAGTACACAAATAAACTACGTACTAACCTCTCTAAGAAAAAGATAAGAACAAAACCAAACTCTCTACCACACATGAGTAAACTATTGTCCACAGGTTTAGAAAGACTATTGATCAAAAGAATTATGGAAAACATACTAAACTATCAATATACAAATCATATAAATTATCTGGAGAGATGCTGATATGAAGAAGTCTCTGAAGGATAAACTGGCTAGCCACTCCTACAATAAAAATTTCAGACCACTAATTTGGCTAATGATGAAATAGACCTGTATCATTAGACTTTAGATTCTTCACCTTCCATTGGATAAACAAAAATAGGATGCTATAAGATATTGCATCATCCATCTCCAATCCATGTATAAGATTTCTATTAGGTATCTGGTATGCTACAGCTCTGTTCCAATTTTTTATGTAATGAGTCAAAGGTTATGCTAGCCGCTTCTAAAATTTATAAACTTCAGCATTTAGCATGTTCCATCATCTCCATGCATCCTTACAGTACCTATCATTTATTTGAAAGCCTACTAAATACTAAACACAACATTCACCAAAATGGGAGAAATTCCTACAAACAAACTCAGAGCTGATCATGCGAAGGCAACTCAATCTACTTTTTCAATATTTTAGCATGCTAAAAAATTCAGCCACTGATCTAGGATAGCAAGTCTGATATGTAGGTATAAAAAGCAAAGTAAGAGCAACAAATATTTCTTATCCGCTTCATCATCATTTAAATGAATGCCACATGCATTAGCCCAAAGAATAGTCATAAGACCCAAGTGCACCTAGTCATACAAATCAATATCAAAATCAGCCACTCAAGCTTCATTGGCTAGAAAATCAATATCAGAATTTGCCTCATGATATGCATGTGTGATTTGTACCGTATGAGGGATTTATTTTCATAATAATAGATTCTATAATAAAAGGTGCAGCAATCAAGTGTTTCCTGAACACTTTGAAAGGCAATGAACAACTATTAAGGAGTCTTCTTCCACCCATATCTCCTAAATTTGCATCTCAAAAATAGCCACCTTCATCCCTAACCAAGCCACTATCATTTATGCAAAAAGAATTGAAGAGAGTGGCAATTTCTTACCTCCAGCTCTTAGTAACTTTTCTGATAGTTACGAATAATATAAGCAGCTCCAACTTTAATAGGGTCATTGATGCATCAAAATTCAGCTTTAGAACATCCATCGGAGGGAGAGACCAACAAACTAAAATAGGGTTGCCACATCTCATTTGAGAGGAATTCCTAGTTTCTTCGGTACCATGACTGGCTCTGAAGCTTTAAGACATCTCTCAACAGAGTAGGATTGGATAAGAAACTCAAAGGTTTCCTAATAAGCTGTGAGGGAATTGAGTAAGTGAATTGAAATAGGTTTTCACTTTGTGACTTTCAAATAAGCTATGCAACACAAGCCACAAGATGCCTCAAACCCTTCTCTACTAGAAATAGTCATCTTTGCTTTAGTTGCAGTAAAGAATGGGCTGAGGTACTACCTCGAACACATCATCTAGTGGTTGCCAGCAATCCATTGCAAAAGTACAACCACATAATACATGATCATTGTCTTCGAGTACAGAAATTACATAAGTCATAATTTCGTTGGTTCTCAGTAACAATTTTTTTCTATACAATATATCTTTACATAGAAGCCTTCACCAAACCAACCTCCACTAGAATGTTCTCACCCGCATTGGCATATCCAATTTTCAAATCCAAGCAAAAGATCTTCCATCTTGCATACCCTCAGGCTTATATAGACTATTATACACATCCCTAAGTGTCACATTGTGTGTTTTAGTGTTAGCTTAGTATATTTGATCGAGCCAATAGCCATGTGAAATTAGGATAGCACAAATCTAGCTGACCACTTCATCTGAGAACATAAAGGCCAAGATTCTCCTATCCCATTACCTATCTGGAGTGATGTGCTATTCAACCCTCCATCCATCAACCTCCATATCTATATCAATAAACGTTGGTAAAGAGAATAATAGAATAGGAGTTACTTATGGATTCTACAACACCTTAATCGAGGCACCTGATCCTATTGCCCAAATGAACTAAAATTGGATCTTTAGACATTGAGCCCTAATTTTGATCCAGATGCTCAAACATTTAGTAGGCTTTTTCTAGTTAAACTCAGATCCTTGAAATTTATACTTAGCAGAAACAATTTGTGTATATAAAGACAAAGATTGCAAAATTAATTGTGCAGCCCATTTAGCAAGAAGAGCTTCGCTCCAGTGAGTCAAACAAGATAGACCCAAGCTATCATTTTGCTTTCAAGCACAAACATGCTTCTAAAAGAGCAAATATATACCTCTTCGTTCAATAGAATGATCTAGAGAAATACTCTAATAATTTTTTTTTCAAAACTATAAGAACCAACACCAGCACATGCACTGATGACATACAATATAGAGAAATTGAGGCTAATACCGATCGCAATAACGTCACTCTACCAGCAAATGATGGCTCCATTTCCAACTATCAATTAATAATATCCATTAACTACCTAAAATCTGAAGCATGTAATCAGCTACCAGATAAAGTTACACCCAAATACCTCCAAGCATTCCTCTTTTTGGTGTTTGCAAGGCATACATATAGTATATTTAATCGCTCTCAGTGTTAAAGGATTGAAGGTGACATAAGACTTTGTCACATTAATTGTCTAACCAGATATAGATCCGTAAGCATCTATAAGAACTTTTAAACAAATATAATCACATATAGTGGCTTTGTAATCAATTAGACATCATCTGCATATAGAATATGAGAAACTAAAGGTCCTTGCCTTCCTAGTTTATAGGCTCTCAACAGATGATGATTTACTGCATACTTAAAAAGCTTAGAGAAGGTCTCAAAATATAAAATGTATAAATAAGAAGATAATAGGTAGCTTTATTTCAACCATCTAGTTGGATGAAACCAATTCGTAGGAGATCCATTAACCAAAATTGCAAATTGGGCATGCACAATACATGCTCTAATCCAACCACTAAATTGATGATGAAATCCAAAATGCTCTAAAACTTGGAAGAGGAAAGACTAGCATATTCTATCATAGACTTTCTCCATATCAATTTTAAGGATCATTAAGCTCCTCATCCTCAAAGAATCCATCAAAGAGTGTATGACCTCCAGACCAATTAATATTATCAATAATGCTTCAATTTAGCATGAAGGTCCCCTACTCACTAAAACTAACAAGGAGAGAATAGGCTTCAGCCTATTGACTAGGATTTTTACCACCTTCTTATAGATCATGTTACATAGGCTAATTGGCTTATAGTCATCAACAATTCATGATTGTTTTCTTTGGGACTAGTGCAATAAATGTTTGCTTTTAGTAACTAAGTTTGCAAGCATATTGAAAGACATACTTAATAGCAGCTATAACATCAGAGTGAACAATGTGTCAAAAGTATTGAAAGAAAATTTTTGAAATCCATCTAATCTCAGTGCTTTGTCTAAGACATCTCCTTAATGACTTGCTCAATCTCCTCCATAGTGACTACTTAGAATAATGCTTCATTCTACTCCATGGATACAGTATGCTCTGCTAATGGTAACTCCACCTCCTGTACATCCAACTAGAGCTTTCCATCTTTGTTGAAGTTGTGAGAAGATATAGTTCTTATATTTTTTTCTTCTATGATATTTGAGTTTCAGAAAAATCAAAAATATAAAAAATTCTATTAATTCTTCTTCTTAGAATAGTTGACCGATGAAAATACTTTGTATTTGCATCACCATCTCTAAGCCATTGGAGCTTTGATTTCTATCTCCAATATACTTTTTGGAGATGAAGGTTTTTATAAAATTGTCTAAGGATTGCAACCCTATGTGCTCCTACACTATGAGGCTCCCAGGTTATTCCTCCACCTTCTGCAAAATATAAATATCATCATTCAACTCCTGCCCTTTCTTAAGATGTTACCAAGATGTCTTTTCCAATTGTATAGGAACTTTTTAGTATTTTGCAAAACTTTAGAAAGTTTTACCCCACGGGTATAATTCTCATGGCACTTCCAAGCTTATGCAATACGTTGTTGAACTCCATCACAATGAAGTCACATTTTCTCAAACCAAAATGGTACGCTCCTCTGCTACCATTATCTAGATATAGAAAGAAGTAGAGGATAGTGGTTGGATGCAAATCTAGTTAGATGAGAGAGATTTAATTCTAGTAACAAATTTAATTAATTATCATATGCAAAACCCCTATCTATCCCTAATCTATTATTACACCATGTCAAGGATGGCTCTTGAAAGCCTATGTCAATCAGACCCGATTGCCTAAAAAATGTTCGAAGCTCCCTAATCTTCCGATCAACACAAAAAGGTTTTCCATTCTTTTATCTTCAACATTGAGGATAACATTAAAATCTTCAATTAGTAACAAGGGTAGACCCAATATCTAAGCAGCCTTCACCTGATCCTATAGTTGTCTCCTCTCCACATGACACGAACTAACATATATGACCCCTAACATCCATATAATAGCTGATACCAATAACTAAAGAAATAATTCTGAATGTTATCTGTCTATTTGCATGCACAATGTCTACCTAATCCCTACTCTAGGTAACCACAATTTTTCCAGAAAGACCCCTGGAGGGCACATATACACTCTCTAATTAAGGCCCATCATTCTTTGAATTCGGCCTAAAGCCTCCTCAGACAACCTTGTCTCAAAAAAACAACACATATTAGGATTGAACTACCTCAACATGTTCTTGATATAATTTACAAAAGAGGACTTTATAGCTTCCCTACAATTCCATGTCAATAATTTCATCAAAAATTAAATGACATAAGCTTTAGACCCAATCCTATCCAATTTGAGTATAAGCTTCTGTATAGCATACTCATTAGAGTTCTCATTGATAGAAAATTCATCCTCAGCATCAAGCAGCTACTGTGAGCTGATCTTTCTATCTCGAGAATGTCTTAAAGTAACCTTTAACTTGAAAATATAAATATCATGAGTACTTGGATGATCTCCTCCTTCTGATTGTTTTCCTGTATGGCACTTGGTTCCGATCCTCTACCACATATCATTTGCTCTTCTTATTGCCTTGTAGGTTGATCAACACTCTTCCCCCCATCGATCTTTAGACTTTCTTAATATGAAATGTAGTCTTGTTACTAGATTTTGTTAAAGAATAAACCACAAATTATTTTCCAGTATCAATGATTAATGATCCTTCCTCTCGTACGATAACCTTTGATTGTGGTGGGGACTCTGAAACCTATGATCTCTCTCTAGTTGAAGTCTTTGGTGGAGATCTTTTGTATTTCTCCTCCAAAAACCCAACTCCTAAAGATTCAACCTTGGCTGAAGAAGAAGAATTGAGATCTATAGGTTAAGGTAAGGACTCCCCTTCTTCATCAAGGAGGCAAATCTAGAGCCCATGTCCTATCCAATTGCAGGCTCGGGGGTTAGGATTAATCAAAGAAGTTTTTTAGATTGTCACTTCTATTGCATCCATCATCTAAAACTTTGGCCTCCCGACTGGGAGAGATTCAGAGAAGTCCTTACTCCCCTATCATCTGGTTTGTAATTGGCACCCTCACAGCTCTGATCCAAATTGGCTTGGCCCTTTGGTCCTCTGGCACCTCTAAGCAGCTACAGATCTTAGATTCATTAGTGAATCATCTACAAATATAGCAAATCTGAGATAAATCTTCATATATGAATTCCTACCATATAACTTCATTATAGACATGCACATGGCCAAATGGGTTGAGAGGTGTCTATGAGAACACAAGATCTAGAAAGCCCATCTACATTGAATTCTCTGTCCATTCATCTATAAATAATGGCTCATTAGTTGCAGTGATGATCTTCAGAATTTTGTCCCTCTTTCAGAGCTCTAGGGGTAGATTTGACAATCTAATCTAAACCTAACTTGCTTGATAGCATCACGGCTAGGTTTAAAATTAGACCGCCAACTCTCTAGAGCTAATAGTTGATCGATCAATGATCAAGATCTTTTTTCCAGGATCCTCTTCTTGTCTTCTACAAAGAGATGTCTAAACACTAGAATTTCTCCGATAAAGGAGAAACTTGAACTGACCACTCACATTCCATCTGAACTTGAGTTCTCTTTGAACAAATCAAGTGAAAATCCTTCCCATGAACTTACACAACAATTCCATCTTCAATCTTTCACAAGTGTGGCTAATATCCTCCTTTGAGAAGGCAATCATCCTGATAAATCACTCTTCCAATGCAGCAATATCCTCGTCGTCACCCAAGATGTTTTTTATATAAATTAGTGAGAAAGCTGAACGACTTGTACCCATGAACACTTGGCATCTATAGCCACGCCTCCCCTTGCTACTGATCCAATTAGAGAAGGTCGAGGTGCCCCTCCCCAAACTATCTCTCAATTTCCATATCAACCCCAAACATTCTCCTTTTCCTTTCATAGAGGGTCCAAAAGATGCCCTAATCAGTGATTTCTTTTTTCTCTCACTCATCGCATTTTCTCTCACTAAATAGATTTTTTTGCATCGGGGTCTCACCCTTTTTATCCTCCAATTCATTCAAAGAAAAATATGTTAGAGCTCCCACCTGTTTATCTTGTTGTTGGGTCTCCCACCTACCTGATAGTCACAACCTTGTTAGTACCATGCTTGGGCACTTGCCATTTCTCATTTTGTATGATAGGAAGAGAGCTAAGCTTGTAATCTCTGCTTCAATGTTGAATTCCTTCACAATCAGGAGCTTTGCAACAACTGATAGTAATTGAATCCTTATCATCTTCTCATTTTGTATATCTACTCTCTCAAGAGAGTTGAGAATGATTAGACACAAAGAAGTTTTAATGGACTATTTGAATACCTTTTTTGGAATATTTGAATATCTTGTTGCTTTGCTTGAAAATATTTTGAATACCTTATTGCTTTGCTCATATTACTTAGTACTAGGATAAAGCCACATAGGTTGTTAATGTTTTAATATATTGACAATAAGCTAGGTCGGATAGTGCTTTATCACAATTTTGCTTGAGGGTGAGCCCTAGGAGTTTTATATTTTTTTTTATTCAGGCTTTTCTTGCTTAAGCTTTATTTCATTATTGTCATGCCCCTAACCCAAGATCACGAGCTAGAGATCGTGACAATAACCATATACTCATAAGAAATTTTCCTCATGAGTAGACAAAGTATTTCATCATGATATTATAAAACAAATAACAAAATAAATAGTTAATAATTAAGTCTAAAAATTAACTAACTAAAATCAAAATTTTAATATTTTATATAATCCAACAATATTCAAAAGATCTTGCATCAAAACTTTAGTAAATTTTTAATTTAAATAAACATATCGAAGTTCGACTTCCATTCACTCTCTCTCAAAGTATATCCCTATATCATCTTAGTTTTCAAGATCTACAAAATAATAAAATATAGAATAATGAATTAGATAACCTAATAAGCAATACTTCAACTAGATTAAATCAGATAATAAACTAACTAATCATTTACAAACCATAAGTATATAGAATTCATTAGTTCAAAATCAAATCCTAATATGCAGCATCATCAAAACATTATGTATGCTAAATTCAATCTTTCTCAAATTTAAATGTTATTCATAAATATCAAATTCTTGTCGTCAATCAAGAAGTATGATTATATTTTTTTATGGTAGGATTATGATATGGCATATCTTCTTGCAGTATACTGCATATCTTCTTGCAGCAAAATCCTTTAGGATCAGATATCTGCTAGCGGTATGTGGCATATCTTCTTGTGATATAAACCTTAAGGACTAATCAAGTGCCAATATATTAATAGTCCTTAACATTGTCAGGTGCTGAGTTCAAATTATCGTGCGGTTCATTTTTTAATTTGATAAAAATATATGTAATCATGATGCATTGAAATCAAATCAAATCATATCAATATCTATGATCATGTATCATCATAATATTTTAAAATAAATATATTCAATAATATATACTTTTATTTCATACATCATGAATAAGGTAATTCAAAATTTATTAATATAATAATTTTATAGTTTACCAATAGATCTAAAAAAATAAATATTACTTACTTTATAAGTACTCTGACGAATCTAAATAACTTCAATTTTTTTTGAAGATCCTCAATTGATAGATCATATCACAGTATCCCACCACTAGACATCTTCTTGTCAAGATAATTATACCACTATACAGAATCAAGTCCTATAATTAAAAAGGTACTGATAATTATAGAAGGATAGAATTGATGAGTAGTTACATCCAATGGTCCGGATTGATCCGTTTATAATAACTTTATTAATTAAGATCAAACTGAGGTACTACTAGCTCCATAGTGATTAAAGACGATCGAATCTAGTAGTATCTGACAAAAGCCAAAGTGAAGATCAAAATACTTTCCCACAATAAGGGGTCAATTCAATCAAGTAACTTCATCACATTATCATCATTAAAATACGAGGATTTAATAGAGATAAATAAAGACTTGATCTTGATAAAGCTCAAATGGAGCGGACATACTATAGGACCAATAAGGTGGTTCAAAGTTTATCTATTAGGATCAATTTGGATTCAAACCAATAGGGCTTGGGATACTTCACTAGGTTTATAGATCAAGTAGAGAGAGAGAGTGATGGAGAAGAAGAGAGAAACTAAGAGCATAAAATAGGGCTAACCAAACGGTAATGCTCGACAACGTGAGTCCATCCAATCAAAGTAGCTATATTTATTGAAGTTCTACTTATAGGTGATTCAATAGAAATCAAAAGCTACAAAATCTACTGATGTTCGATGGAGGTCGATAGGAACCAACACACTATGTGACTGCTAGAATCGATCGAAATCATAGGGTTGGAGAGCCTTTGGTCTGCCAAACATCATATAGAGAAATATTAGAGAGGGAAGAGCCTAGAGAGGGAGAGAAATTATTTTCTTCTGCTTCTTTTCTCTATCTTTTCTTTCTTTTTCTTTTCTTCTTCTTCTTTGGTTTCCTCAATGAAATAGGGGAGCTTGATCCACCCCTCTTTAGAACAAACAAAAGAGGAAGGACTCTCATGAGCCTAGTGATGGCCAAGGCCGGCATAGCCAACCATCCAACCATGGTCAAACGAGGCATGATTGGTGGCAATGGGTATCCAATGAAAGAAACCCAAGAAAATAGCTGAAGCCCAAAGAAAAAAAAAGTTTAGAAGCTGAATCGTAGTGGTGAAAGGAGGCCGTAACCCATGGTATCTATGAGTGCCACAAGCGGCTGTCGTTACAGATAACTGATCGAAAAAATAAAGAAATCACCTAAGGAGATAAAACCAAAGAATCAATCACCAAATTAGGGCATCCAAGATTCCTACCAAATTTAATGAATTCATGATTTCAAAACTTTGAAAGATGTGAAAGATGATTGATTAAAAGCTTTGCGGATCAATACCGTCATTTGACGTTGCTTTGATGGTGATTTCGACGAACATAATGATAGAGGCGGATTATGTTTGAGTTCAAAGAAGGAAGAATAATATCGGGATGATTGGCTCTAAGGGCCGGAGATTGGCGATGGTGGCCGGAGGAATCCTATATTAGTTTAAATATATAAGGAAATGAGGTTTTAAGGTTTTTCCAACACCAGTTTCTCACTGAAAATCAGACTCAAATAGAGGAAAACAGGAAAAAGAACTCCCATCAGAAGTCCATCTCTCCTCTAGGAAATGTACCGCATGTATGTTTATTTCTTTTTTTCTCTGGTTTGGGTTTAGTGTACTTTGGGCCGGTCAAATGGATCTGGCCCAGTTCAATACCTGGCCCTTTAGGGCCAAGGTATTACAATTATATTTATCATTTCATACTTGAATGGATTGATCATTTCTGGAGCCACCATTTATTATATTTTTTCAATCTTATTATCCCTTCAAGTTAAAGATTAGAAAGATTATGCCCTTCTAGCTTCTCCAGCACCTTCTTTGAATGTGCAAAAGGTGAGCTTTCCATAATGGGGATCTCTTCAGTCTTCTTTGTGCCTCTAGTGTCCTCCATCATTGGATCCTAAGGCGGCTACAGCATCTGTAGGGTGTGGGTGCGGAGGAGATTAGGGAGCATGCCATAATTGGGATGGTGGTGGTTTATAGGCAGCACACGAAGGATTCCTACTATAATGGATCCATCCATCCTCACAAAGTCCATCGATATTGACTTGGCTTGGAGACACCGTAGTGTTAATCGAAGAACCCTTATTTGATACCAAGGGCCTACCATATCATGCTCTTTGAGGATATGAGTTGCAGCCCTAAGTTCCTCTTCGAGGACTACTTGTAGTAGCCCAATTCCAAATATCCTCATCCCTGTTTGATTGCTGATGAGGTAGTGGCAATGGTGGGAGGTGATAGTTTGGAGCACCAGCAATGAGAAGAGATAGGGGATGAGTAGAAGGATAGGGATCTAATTTGATAGAGGTGCTGAGCGATCCTCAACTTTGAAAAATAGTTTTAGTCCTAAAATATGTTCATGTGATGTAATCCCTTAACACCCACTTATGGCATGTTTGGTTGGAGTTAGACTTTAGAATAGGAATAGAATGAGTGACTCTCATTCTAACTATTTGTTGGATGGAGTCCCATTCTGATTTTTGGAGGAATGAAAATATATACCCCAATTCCTCCAAAATCCAACCCTCACTTTCTCTTAGTATTCAAATCATATTTCGATTTCAGTCACAAATCAGACGTGTCAAGAGATATAGCCATTCCGATTCCAATTTTAGTAACGAACCAAAGGTTTTAATGTAGATGGACAGAAGGATTGCAGGACATTTAAAGTGTAACTTCAGGATACTTACAGACAGGATGGAGCCTTTTGGAACTATGTTGCCTTCAAGTCGAGCTCACAATGGGGTTGGTGGTCTCTCTCTTGGAAGATTCAACTTCGCAGCCCCTTCCACAGGGCGAGATGGATCAGCTGGCTAGCCTCTCGAATTTTCTGGGCCTCCTCCATCCCTCCCGGCTATTAGGTGTGCCGATGTGCAAGCTCTCTCCTTCAAGCTCTTTCATGATTGATTCCTTCTATGAGTTTCTCGACAATGGTAGTTTGGGATGTCCATTTTACCAATCAAATTGGAAAGTGGCAACTCTTAAAAAAGTCGAAGTCTTTGGTTGGCCTTGAAGAACAAACTGCATGCTCGGAAGGTGCTTGCCAAGAAATGGCGGCATATGAATGCAGACTGGGTCCTCTATGGAGCTTGGACTGAATCTGCCAGTCGTTTGTTGGATGCTCCTTTTCGAAATGTATATGGTCTACCTTAAGAACACATTTGAAGTTGAAGAACTAGCCGGCCAATCTAATTGATCCATGGACTGGATGGAAGAGTAAAGACAAACAAGCTTGACTAGAGGGGTTGGTGACCAGTTGTGTGTAGTGGTTTGCTCAGAAAACTGGAAAGAAAGCAGACCTTCGGGAGTTGGCAGCACGCATGATCAAAAAAAAAAACAGAAGGTTCATCATCTGCAGCTTTGGAGTTCGCTTGCCTCTGTCTTGGGGAATGCGGGTTTCAAATACTTTACTTATTGTTGGTTCTAGCTGCAGGCTGGCATAGAAACAAAGAGGAATTTATTGGTTCTTCTTGATTCTGTATTATGAGATCCACTAAACAAAGAGGAATTTATTGGTTTCCTTAATTCTGTATTCTGAGATCCATTCCTATTTTTCTGTTTGTTCTTTTGAGGCTTCCCTTTGCCTCAACCTATCTCCATTTGTAAGGAGAGGGTTGCGTTAACTCTTTGCCATGTGTCATACTCTTTCCTCACTGTAAATTCTTCTTGTTTTAATAAAATCTGGGTGGCAATATTTGCTTCATTTTCATCAAAAAAAAAAAGGAACTCAAGGCGTTACCTAAAACTCAGGTAAAGTTGAGGGGAGCAATACATAATTTCCCAGTAAATTTTTCAAGTCTAGATTTTGTGATCAAGGGTTGGTGTATAATCTATTATAGTTTTCAGAAGACCGTGAGAAGTAAGATGGAAGATTCTTGGAAACCACTTCTTAAAGTAAGATGGAGCATCTAACAAACTGCTCCATCTTAGTTTGAACCCAAGAAGAGCTCAATGTTATCTAATCAAGCATCGCTTGACTAAGATTTGAGCCAAATTTTAGGTGATTAGAGCCAAGCTTTCTGGCTATGTTCGAACACCATAGCTCAAGCTCTAAAATGCCTTTGAGCTTAAACCGAGCTGCTTACAAACAGATCATTTGCACCACTGCTAAAATATGAAACACAAAATTGAACAAGGAATTGCCTCCAATTAGAAGCAGCATGAGGCAGCACATGGCCTAGTATATTTGGTCCAAGCTTAGTCTAGTCCAACAACATCACCAATGATTGATTAGGAAATTCCCAGATAAAATGGACTCAATCAGATCCCCATCCACTTGCTCCGATGAGATTGGGCGACTTATAATCTAGTCGGTTGGAAGCTTTTGTTGTCATTCGAGTAACATTGGAAGCTTTCGTCAAGCAAGAATTCCAAAGAACTGTTTCAAAGATTACAGCAATGAGAAAACAAGAAAGTAGGAAAAGCCTGGAATGCACCATAGTTCAACATAGTTGGATGAATGTCAAAAGATTTCATTCCAGGAATAGATTCACATTAGGATTTCTGCTCTCTTTTATCCCAGACAGCCCACCTAGGAAACTGGTTTGACATTGAATAGCATTGCTGTTATGTGAATGCACATGATGCTTTCATTTGGTAGTTCAATGGCATTAGATAAAGAACATATATAAACTGCTTTTAGATACTCTCTTTAATTAAATGTACACCTAATTACCAAAAAAAAAAAAAAAATGCACACCTGGTATCACCATGTCGCTCTATCCTTCAAACGAGATAGAAATATACATTTAACAAATCACGAGTGCTTCCATTGGTTCTCAAACATAGACAGGATTCTTTCTGGCTTCTAGATTTTAGACAGACCGACTCAAAAATTTAAGCTGTTCTCCATGACAAAACCACACAAACAAGCAGGGATTTGCTTATCAATTTCCTTCCTCCATATGTCTACATTCTCCTGTCTGACTCCATCATTCATTTCATCCATTCTTTTATTTCCAATTCAAATTCCAATACAGGGCTAATCTTGATTTCATGTTGAATATTACTGCACCACAAAGCAACAGGAAAGCCAGTATGTTCATTTATGCCTTTCAAATATAGCACGCCAGGGTATCTTATCTTGAAGAAGAAACTAATAGAGTATCTTAACTTGAAGAAAGCTATCTGGTAGCAACCTAGTACAGTTCAAATGGGAGATATTTGAAGAGAAATACACTAATACTTCACCTTGTCATCCAGAGTATCCACAAAAGACCTAGTAAATTTGGTACTGCACATAGTTGGAGTAACATTTTGACAAAAGTGGTAACAGCATTGAATGACATTGGGGTTGATAATCCCTCAAGTTCTTATATAAAAAAGCCTTGAGATTGCTTAGACTATGGAATATTTTGCATGTATGAGGTTTGGTTGACCACAATTGAACAGCACAAAGAATGACTTGGTGTGAGTTAGCTTCAAGGGGAGATATGCTTCATGTCACTTCTATAGTGCAGGAGGTGGTCTATAGCATATTTTTTTATTATTAAGAAAAATATAAACATAATGGGTCTAAAGAAGAAAATGCCCCTTCTAGGTTTCATGACATAACTTTTAGCTACCCAGCAATCACAATATATTGATGTTTTCTGACAGCACTGTTTATCTACCTGTATGGTAGAATCATCATCATCCTGCTACCTCCATTGTTGATTTCTGATGATTTCTTCAAATTTTAAGAGCCATCAAACTAATTCATTCAATCAGCATGATCACTCGTGTTCTGAACCTTCTAACTCGTGTTGTGCCATTAACACCGAATCTACAAGCCTTGCCTGCACCAGTATTTGTCTTGTACCATCAACCTTCTTATTTGTCCTGTACCATTAACCCTTCACATCATAGAGCTCTTCTTCCCTGTTTCATTCTGTAAACTGGCTAGGTCTTCAGTGACGGATAATTTGTGCAATTTATAGACATTCCTACATATCGCCCAGCTTATTCCTCCTCTGCCTGCAATTTATAGACATTCCTACATCTTGCCTAGCTTGTTCCTCCTCTGCCTGATTTGGTCTTCCAATGAAACTCTGTATGACGTTCTACTAATTTAATTCATTCTGGCCACTTAAATTACTGCTTGTTTCCGATGATTGGATATTCATATGTCTGCTTTGCCAAGCCTTGTTTGAAATTTTCTGTCCTGCTTATGCTGAAGATCAGTGGCTTCTTCCCTATGGCCTTTGCTTTGAAAGCCCATGTTCTTTGTTGAAGGCCACAATCAGTCCGTTCAAACCTTATGCCCCTAATAACCCCTTAGACATGTCATAACTGATATACATAACATATGTTCTGCCATGAACATATGGAAATGCATGAATAAGAACAACTCAATTCTACACAACAATGTAAGAAGACAGCTAAAGCTACCTAGCATGAAGAGATAAATACTGAACTGCAAGTCAATGTTCCATTAAGCATGAATTGATGTTACTCTGATGAGCTATGCAATAGAGAATACTTCAGAAACATGCTAAATATGATTAGACAATGCTAAATTATTAAATTGAATGTATTCTCTAAACAATAATGTCCTCAAGAAACAAAGTTGATTCATGTAATAGTGCAAGACAATCAGGAAGCAAGTAATTATTTTAGGCAAAAATTTGCTATTGCATTCTCATGTATATGAAATACATGGAAAAGATTTACATTATCTGGCAGAATCATAACTGCACAAACAATCAAGGAAGGCTAAGATTTTAACATAACAAAATGGCAACCACCAAACATCATAATCTCACCTTCTTATTGAGGATAATTTTTGTGCATGGCATAATGCATTCAAATCCACAGCTGAGTTTCGCCCAAAGAGAATCACCATCTGGATACTTCTTTGGGCAAGAAGAATCAGTTGAAGAGAGACTTCGAGTATCCAAAATGGTATCCACAAGGCGGCAGAGTTTTAGTCTTGTATCTGCTTGCTCACTGCACAACTTATCTTCGACATTGCCATTATCTTAAAACTCCATTCTTTCAGAATAGTGATGCTCTGCTCCAAGGTCTCCCCAAATTCTTTAGACTCTCTGGTCCTAGTCAAGTTGGATAGGTAACTTGAGCAACAATGTCCAAAGTAGTAATCATCCCAATGGTTACTGTATTGTCCTTGTGAGCTTGCACTTGGAAATGAAATGACTCTCTGAATAATTGACACTGCAGATCTTCAACAGCTCGGCTGACCGCTGTTTACGGTCGGATCACAACCGCTCTGCATTATAAGTAGCAGCCTTGCAGCCAAACCCATTTCCACTGCAAGTGGAGCACATTCTTCAGGTGCAAGGCTACAGACCGCCCACAATAAAGACAATGCATGCTGCGTACAAGTCTCCGACACCCTCACCAGGATCCTCACCGCATTGGGTATAGTCTGCTGGCAATCCTTCAAAGCCTTCTGTCCTTCTGGGATCACTGAGAGATCGTCTAATATCTGCAATGCAGCTTCCAGAGATTCTGGATTCAAATGTGGCAAGAGCTCAACAAGCTGCGAGACAGCCCCAACACTCACAATCAAGCTCCTAACCTGCTTGTGAGAGCATATCATCCTCAAGAGCCCTAGCCCAGCCGAAATCCCATTCGGGTGCCTCTTATCCTTCACCAGCTTCAGCAATCCCACCAAAAGGCTGAAGCTTGACACATTTTCCGATCGGAAATCCTTCTCCTCCATCAGCATCTCGATGAATTTCGTGCAATTGATCCTCGTCTCGATGGTTCCCTCATTAAGCATGTCGACGACGAGCGAGACCTTGGCAGGCTGCATCAAATTAGCTTTCGAATCTGAACAGAGGTCAAGATTAACTAGGATACCAATTGCTTCAGAGCCAACAGCATGAGAAGTGAATGGGCCCAGAAGAGAAGAGACCAAGCCAATGCCGCCGGACTCGGCCACCGTCTTCCTCGTGGAAGAGTGGGCAGTGACCAATTGGTGGAGCTCCTTCAAAGCCTGGACCCTGGTCTGGCCCTTGGCCTTCCGGAGGGTGTCGACGAGCTCCGCCGCCGGCCTTGGACGTCCTCGGCCCGCTTCTTGGCGCGCAGGTAGCGCTGCGAGAACCAAGCATGAATCAGCTGCAGAAGGGTGCGGTTCGGCGTGACGGTGTCGTCCCAGAGCTCTTGCATTGTGGTGGGGCAGGTGAGGTGGCCCATGGAGAGCCATTTGAGTATGTTGCCACGCTCGTAGGTCTGGCCGGTGCACAGAGTCACCGGATCCGTCATCGGATCGAGGGAGATGGGGCAGATAAAGACGGCGGGGATGTCGTCGAGGGGATCGAGCTCGTCGATCATCTTCTTCAGCTCCAGCTTCTCCCCGGCGGCGCCGGCGAGGACTCCGCCGCCTGCGGTGGCGCCCAAGATCCCGTCTTTAACCGCGGTCTCCACGTCGAGCACCTGCCCACCGCCCTCCAACGCCCAGGGCGGCGGCGGCGGCGGCTGCCGGTATTGCGGCATCCTCCCAATCCACTCGCCAAGATCAGATCTTTTGCGAGGAAACGGAATACAAGAGGGGAGAAAGAGTAGAAGAAGACTGAAACGGCGAAATGGGATGGAAAAAAAATTAAATCGGGCAGAGATTTGGAGGTGGAGATGGAGCTGGGATCTCTTTCCCTTGTTCTTTAGACCGAGGGTGGGATGCAATGATATGACTGCAGTGAAAAGGATAGAAGCCATCATCATGGCAAGCATCATGGACTTATGATCCCTCCCAAGCGCTCTCTCACTCAATAAAGCTCAGAAAAAGGCGAAATCATCAACAAGGGAGCCCCGGATCAGAACAGAAAGAGAAAAAGGATGAGCGAAATATGTAACGCTAATAACAGAGAAGAAAAAAGACCAGAACTTTAGAATTTTTAGGACAAATGGATGACACCCGAAGAAATCCAGGTCAAGGCATATCGAAGGCTAAAGGGGCAAAAAAAAAAACAAACTTTAGTAGTATTTTCGGAAGAAACAGATGATGAGACCCAGAAGAAATGCAGAAAAAGAGATCTAAATCCACCGAAGAAGGGAGTGGAGAAGAGAGAGAAGAGAAGTATCGTTATTGAGAGTGAGATCAGATCGATGATGGGGTCCTCCACTGCCTCTCTCTCTCTCTCTATCTTTCTCTGAGTGGGAGAGGAAAAGGACGAGAGCGGTCTTGGTCTTTTTGACTCGAGGGAGGACGGGGAGGAAGTGACCGGAAGTAGCCGGTGGCAAGGCTGCCTCGGCCAGAGGGATCCACGTGCAGGACTGACACCTGTGGGCGGTAAATTCCCCCGGTCTCCCCTGGTCACCTTTCTTTTCCTTTTTTACTGTGAGCCAGTCATCGACTCCCGTTGAGTGGCGTGCGGTCTACAAATTGTCCAGAGATTTTGTGTAATGACAATTAAGTCCTTTTCACATACCATTCCGGAAAAATGTATTATTGCACCTGGCACGTTACGCATGGGACATCAATTCCAGCGTTTGTTTGGAAACATTTGGATTTTGTTCCTCATGATATCGTATCGTGCTGTCATGACACAAGTCCATCACCACACAGTGTAGGTCTTGGAGCCATGCACTTGGTGTGAGTGAGAAATATCGTTAGAACAGTATTTGCTTAGGTGTGGTTGGTATCCAAGTTTGCTATTTTGAATACTAATTCATTTGATCCCTCCGGTGCATTCAACCTTGCTCCTAAGTCATGCTTGATGTTGGTGGTGCAATTTAGATTCGACATATTTAAAAAATTAGGTTTTAAACAAACTTACGTGATGCTTGCCGAGTATACAGTTAATTCCCCATGTGTGACATCTCACCAGGTGGAATCATTTTGAAAACAAGATTAGGAAGTGAAGTGCTATGGAGCATGGTGATAATTTGGATATCTTTGAATATCAAAATAATTCAAAATAATATTGTATAAAAAAATAACAAATCAACTTCATATGGTGCAAATCCAGTTTAATTGTGTTTCACCCGATGAGATTTGTAGCACAGAACTATGATCTAACATACAAATAAATAACTAGTCAACCAAATAGATATTTCATATAATCTATATTACACCAATCATGGCTTGGATATTTGTTTTCCAACATGGCAGGGCCAAAAAACAAGGGTACATGCTCCTATCTTTCATGGCATGCAGTCGTAACGCATTTTACATGATAGAATTAAGTCCTTTTTGGGTATTTTAATTTACTTAATGTCATTCTTTAGCCACTGATTTGTTAACTAATCTCCTTAGCTAATAAGTTAATTAATATCGGATCCGAATTTTATTTTTGCACAAAAATAGAATAATCGTTGGATGTTGTTTTGCATATCTTTCAAAGTATGACGTGAGCTTTGTGTTCTGTGCTATGAACGAAGGGAAGAGGCTTATAGCAGTTTGAAAGATGTGCAAAATACAAAAGATATAATATGAGTCCTCCAATGTCATCCTATGTAGTTCGATATTATAAATTGGAACATCATGTGCCGAGACATGGCTATTGGCTCAACTTCTGGATGGGCTTGCGAGGCACCACACCAGCTCGCAGAAAACTCGTGCAACCGGTCAGAGACAGGGGGTATCTTGATGCTGCCAACTCGCTTTGGTTGGTTGCTTTGACCGTGATCTCGTGCCTCCCGTATTAAAGAAGAAAAGCAACCATCTTGATTAGATAACCCAAATTTTTTACGTCGTTCACGACGCTGTGTGGCTCCCACCAGCTGCGTTCGGTTCCCTGATCCCTCCTTCCATGGATCCGTTTAAAAATACCGGAGGTTGGGAGGCTCGGATGCCGTTCCTTGTTTGTTTCAGATTTCATTGCTGCACACGGGACTGGCTGCTGCCTGGACCACGGCTTTATTAGTCAAAGGTTCTCGTTGCGGATGTTATCTACCAGAGGTTATCCACCATCCGATCTAATTTTTTTTTTCAAATTGTAATCAAACATCCACTGATGATCCAACGAGACTATCTCGGATATCAGAAAAAGACCCAAGCATATGAGACAAGTACTACATCATCGATCTTCGTCCGATCTTCAGTTCAGTCGGCTACTGGCTTTGAGGTCGGGATCCAACAGATGATAAGAGACGGTGCTCAAGGGTCCATACAAATAACGATACGTCCGGAGCATAGCCTCGGCTCTATCCCAACCTCAGGCCGTCATCCTATTCGACCACATGGATAATTCTTGAAATCTTCCAACAACCTTTGGAATGTTGGAACAATCTACGGCTAGCACCCATGATTAACAAATTTAGTTTACAGACATGATTGGCCACCGACGCCCATGACTAGCAATCCGAATCATAGGTTAGTGGATGAAATCTCAACGATTTGTCAGATCGTGGCCTAAGAAGCCCCGATGGCTTATCAGATTTCGATGTAACAGCCTTTGGCTCTATCTCTGTATAAAAGAGGTAATAAGAGGATCCTGACTCAGTTAAGATAAAAAAACTCCAAACTCAGAGCTAATACTTCGCTTCTACTTGCCTTTCTTTCTCCTTCGACATTTTTCTAATCTCTGACTGACTTAGACATCGGAGGGTCTCCCGCTAGATACACTCCAATGAGAGAACTTTCTTTGCGGGTCCCTTGACCGTGGAGGGCAACCTACACCCATTAGAACACTTGGCCGACCTCCAGATGTGGCACCACTGGGATTTAGCGGCGATAGATTGGTGCACCGAAAGAGGGAGCATCGACTCTAAAGGAGAAAATGGCAAGAACGAGAGTGCGGAACGCTTCGGCCAATTCCAATCGCTATTCCTCATGACAGAAAGAGCAACCGACTCCACAAGCTGAGCCTAGATTTTTCCGTCTAGTCATGTAAGTAGATCAATAGCAGTTCACCATGCTATTGCAACAAGTGCGAACCCTAACAACCATCGACCAGAGCCTCCAGCAAGCAGCAGCGAAGCAATAGCAATGGCTTGAAGAACAAGGTCCCCATGCTACTCCTTCCTGACACAACCGACGATCTTAACCCACTCGATAGTCTCATAATCTAGATCCTCTGGCTCGATGAACCTCCCCTTGATACTAAAGTTCGAAGCGGGAGAAGTGCTGTCGATCCATGTCCGAATCGTCTGATAAAGCCTTGACCGCAGGATATTCTCAACACCATGTATAGTGACTCTTGTCAATTGGACAACTATGATCGGAAGTTTCAAGAGCTTGACCGATGACTTGTGGAGCTGTAGGGAGACAACAGGGGTCAAGTGGATGGCCTCAGGTTCAACACTTGTCCTCCATTCTTCAGAAGAATCATAGAAGAACCGATTCCCTCTAAGTTCAAGATGCCGTAGTTGGAGCCCAACAATGACTCCTCAGATTGGCTCGACCACTTCAAAAGCTATAAAACTCTCATGATGATTCAAGGGGTGATCGACGTCCTTTTCTGTCTCGCTTTTCTAGTAACTCTGAAAAAGTCCGCTCGGATCTAGTACTTCGGCCTTCAATCAGGTACCGTTCACTCTTTCAAGCAATTGAAGAAGCAGTTTGTAGTACATTTAGTGGTGAAAGAAGGCAGTTACAGAATTCAGATAGCCTCTTATTGATTCAGCAATAGAAAGGAGAGTCCTTGAAGGACTACATGGCATGCTTCAATACCACCACTTTGGAGATTCGCAATCTGAATGAAGTCATAGCCATGTTAGCCATGAAATAAGAACTGCAAAGGTCTAGACTCATTTTCTCCCTGGACAAGAAGTTCTTGAAGACCTACTCTGAACTTCTCACCTGAGTACTGAAATACACTTGGGCCGAGGAGGGTGCAACTAATTGGCGAGATGCTGAAGGAAGAAGGTTCCCTAAGAAGAAGCGAGTTTAGAAAGAGTCGAGCAGAGCATATGTAAAGAAGGAAGCCCT
>KE504730.1:537744-551026 GCA_000441515.1 Elaeis oleifera
TTTTTTCTATGAAATCCGGTGACTCCTGTCGTCGGCAGTCATGCCCACCGGCACGGAAAGAAGGGAGAGAAGAGAGGAAGAGGAGGAGGGACTTACCACGGCCTCCGATGACCCCCACCGGCGTGAAATCGCGGCGAGCACAGGTCGGGTCTCCACGGTGGTTTCCGGCGATTGCCGCTGACTGAGCTTCGGATCTTTGGTGAGAGGGAGAGAGGAGGGTTCTCCTCCTTACATAGACTCTGAGGGAGCTCTTTCCGACTCCGATCGGGAGCCAGTGAACGGAGGAAGAAGACTCCCTTCGGGAGTCTTCTCCTCTGTTCTCTTTTTTTTTCTTTCGTTTGTGGGCTGGTTTTGGGCCCAATTGGGCTGGGCTATCACACAAGTATTGTGGAGATTACCTACCATCCAACCTAACCTTCCCTCAGATCACAGTCAAGCTCCCATTGATGACTTAACCAGGCCACCTCAAATATCAAGGAGAGACTCAAGCACCTGAGACAAAAAAATACTATATTATTGGCCTTCACCCGATCTTTAGATCGGACGGCCACCAACCCCAAGGTCGGGACCCACCCAATGGCACGAGATGGTGCTCAAGGACCCTCATGAATGATGATACCCATGGAGCATAGCCTCGGCTCTATCCCGACCTCAAGCCTCGACCTATTCGACCACATGGATAATTCTTGACTTCTCCCAAGAACCTTCAAAACATGGGCACGACCTGCAACTAGCACCCATGATTAACAAATCCGATCTACATGCACGATTGGCCACCGACACCCATGACTAATAATCTGGATCATAGATTAGTGGGCGAATCCCAACAACTTGTCAGATCGTGGCCTCATAGGCCCTGACAGTCTGCCTGTAAAATTCCGACGTAACAGTCTTTGATTATATCTCTATATAAAAAGGTAATAAGGGGACCTTAAGATAAGACAAAAATCTCGGGACTCAGAGCTAGTATTTTGCTCCTACTCACTTTTCTTCCTCCTTTGATTGTTCCTAAGCTCTGATTGACTTAGGCTTCAAAGGATCCCCTACTGGACATACTCCAGCGAGAGGACTTTCTTTACAGGTCCTTTGGTCACAGAGGGCAGCCTACAACCACCAGAGCATTTGGCTGGCCTCCTAATGCAGTGCCATCAGGGTTCAGTAGCAATAGTTCTGATTGTATTTTCATCCAAAAGAATGATTGATCTTTTTTCTGACATGATCAACTATTGGATCATGTCTTGTGCATATTTTTAAACATTCCAATCTCTTTTTTCCATCTATCTACATAGATCTCAAAGTAGATATTATGTAATCCAATAATTGACGTTGTGGAAGAAGGAGAATCATTATTTGACACGAAAGATACAATTTGAACCCATTGCTTGAAACCCAGCATGTGTAGAGCTCCATGAAGAAACATGTATGGTTGTGATCATTTTGTTGGAGTAAAGATTTTATTAGTTATATAAGTTGAAGATTAATCTCAATTATGTAGAAAAGACTTACTTGATTTTTATTTGAGCAAAATGAGCTTTTCTCATAAGGACGATTTATTTTGATTTATTGGATCACTTATGACAAAATGAATTTACACATTCAGCTCATTGAAGCATGCATATTGATGGTGATGAACAGATCTTATATGTTGGCATATGTTTAAAAATGTCCTTAAACAGTCATAAGGATATATAGAAGTACGGAGATCAAGTAAATTTCAAAAGAGTCATTTGTTTGTTTAAAAAAAAAAGGTGGATCACTTCTGTGAAAACAACAAACAAGGTAGAGTCTTTTTTTTAATTATTTCATCATCGGAAAGGAGAGTAGGAATTGAAGTGAAATTTTGAAGATTACAGCATCCAAGAGGACAATGTAAGTGAATAGTGGTGAATGAAGGCGGAGTTTAAAGGAGTTTGCTTTATAGCATACTCAGATGTGTTTGTTAAAGACAAAAATAAGCACACTCTTACAATAATTATTAACAACCTACCAAATCAACTTAGGCATAGGCCACACATGCTTGAGTGAATGGATGCTATCTGCATTGCTTTCACAATCTAATTCTTTCTTCTTCTTCTTCTTCTTCTTCTTCTTCACTCTATTTGAGCAAAATGGTGGTTATCCACCACAATTTCTATCAATTAATGACTAGGAAAAGGCTGAATAGCCCAAAAAGGAGGAAGATGGAAGTGGAAATACACATGAATGACCACCAGGCTGCCGCCAACTTTCAATTTTTTCCTTGAATTTCACAAGATATAGGTAACAGTGATCTATTACCAGATTTAAACTGTAATTCTGCTTCTGTAAGAACCTATTTGGATTTCCTAGGGAATGGATTGACAATCTTGTAGGATTTATAGATTAGACGGTTAGTAGACAGAAAACTCAAAATTATTCTTCTCTTCAAAATTCCCTAAAGTCTTTATTTTGATTTTAGTACTATATTGGAAAGAGACAAATATATATTTGTGTTTATTTGACTTCTTTTCGTGCTCAACTTTGTTGGACCTTGAATGGAAGCGGGTTTTATACCACGGGGAATTCTTTGTGCACTGCAGACTGTGTAGAAAATCCGACGTGGAGCGCACCGTCTTGTCTAATTAATTCACGTAGTCACCATTTTCCAATACATATTTAATATTTGTAGCTTTACTTTTTCATTTAAAATTTTAAATGATAAAAATATCTCTATTCTTTGAAAAAATTATGACATCTTATGTTCATATTATGACATCTTACATTCAGAAAGTTATAATTTTTATCCACAAGATGTCATAATATACACAGGATGTCATAATTTTTTTCAAAGAATAGAGGCATTTTTGTCATTCAAAGTTTTCAAATGAAAAAATTGAGAAAGTGGTTGGACAAAAATACACCTTCCATATTATGACATTAAGGGCTATATTATGACATCCAGAGCCATATTATGATATTTTACATGTAGGAAGTCATAATTTAACACAAGATATCATAATATGTATATGATGTCATAATTTTCTAGACCATATTATGACATCTTGCATATAGGAAGTCATAATATGCTACAGGATGTCATAATTTTTTTCAAAGAATAGGAGTATTTTCATCATTCAAATTTTTTAAACGAAAAAGCAAAACTGCAAGTATTAAATGTACATTGGAAAGCGATGACTACATGGACCAATTACATAAAGCGGTGCACTCCACGTCGGATTTTTTATACCACTCGCAGTGCACAAAGAATTTCTCTTTATACCATACCCGTGTAATGGCCCAACTCGGTGAGAATCATGGCGTGGTGTGGCGCATGCATGATGATTGTTGATATTTTAATATTTTATTTTATTTATGATATTTTATTTATTTTTATTTTATCATATTTCTTTGTTGATCAGTCACTTTCCTTCATAGTCAAACAGTCAAATGACTATTTATCCTAGATGATTGTATTTTTGCTTTAATCAGTGGCCTTCCTTCGTGGTCTGTCGGTCAAACGGCCATTTACAAGTGTCTACTAGTGATCTATAAAAAATCATGAGTCCTAGCTTGTGAGACATCTGAAAATCAATAATTTTTTTTCTTTCTTTCGAGAGTCCAATATTTTACAAACTCTCTCTTTTTTCATCGCTCTTATTTTTCCATTTCATTGCTGAGTATTAGAGGACTGTCTGCTTGCTTTACTATCATACTCTAAGGAAGGATATCCCGATCGTATCTCGGGATAGAATTCTTAGTGATATCAGGACAAGGGTCAGAAATTTTTCTTAAGATAGTGCCCAACATGCTTTTGCGTCTTTCCTTTTTTGCTTTTTAAATCAACGGGCCAATTTAATCAAGTCCTGGGTAAGTCAATTTAAAATTCTTACCTTTATCATATAGTTTAGATAAATCTATAGTTTATCAAAAGCTTTTACTTACAATAGTTCTCGGTTTGATAAAACTCTCTCTTCAAAAAGATTCTTCATAACATTCTAAGGCAAATTACATCTCCACGTTCTAGTTTTCATTAATCTGATACTAAATTTTAGTATTTTAAATTTGACTAGCTTTCTTAAATATTGATAAATTATGGTTACCAGAATTACTCTATCATGCTTGTTATTCTTTTTAATAGAGGCTGACAACCAGCATTTTTTTTTTGAGTTTCTAATTTGTATTCTGAAAATAGAGAGTCTTAACAGACTTTAGATTTTATTTGTAGCTCTATTTAAATCCATCTAAATCAAATTTCTTATAATCTTTATCATACATCAATGGGTGCTAAGGAAGCCTTAACTTTTAAATCTGAAAAGTTCAATGGTCATGGGTTCTTTAGATGGCAGGAATAACTTGACACCGGATTAATTATACTTGGCCCAATTACTGTCATTGGAAAAGACCACCTTATGATGTTTCTCATCCTCATCTAAATCAAGATCCTTTCTAGATCATCTGATTCTTTAGACACTCATAAAATCGATAAGTCACTAGAAGAAATTAAATTCTATTATAGTTTAGAATCCTTAGTCATCTTTAGATGACCTATATGAAATTTATAGAAAATATAAAATCATTGAGGAACTTTGAATTGCCCTAAAAGATGCCTATAATAGAGATAATGAGGGGGCCATGAGATTCACTAGTAGTGACTTTAGTAATTTCAAGATGATGTCCCTATAAATGATCAAATCCATCATTTCCAAATTTATCCAAGAGATTCATAGAGGGGCTCGATATTAGATGAGAATTATCAAGTCTCTTGCCTAATCAATAAGCTTCCATCTTTATAAACCAATTTTGGACATGATCTTAGAAGAATCCAAGACTACTTTAGTCTAGATTTATCATCCAAGCCATTAGAATAGGCGACCAATATCAAATTAGAGAGTGAAAAGAAAATCGAATGAAAGCCAAAGTAAACCTGACCAAATCTCAACACTTAAAACAAAAATCTAAAGGTCAGGGCTACCAACATCAGAACTAAATCTTTAGATCCAAAGACTTCAAACCAAGGGTAAAGGAAAGGGTAGATTCCAAAATCAGACCAAATCCAACTCTCAAGCAATAGGGAACAAGAAACCTATTGATGGGAGGTTGTGCTTTGTTTGTGGTTAAGACAACCACCTTGCACACCAATATTTCTATCGAAAGATGGAAAAAATTGTGACCAAGAAAAAGAAGAACCAACCTCAATCCCAACCTATGGTCAATATGGTAGAAACTGAACCAACCACTTTTAGGTCAGTGTCCTTCACTCTCTTGGTTAACTTTACCTATAAAATCACTGATTGGTGGTTAGACTTGAGTGCCAATATCCATGTTTGCATTGACAGAGCATTTTTTTCTCTTATTAAGACTCAAGTGGAGGAAGTATAATCATGGAAAATAGAACAACTGTCAACATTTTGGGCAGTGATAATGTCAACCTAAGATTTACCTTTGAAAAAAATATTATTGTTTGAGACATGTAGCATGTTTTTGACATTAGAAGAAATCTGATCAGTGGATGCCTATTCATGCAATTAGGATATAAGATTGTATTAGAGTTCAATAAGATTATAACTTCTAAAGATGATGTATTTATTGGTAAAGGATTTGTATTTGAGAGATTGTTCAAACTCAATGTAATTTCTCCTTTACTTAATGAAAATTCTATTTCATATCCTTCTCAATCAATTATGTTTAAATTTTGAATCTTGTGATGTTTGGCATAATAGACTAGGTCATGTGAATTTTAAGTCTATTCCAAAGATGTTCCATCTTAATTTTATTCTTAAATTCAAGATTAATCATAAATTTAAGTAGAAAATCTATGCTCAAACTAAATAAATTAGAAACCTTTAAAATCCATCTCTCAAAAAAACTACTACACTCCTTGAATTAATTCATAGTGATGTTTGTGATTCTTGTAAAAATTCAACACATAGAGATAGTCATTATTTTATGACTTTTATTAATAATTTCTCTAGATATTATTATTCCTTTCTCCTGAAGATCAAAAATAAAGTCTTTAATAAGTTTAAAATTTTCAAAGCTGAGACTGAAAACCAAACTGAAAAAAGATTATAATCCTAAGGATTGATAGAGGAAGTGAATATTTTCAAATGACTTTGTTATCTTTTATCAAGATCATGGTATACTGCATGAAGTAATTATTTCTTACTCTCCTCAGTCTAATGGTGTTGCTGAATGGAATAATATAACTCTGTTGGATATGGTTAATGTCATGATCATAATTTTTTGTGTTCCAAAAAACTTATGAGGGGAAGCTCTTTTTAACTTCTACCTTTTTTCTTAATAAAATTCCATCAAAGGATAAAGAGAAGGCTTCTTATGAGTATCGAAAGGGATATGCAATAAAGTTGAGTTATTTCTGAGTCTGAGGGTACTTAGCTAAGGTTATTATTTCTGAATCTAAAAAAAATAAATAGGTTCTAAAACCACTGATTCTATCTTTGTTGGTTATTCCGTTGGTAGTGACACCTATCATTTTCTTGTTATTCATTCTGATTTCAATGATATATCTATTAATACCATTATTGAATCTAGAGATATAATCTCCTTTGAAAATTTATTTCTTTCAAAACTTGAATCCCTAGATCCACATCTGATTATGACTCTTATTCCTTGCCTACTTTCACTTAGATCTCTAGTCCTCTGATTCTTAATGATCCTACATCTAATCAACCTGATCTTCCTTCTAAGCCCAGAAGGAGCAAAAGGTTTAGGTTTGAAAACAACCTGGGTGAAGGTTCTTTTACCTTCTTAGTTAAAGATACATGGGTTGGGATCAAAAAGAACCTGGGTAAAGGCTTCTTTATCTTAGTTGAGGATACACTTAATTCATACAAGCAAGCTATGAGATCTTTCGATGCTTCTTTCTGAAAGGAACCAATTAATGGTGAGATTGATTCTATTATTGAAAACAATTCGTAGATTTTTACTGATTTATCTCCTGAAAACAAACCTTTAGATCAGAAATAGATCTTTAGAAAGAAACTTAGGGTTGATGGATCAGTGAAAAAGTATAAAACATGGCTTGTAGTCTAAAATTTTAGAAAAAAATTGATATTGATTTTTTTGATACTTATACATCTGTTACTAGTAATTACTATTATCCATATCCTCTTTGCTCTTGCTTCCATCCTTAAACTCTTTATGCATTAAATAGATATAAAGATTATCTTTTTTCATGGAGATCTTGATGAAGAAATCTATATGACTAAACTTGAGGGCTTCATAGTGCCAGATCAAGAGCATAAAGTGTGCAAGCTTATTAGATCCTTGTATGGACTAAAGCAAGTACTTAAACAATGGCATGAGAAGTTCGATAGAATCATTCTTTCATATGGTTTTCAAATCAATGAATTTGATAACTATTTGTATCATAAAAGATTTGATGATCGATATGTTCCCTATTGCCTCTATGTTGATAATATCTTGATTTTATCTTCTAATCTTGATCTAATTAATGATGTCAAAAAAAATTTTCTCATCATTTTAACAAGAAAAATTTAGGTGAAGCTGATCTAGTCCTTGGCATGAAACCAATCTCTTGATTCAATTTCTCTATGTCAATCCCATTACATCCAATTGTTGATCAATAAATTCAATTATTCTAATTTTCTCCTATTTCTACTCTTTTTGATCCTTCTATCCAACTTTTGAAAAATTCTGATAAACCTATGAATCAAGAAAATATGCTCAAATCATTGAATCTCTTATATATCTCTTGAATTATACTAGATATGACATTGCCCATACTGTTTCTAGACTTAGTCAATATACTGGTAATCCTAATAGGGTTCATTGATTGCTCTTGAAAGAGCCTTTAGGTATCTTAGAGGTACTATTTTATATTATCTTAAATTTGCTGGCTATCTAGCTGTATTAGAGAGGCACAATGATGCCAACTGAATTTCTGACTCATCTGATGTTAAATCTATCCCTGGCTTAGTATTCCTTTTAGTGGTAGTAGTATTTCTTGAAAGTCAGCCAAACAAACCATACTAGTCATAAGTACAATGGAAGCTAAACTTGTTGCTTTTGATTCTATCTACTCTGAAGCCAAATGACTTAAAGATTTTTTATCCAAAACTCTTTTGATTTCATCTCCTGTTACTTTTATTTCGATCCATTATCATTCTAGAGTTGCAATTGATTTCTGTAAAAGAAACTAGGAAATTCAAAAATAAGCAAACAGAAAAGAGTATAAGAAATAAGAAACCTATGTCATTATTCTTTATCTTATGTAAAACTGGTAATAATCTTATTGATTGCCTTACTCAAGGCCTAAATATGACTAAGATCCTATAGTTATCAAGGGGGATAGGACTTTATCTATAATGAGCCTTCCAACAGTGAGAACCTAACTTTTATGATAGAAGACCCCTTCAAGGAAGATTTAATATGATAATATCAAACTGATTGGCTAGCTAGGGAGTGCATGTTTTTATATATATATAAGAGTCTTTACTCCATCCCATCTCTATAATGATTAGTGCACCTACTTAGATATTAAAAAGAGCATAACTCTGAATGAGACCAAAGAGATATTCTCGTTGATCATGTGACTATGCACATATCTCTAGAGGGCTCGCCTATATGAGAGCTTCAATATACAGCTGCAGCTAGGGGATATGGACAAATGAATCCTAGGTACTCTTACAAACAATAAGATACTCGCATATGGCCAATAATGTGCAATCCTGTGATAGATCCTTCTGTACTATGTGTATGATAGTTAAAATCTGTATCAAAAAAATGTAGTTTAAGATCTAATTCACTTCGATTCTTTCAGATGAAAATTATCTATACTAAGTGAGATTAAAATACTTCACCTATTCTATAGTACAAATATTCAACAATAAAATTTGAATTACTTAATTTAAATAATAATTATTATTTATTTAAAAATTTTGAATTTTAAGAGGGACTATTAGAGTTTTGGAGGGTAAAACTCAAAATTTTTCTTCTCTCTAAAGTCCCCTAAAGACTTTGTTTGGTTTTATCCCGCATTGGAAAGGGACAAATATATGTTTGTGTTTATTTGACTTCTTTCCTTGCTCATCTTTGCTTGGGCCTTAGATGGAAGTGGGTTTTATACCACACATATGCACGACGGCCAGACCCGACTCACATGCATGAATCGCAATGCGATGTGGTGCATGCATGTGATGATTGCTGATATTCTAATATTTTATTTCTTTATCATATTTATTTTATCGTATTCTTGTTTACCGGTCACTTTCTTCACGATCAAATGGTCAAATGACCATATATCTTAAATGATCATATATATTTTTGCTTCGATCGGCTGCCTTTCTTCGTAGTCTGTCGGTCAAATGGCCGTCTACAGGCATCTACTTGCAATCTATCAAACATTGTAAGTCCTAGCCTATAAGGCATCTAAAAATCAGTGATATCTTTCTCATCTCCAAGAGTCCAATATTCTGCAAACTCTCTCTCTTTTCATTATTTTATTTTTCATTTCATTGCTGAGTATTAGAGAAGGACTGTGAGCCCTTTCTACAATCCGCTCTAAGGGAGAGAGTTCCGCTCATATCTTGGGGCTGAATTCTTGGTGATACCCATATGAGGGTCTAAAATTTACCTTAGAATCGTGCCGAGCATGCTTTTGGGTCTTTCTTTTTTTGCTTCTTAAATCAACAGGCCGATCTAATCAGACCCTAGGTAAATCAATTTAAAACTCTTATCCCGATCATATAATTTAGATAAATTAGAAGTTTATCGAAAATTCTTACGCAACATAGTTCTCGATTTGATAAAACTCTCTTCAAAAGGATTCTTCATAACATAATTTGGTACATCCCGCATCATCACAAGCTACAAACTGGGCTAGCCAAAATCTAGAAATAGTTTTGGAGAAATCCCTCAATAGATCATTTCTTTTCTAGAGGAGTCCGGCTGATCCATTTTTCAAAGCTATTTCTTCATATTTTATGAATATAGGCTTAACCCAGTCTGTAACTTATGATCTTGCTGGCTGTATTGACCCAATCTACGAATCTTATATGATTTTCAACATAATCTTATAGAAAATCCAAATAGGTGCTAAAGGATCTAAAGTGATATTATGGCCTTACTTGTTCTAATTGATAAACCTCTCCATTTAAAGGATGCATCATGTACAGAATGAACCAATTTATCAAGTTATTCTTTTCCAACTAGAATAATTAAAATACTTAAAATACCTATTATGATATAAAAGGAGAGCATCATTAGTCCCACATTGATTATGAGTCAAAGAAGACTCTGTCTTATATAGAAAAGGATCATCTTTCCCACATGAGGCTCCTTTTGAAGGGCTAAACTATAAGGTCCATAGGTCAGAGTAAATAATATCTCACGTGCTGAGTCATAAGTCTTTAACAATAACAGTGTCATGTCAGTAGGTGACCACTCCTACAATTGTGGGGCTCCTCTCGCCTATACACCGGTCTATAGTAAAAATAGGGAGAAGGGCACCTTCCATCCATACATAAATTTCTTTAACTGGGGGCTATATTATAGTATAGAAGGAAGGATATCATTAGTCCCACATTGATTGTGAGTCAAGGGGGACTCTGGCTTATATAGGAAGGAACCATTCTTCTCATATAAGGCATCTTTTAAAAGGCAAAACTATGAGGCCCATAGGCCAGAGTGAATAATACCTCACGTACCGAGCCATGAGTCTTTGGATACAATTGTAAGGCTCCTCTCATTTGTACACCAATCTACGGTAAAAAAAATAGGGGCACCTCCTACCATACATAGACTCCTTATTGACTAGGGATCTATGTTGTAGTGTAAAACAGAGAGGCATCATTAGTCCCATATTAGTTGTAAGTTAAAAAAAAACTTTGGCTTATATAAGAAGGAACTATTCTTCCCACATAAGATGTCTTTTGAAAAATAAAATCATAAGGCCTATGAGATGGAATAGACAATACCTAATGCATCGAGTCATGAGCACTTAACCACAATAATATCCAACCACTCAATCAGTCGTTCCTTAGATGTGTGCATGCGTGCATTGAAATCATGACATTGGAAATGGAGGAGGTGGCTGTGCAACAGGATCATAACAGGAATGAGAAAAAGCTTTTCAAAGTAAGACTGAAGTAATTTAGCATTCAAAGTCACGCTCTGCACCCACATCTCTAACCTTGGTTAGAATATCCATAGTAACTCCTCTGCATAGAATTTAAGAAAATTATGTTTTGACTCCCTCGACTTTGCCTGTTGTACATATATTTTGTGCATTTAAAAAAAATAATTACATCCATCAACTTAATATTTGTTACAATTTGAACCTTCCGTCCATCTCCTTTAACGAGGGAATATAATCTACTTGAAGAGAAGGATGTGGCATCACATAATATCTTGCTAACAGGTTTGGTCGAGTGGGAACATAAAGATCTTGCTGCTGAATTGTTCAATTACATGAGAGAACTTGGAGTACGTCTATAGGAAGCCACATTTGCTATTCTCTTGTGTGTTTGTTGCAGAGCTGGAATGGTGATCAGTTAAGTTGGAAGTGCAGGGTTGACCATGGAGATGACACCATTAGTCGATGGCATCGAGCTTATGTGTTTCGTAGGCTGGAGCAAGAGGGTGCCAGTGATGCCAATGGTGTTGAGCTTACATGCTTTGCGAAGCACAACAAGAATGAAGAGCTGATTCGCTTTCTACAAGAAGAATAGAGAAAAGGGAGGGAGAGTAGTGATGCAGAATAAGGTTATGGTGTGGCAGTGGTAGTCTAGTTATTTGCAGAGGATCGTTAATTAATGACTGTTGGAGGAAATTTTAAATTTAAATTTTAAATTTTTTTAATAAATTTTTTCTAAATGTATTTTTTTTTGACTATCTTAATTGAGATCTTTTAATCCTAGGTCAAAATAAAAGATTGTTGAACCCTTTATATGCAAAAAAAAAAAATCAACTTGAGCTCTTAGACATGTTTGAGGAGCTTTGAAGAAAATTTTTAATACGTGTGTGTACGAACTAAATCAAAATATATTGGCTATAAAAGCCCCCTCAGGACATTTTTTTTTAATTTTGATTTTGCTATCTTCTATAAGTCAATTTTTTTAAAATTTTTATAAAGAAGAAAATAAATTTTGTCAGCCTTCTTAGATTATATCCAACATATTTCATACCATAGAGGACATGGATAGAAGGATCAAATTGCAATAAAAAGTAAATTGATTGAGCTAATTGAAAATTTCTAAACTACGTGAGATATATGATCAACAAGACAAAGTTGAGAGGGTTGGAGATAATTTTCTCTATAATTACAATAATATACAAATTTAAACTTAAGAGATTTATTTTAAAATAATAAAAAGATAGTGGAGTTGTATTCCAATGTCTTCTTTTTTTTTTTTTCAAATAAACAAATCACACGTCCTTTCTGGACCCCAAGTTCGTTCAGATTTCAACTTGCTTGTTTCACATTAGAGTTCAAATAAAGAAGGAACTTATTTAGTTGGTCCATAGAAACCACCAAACCATTTAAAAATTTGAACTTCCCAAATAATTTAGGCTCCTCTCGGTGGCTTTGTTAAAGAGTGGATTTATGCTGAAACGACAGCCTAATTCAGACAAGTAGAATGCTCAATTTAGTTGGCACCCATCATCTATCATTAATCATTGCAATCAGTTTGGACCTAACTACAAATAAGGGCTCATATGTTGGATGAGGCATTACTGCTCCAATTGGTTCATCAATTTGGTTGGATCCAAGACTCCAATTATTGTTGAACATAACAACTTTTATCAAAGATTCAATTTTGTCGATGTCTTGCCAGGAAAGTACAAATCTGAAACCACGGAACACAAAAGCAAACTGGGATCCAAATGAATTTAGGCCAGGTTAGAACATTGTGGAGGTTGCCAATCCTAATCAATTTGCAAGTCTTGATATTCCAATCTGTCAAGTCTATGTATGGTATGAAGAGGTGCTCATCCTGATCTTTTAGGTTATTTGTCAGGCTTTATGTTGAACAATTTTGTCTTAGTTAGACATATATGGTTTAAACTTTTGATTTCAGTAAGAGATAATTGGTCTCAACAAGATCAAATTGCGGTGGTAATTCGTGCTAGCCGCCGGATGCCACTTTCCTGGCCTTGCTGCATGGGTGGTGGGCTTAGGATAGGGATGGCAAAATTGATCCGACCCGATGGGTATACACCCTACCGAACCCGGTCAAATCCGAAAATAGGGTTTGACCGGGTTTGGTTCGGGTTTGGGTAAAATCCGAAAACTATAGTACGGGTATGGATAGGGTATGGGTAGTGTTATTTTCTATCCGAA
>KE504730.1:554753-577361 GCA_000441515.1 Elaeis oleifera
CTTCTTCCTTTTCCTTCTTCTTCCCGCGGCCTCCCTTGGGCCGAAACAGGGGACGGACGAGGGGTTCCAGCTTGGCTCTTACGAGGGCGACGGCTTCGTCAGAGGTCCGACAGCAGGTAGAGGTGGCGGTGGAGCAAGGGATGGCCGACGGCAAGGTTCGGTCGGCGAAAAATTAAGAATAGATCGAAAAAACAGAGGACTGCCACTTTTCTTTATTTTTCGGTCATTGGCCGGTCACCGGCGGCCAATACCTTCAGGAAAGAGAGAGAGAGATGAGGATCTGATCTCGGAGATGAGACGCCGCAACCGGCGGCGCCGGTGGCTGGAAAAGAGAGGAAAGAGCCCGATCGAAACAGAGCAAAATAGGGGTTCCATTTTCATGGATTTTTCGACGATCCCGAAGGCCGGCGAGGGTGCACGAAGCCATGGAAAGGAGGGAAGGAAGAGAGGAAGAAAGAGAAGGGCTTACCTCAAGCTTTAACAGTGTCATCGGCTCCAATTTCCGACGAGCATGGGTACGGGAGGCCTCGACTTCAATTGGAGAAAATAAGGAGAAAGGAGAGAGAGAGAGATCGGTGTTCATCGTGGGTTGTTGAGGAGGGGGAGAGGGGGTCTTATAGAGTGGAGGAGAGGTCGAATTCCCCTCGGATTTCAACTTCTCCTCCGGTGACTCAGGTGGAAGAAGACTCCCAGCAGGAGTCTTCTTCGTTTCTTTTCTTTTTTTTTTTTTAATTTGGTCTTTTATTATGGGCTTGGTCCAGGGCCCAAATGGCCGGGTGTTACAACATAATATCTTGCTAACAGGTTTGGTTGAGTGGGAACGTGAAGCTCTTGCTGCTGAATTGTTGGTCGGACGAACTATGAAAGAATTATGATCGGACTATCATTGCCTGTCACATCTCCGAAACATGCCGCACGTATTAAAATACTAAAAAAGTAGGAATGGATAAATCCTAGAGGGTTATGTGATGTTTATCAAAACTATTCAAATACCCCTAGGATTTATCCATTCCTATTTTATTAATATTTTAACGCATGCACGTAAATGCTTATGGCGTGCTTCAGAGATATAGTAGACGATGATGATCCGAACATAATTCCTTCCATGGCCGGTCTGACCATAGAAGTTTTATCCGAAGAAAAGGGTGGGAGAGTAGTAACACAGAATAAGGCTATGATGTGGCAGTGGTAGTCTAGTTTTTTGCAAAGGATCGTTAATTAATGACTATTGGAGGAAATTTTAAATTTAAAATTTAAAATTTTCAAATAAGTTATTTTCTAAATATTTTTTTTTTTTGATTATTTTGTTTAAGATCTTTTAATCCCACATTGGAAATGAAAAGATTGTTTGAACCCTTTATATGAAAAAAGAGTCTACTTAACCTCTTAGGCACGCTTGAGGAGCTTTGAAGAAAAATTTTAATATGTGTGTGTACGAATTAAATCAAAATATATTGGCTATAAAAGCCCACTAAAGATATTTTTTAATTTTGATTTTGCTACCTTCTATAAGTCAATGTTTCTTTAATTTTTCACAAAGAAGAATCTTAGACTATATCCAATATACTTCATATCATAGAGGAGACAGATGGAAGGATCATATTGCAATAAAAGTAAATTGATTGATCTAATTGAAATTTCTAAACTGCATGAGATATATGATCAACAAGACAAAGTTGAGAGGGTCAGAGATAATTTTCTCTATAATTACAATAATATACAAATTTAAACTTAAGAGATTTATTTTTAAAATAATAAGAAAGATAGTGGAGTTGTATTCCAATGTCTCTTTTTTTTTTTTCTCAAATAAAACAAATCACACGTCCTTTCTGGACCCCAAGTTCGTTCAGATTTCAACTTGCTTGTTTTACATTAGAGTTCAAATAAAGAAGGAACTTATTTAGTTGGTCCATAGAAATCACCAAACCATTTAAAAAATTCGAACTTCCAAATAATTTAGGCTCCTCTCGGTAGCTTTGGTAAAGAGTGGATTTATGCTGAAACCACAGCCTAATTCAGACAAGTAGAATGCCCAATTTAGTTGGCAGCCATCATCTATCATTAATCATTGCAATCAGTTTGGAATAAGGGCTCATATGTTGGATGGGGCATTACTGCTCCAATTGGTTCATCAATTTGGTTGGATCCAAGGCTACAATTATTGTTGAACATAACAATTTTTATCAAAGATTCAGTTTTGTCAATATCTTGCCAGGAAAGTACAAATCTGAAACCACGGCACACAAAAGCAAACCGGGGCAGTCCTAGCTCTTGGATCCAAATGAATTTAGGCTAGATTAGAACATTGTGGAGGTTGCCAATCCTAATCAATTTGCATATCTTGATCTTCCAATCTGTCAAGTCTATGTATGGTATGAAGAGGTGTTAATCCTGATCTTTAGGTTCTTTGTGAGGCTTTATGTTGAACAAATTTGTCTTAGTTAGACATATATGGTTTAAATTTTAGATTTCAGTAAGAGATAATTAGTCTCAACAAGATCAAATTGAGGTTGTAATCCATGCTAGCAGCTGGATGCCACTTTCCTGGCCTTGCTACATGGAACTATATATTTCATAAAGTGCAAGATATATACCTCTGCTAGCCCAACCATGGATCTGGTTCAATCAATAATTTTTATGTCACGGTCAAACCTCCATCAAGAGATGATGGTAATTGGATAAGAGATGAGGTTGAAATGGTTTAATCTATGGTCAACCAATGATTGACTGAAATCAACCCATTAACCTGTGATCCGAACACCAAAATATGATGAAGCCTATACAGACATCTTAGGCTCGAATTATTGCTCTGAATTTGTAAATAAAATCTAAAGGTCTTACAGGATTCAGAGGAAGTGGTGGAAAGAATTGGAAGGAGCTTTTGGAGGTATTGTAGATATAGAGCAATAATTCAAGCCTAAAATAATTGAGATGCAGTCTATTGTGGCTGTCAATATCACACATCTCTCTCTCAGCCCTATTTACATTTCGTTCTTTGATCGTAACAGGCTGAAAACTATGAACCATAATCATTTTATTCTGATTTCATCATTATTTTTAAGGAAAGTCCAGCCATTTCTGGTCTACCGGGTTGAAAACAAAGCCGCACGCCAAAATGGAAACAAGAAAATCCGGAGTTCAAAGATCCCGGCGGCCCTCAAAAGTGGCAAGCTCTCTCTTGTAAACATAAACACCTGAACTTCCTGTGGGCTGTGATGTTTCTCTCACCCTAACCACTGTCCAGCGGTCACAATGACCATTGTAATGACTCAGATGATATACGTGGGGAGTTAGACTCTGCAATAAGAATAGAAATGAGTAGATTCAAAGTTTTTGGTTGGAAAAAATCTCATTTTGAGGGGATGTTTGGTTTACAATTAGAATCGGAATCAGGATGAATTGGAATCACAATCAGAATGGCCAAATATTCTAAAACGTTTGGTTCATGACGGAACCGTAGGGGGAATCAAAATAAGAATGAAAATTTGAATCATTTGAGGAGAGTAGAGATTGAGTTTTAGGTAGATGGGGCCATATTTCCTCTACCTCAAAATCGAATTCGGAATGAGACTCCTCCAACCAAATAGTTAAATAAAAGTCATCTATTTCCATTCTGATTCCACATCTCAACTCTTCCCAACCAAACATCTCCTCCATGTTGATTTTAGAAAAAATGGGAATACCTCCTACTCTCATTCAATATTCAAATTTCATTATATGAACATTTCGATTTTCATTTCAATTTATTCTGATCTCGATTAGAGCACCCGCAATTCAATCTAATCTCACCGTTGCTGGAAACCACCACCACTGATCAAAACCATCACATAGTTAAGTACCTTGGAGATGGAAGGACGGTATAAAAGCTCACATTTCTGATTCAGGGACACCAGAAGAGTTAAAAGAGTTGTTGGACCTGACCCACCGCGTGGAACAGTACCCCACCTATCCCGGTTTCAGGGGCACTGATTTGACCAAGAGAAGCCACGAGCTAGCCGAGAAAGGGCAATCTTAGTTTGTTAGTTCAAAAGCGAGCATTGGTAAACACGAGCAAGAAACACATCACGCCACATCGATGGTATATATTATTTCACACCGATGGCAACGTGATAATCGAGCCAATTCTTTTGCTAAGAAATTAATCTCATACTCTAAGGATTGAGCAAACTCAAGAACGCCTATTTGATCAAAACCACAACACAAATGATCAAATGCGATCCGTCAGATGCTACTCTATTTTGTAAGTGGTTGGTCACTCTATGTAATGATCAAGACAATGCCAGCACTAGGTGATTTCAACTTTGGTTAAGTGATTGGTATTAATAACCATTTAAAAATCTATAATCTATTGCCTGGTCACCACACATGTAATATCTTTATCCTCCAGAATTATAAAATTAAGGCAATGGTCATCCATCCAAAAATCACAGTGAAAGCCAACCATCTAAGAGGTATGTTGTTAAATCCACCTTTGACACATTCACCCATATTTGAGAGGCTCATCAAATATTGTGGTATTATCCTGAGAATAAATATACCTAAGCAAACATATTATTGCCTGCACTATACCAAAGTAGTATTAGGTACTCTTCAGTATGGTTGGTCAACTACAAGTCTACTCCAAAATGGCATTTCCTTTTTTTTTTTTTGTAGAGAGAGAGAGAGACAAAGAGGAAGCAAGATACTTCCCCCTCGGACAAAACGGCATTTCGTTGAGTCACCTAGAATTTTTGATATTCATATTTGATCAAAAAAACTACCACTGTTGTTTGATCAATCAAAATAATAATTTGCCATGGATTTTGACTTTTGTAAATTTTGTACATAATATCAAACAACGCATAGCATGCAACATCAACTTTATTGTTAAAGATATCAAAAATCTAGATGGTCGAGAAACATATATTTGGGCTCCACATACCCACCTCTTTCCCGATATCCATAACTAATCTCATCTATAGATAGCTAAGCACCTTAACTACCTTTTTGTCTTTGTTTTTCTATATTATGAGGGAAATATTAGACATGTATATCACAAAAATTAGAAAAGTCCATTAAATCATATAAATCATAGAAAATCATGGTCAATCTAGTGAAAAATCAGAGTAAATCATTAGTCATTTATTTATAAGAGTCTCGAATCAACAATGGTTGCCACTGGACAAATTAGTCATCTTAGAGATCAAAATTTGAGAATGGCTCATTCAAAATAACAAAGTTAAAAAAGTAAGAATGGATTAAAAAAACTGACTCCTAATCCTCTCTTTGACTGCCTGCAATTTTATATTGAACAACAATTATTCGGTCCACCCATCTCATTTTTCATTGGCTCCTCATCTTCTGCAAGAATAGAAATCCCAACAGTTAGACTTGTCATAAATACAGTGCATTGTTATCTAACAAATAATGAGATGAATAGACCAAAAGTTCTGCTCCACCTAGGCACACTACCATTTCTCTCTTACATCACACCCTTGGATTATTATTCCCACCTGCTGTGGATTTGCACCTCGGCCTCGGCACTAGCCAAGCTGTATAAGATGACACCTATTAGACTAAGTATACGACAGATGAAGATCGTCAGATACGGCCTACTAAATTGGTAGTAGTTCATATTCAGCCTAACTCTAGTTCACCTTATATTCAGACGACCTACCATAGCACGTACATAGCCGACCAATCTTAGTCAATTTGAGGTTGAGCACCTACTCTGCGGACTCCAAAACCACGCCCCGGACAATCTATTATAGCTCGTCCAATGCCGAGCTAAGCTCCTCATCAGGTCTATCTCCCCTTCAAATTGAAAAAGTCCAGATAAAATAGAATTCTTTTACGATTGAGTCTTCCGTAAAGAAAATATCATATCTAAATCAATCTGTGTGATAAATCCGAAAATTATCAAGACTCCGAGAAGGATACGACTTTAACTCCTCCACTCTAAATAAAGGCTCCGAGATCCTCCAAGGTGTGCAATCGACTCTTCGCTCTCTCCTCTCATTATTCTCCATCTCCTGACTTGAGCATTGGAGGGTCTTCACCGGAGAATGCACCCAGTGATGACTTCTTTACAAGTATTCGATGAAGCTCTAATAGTGGTTTCACCTTGGTCACATCTACCTCGACAGCCGATCTCAGATGAGAAGATCAGGAACAATACTTGACGCTAGAGGAAGGGTCCTCGACTAGTTTCGAGGTCTTATTTTGAGAGGAGAGAGCTCCCCACCAGACACTATGAGGACATGAAGGGATGCATCCAATACATCGCAATGCTCCAACGGCTAACAGGCCAATAACATCCAGCCGACCAATGCATCATCATCATCGATTCAGGAGAATCCGCTACCAGAAGCACCCGCGATCTCCCAAGATCAGTATAATAGCCTCGTCCAGCAGGTGTAGGTGCTTTTGACCGCGGTAAGAGGGATGCAATAGAATAGTGAGTCTCGTCCTACCCCTAAAATCTACAGTCGGCCAGAGGTAGATCGGCGTCTCTGTAGCCCAAAGGCAAGGGCCAGTCATCACAACTGACCTAATAGTCCACATTGCTACAGACCTAGGTGGTCACCTATCCCGATCTCTAGAAGGGATTCTACTCTGCATCATGTTTCTCCTCGACATCATCCAATCCGGGAGGATGACTTGAAAGAAGGCTCCAAAAAATGCAACAACGGATCGACACGCTACAGACATCGAGACAACTAGATGATGACCTACGATTCAACATCGATCTGCCATTCACACAGAAGATTATGAACGAATCCCTGCCACTTTGAGGAACCACCAACCCAATAGACTATCTGGAGAGTTTTCGATCTCTCATGCTTCTGCAAGGAGCCAATGATGCAACTCTCTGTCGAGCTTTTCCTTTGACTTTTGAGGAAGGCAGCTTGTCATTGGTACTCTAATTTGTAGCCAAACTCCATAGACCCCTTCCATCAATTGGGCCGACTGTTCGTCACGCATTTCATCAACAGCCGCCGATAGTGCCGTAACTTGAACTTCCTTGTGAGTGTCAAGCAAAGGGAGAATGAACCTCTCTAAAACTACATCAACCATTTCAATGCCGCAACGTTGGAGGTGTGGAACTTAGACCAGTTCATACCGATGACTGCATTGAAGGCCGAGCTTCTTCAGAATGACCTCTTCTTCTCGCTCAACATAAGCTATCCAAGGGACTTCGTCGAAATGTTGGAGTGGACAGAGAGGTATGCTCAAGCCGAGGAAGCCTGGGATTGGTAGGGGAGAACCTCGATAGCAGATCATAGCCAAACGTTAGGCAAGAGAAGGACTATCGATGAGTGCAACATCGATGTATGGACCAAGGTCTCATCGTTCTCAGACCCCACCTCAGGGTAATCGATCTAGATCCCTTGCAGCACGATGTCGATCTAGAACTCCTCCATGGAGATTCCACTACTTCACTCCACTGAATACCCCTCGAGCCCAAATTCTCATGGAGATAGAGCAGCAAGAAGAGCTCCCCTGACCAAAGAGGATGCTCGGTCCAGCACGAGCAAGGAATCCAAGAAAATATTATGGGTATCACTGGGACCACGGACATGACATGGAGGAATGCTGGCAGCTTAGAGAGGAGGTAGAAGCACTCATCCAGTGTGGACATCTTCAGTGCTATGTTGATGAATGACAAATCCCAGAGAATCCACGAGGTGATCTTCCATGACAAGAAGATCCCCGCAGAGATCAGTTAATAACAGGTGCCATCTATACCATCTCTAAGGGGTAGATTGATCATATCTCTTTCGGATCAAACCAAGCAGAAGAAAGGCACATACCACATTAATGAAGCAGTTCAGTTAGGAGTCCATTGTCTTTGTCAGTTGGATGGAACTCCGATTCTAAGGACTTGAAACTCGACAGCTTGTGCATTTATCATCTTTGAATTATAATTTTTATTAAATTAAATAATAAAAATAATTTTACAGATCAGTGCTCCTCGGCCATGATCAAGAAGAGGTATGCATCTCCATGCAGTTCTCCATGTAGATCTTCATCGTGCGCTCCTCGATCGCGATCGAGGATCAAAACGTGTTCTCCATGTAGTTCTTCAAACATGCGCTCCTCAATTATGGTCAAGGATCAGAATGTGTTCTTTATGTGGTTCTCTAAATACACGCTCCTCGACCACGACTGAGGATCGAAATGTGTTTTCATGCAGTTCTCCATACGATTCTCCAAACATGCACTCCTCGACCACGATCGAGAATCAGAACATGTTCTCCATCTGATCTCCATCGTGCGCTCCTCAACCACGATCGAAGAGCGATACGCATCTCCATGCGGATCTTCATCATGTGCTCCTCGACCACGGCTGAGTGGTAGCACCTCCATTTGATCTCCATGCGCTCCTCGATTATAATTGAGGACTGAACATCCCCAAAATCTACCTTCCACCTACCGAACAATGACAGACTCAGAGACAATTGATTCCCATTCCTTGCCATCAAGAAAACGACCTAAAAGGTGATGAACAGCCTCCACGATACTCGATACAGATCAGACACTGAACTCAATCACAATGAAACAACCGATCTCGATAACTTGATGACACAGTGATGAAGAAAAAGACTAATTTCATTAAAGAGAAATTTTACAAAGTCCAATCGATCCCGTACAAATATCTTGGCAAATCTCGAGGTCTACAGAATTGACCGACCTATGTCTGGACATGCCTGAGCTGAGATACAAAGAATTAAGCCCCTCCAGGAGCATGGGACTCCCGACCTCTGCATGGTCGAAGAGGATGATGATGGCTGGTGTCGGAGCTGGTGCCACTTCCTCGATCACTGGATCCTCACAAACCGGACTAAAGAGATCCTTGGTTCACAGCCCATCGTCTCTGACCTCACCGACCTCCTCCTCCTCACAATCTGACTCTAGGAGACTGAGGTTGAGATCAGGAAAGTGATTCCTGACCTTCTCCTTGAAATCCTTGACCCCCTACACATGCGAGAGTGAGCCAAACTCTGCCTCAATATCTTGAAATGCGGTCAAAGAGTAGAAGGCTTTGATTGTGGCGACCTTGGCAACCTCCAGCTTCTCTGCATGCTTCTTCTTCTCAACTGATAGCCGAGCTTCAGCATTGGCCCAAGACTTGGAAAGTTCGGACTCCAGTTACTTCACCTCTTTCTTCAACAACTTGTTCTCCTCCTTGGCCTTCAGCTTGTGCAGCTGGGCATCATCCGCCTTCCAGGTGGCCTGAGCAATCTTTTCTCGATCTCTCTCTAAATTCGCCAAGCTTCATGGACCATCTTCGAAAAATGGTCGAAGTGGTGTACAAGCTACAAAAAACAAGAAGAGAGAATAGGTCAGCAAAAAGTAGTTAAGAAGAAAAGATCGAAAAGAACAGAGAAAGGTCGATAGATCATCACTTACCCAGAGAAGGGAGTCCCACGAATCCTGAATTCGGAATGCCCCACCTTCAATGTTGAAGGCTTCAACATCAGCCGGCAGGAGGGCTGACCTAAAAGAGATCGAGCGAGTCGATAATCACCGACGACCTTCCTAGTGTCTGGGCCCTTGGCATTTGGTGGAACCTCTAGTGGGGGGGATGGCTCAGCCGGCAGGTCAGCTGGGCGAGAAGACTTGCAATTGAAATTTAAGGGGTCCCCAAACTCCACTGTGATGATGATAAAGAAGGTCGGGGGTTGGTCGCTCGATGCAATAGAGCGCAGGTGCTGCACAACTTTCATCGATGCTGACTCTTTCCTCGAGGGAGTGCTGCTGGGCTCCGAGGAACCTCCAACCACAGGTTGGGCGAGCACGGCCTCAAATCGGTCACATTTCAAAGTAGGGCCGCACCTACCTTCCTCTTCTTCGTAGCTCAATGAATAGCCTCCAGATCCTCAGGATTCATTACTGCATGGAAGACAATGTTAGTCAAAAAGGAAGAAGTGCCGAACTAAAGAAGATGCAAAAAAAATACTTACATTTAGGGTCGACCGAACTCAATCCAACCTTGAATAAATTCTCCTCAGTAAGGAGCTTGGTCAACAGAGGGAGAGTATGATCCAAGATCTGTTCCAATACCTCCTTCTCGACGTCTGACAAAGTTGGAGCTCTAACCGTCGATCTATGAGGTCGACACCATGATGTGTTGAAGTCTTAGGGTTACTCAGTCGAGATAAAAAGAAATGCTCCTTCCAATTAGACACCGAAAAAAGAGCACCTCAAAAGAAATGATGCTCCTTTTGAGGAGATACGTACCATCATCCGACTTCTGTAGGATGCTCCTTCAATGTGAAGCAAGCCCAAAAGAGGCGAGAGGTCAGTTCGACCCCGAGAAGAAGGTAGTGGGTAAAGAAACTTAAGATCTGGTGCCATGAGTTCGGCACAACACTATAGAAGCTTATTCCATATAAATTAAGGAATTCTATGACGAGAAAATAGAAGGACAGTCGAAGACTGGCCTTCAGCAATTCCTCGTAAAGACCTACTCGACCTAGATGAGGAAGAGCCATCTGTTCCCCAAGAATGGTGACCTCCAGCCTCAACTGGGCTGGGACTTGATATTTCAACCTAATAATCTCCAGATCCTTGGAGGTGATGATGGAGTTCACCTTAAATAGATCAAAGTTCGAAACTTTGGGCCTACCTGAAGAACAAGCAATATCAGACTCAGGGACTGCATCCCTAATGTCGACATCCAAGCTTCAGGTAGAGGGGACGAACTAGACTCACTCATAGCTGAAAAATGAGAAACTGACCTAAAGATGAGGCGATCGAGCAATCAAGGGACGACGAAAGACTGTAGCTCGATTTTAACCGAGCAACTAGGTAGAATCTCCAAGTGCCAAAGCTCCCCCCCCTACAACAGTAAAAAGAGTAAAACAAAGTTATTGTGGCCCTATTCATAGAGGGCTGGGATGGCCCTGATCTACTATCGATTCACCTCTTCTGGCCGATGCTTGACAAATGGCTGCTCGTGATTACTCAGGACGTGACTCCCGCAGATCCGAGGAATCAACGATCTAGATTTGAAGATGGTTCACCTCAGAAAGCCGATCTTCGACATATTTCAACAAAGGACAATTCGACGAAATCAGCCTCGATCTCGGACTGGTATTCTCTTCGACCGACCTATGGATAGCTCGACCTCGAGAGTGGAGAGCATCTGTTGTGGATGTGCACCTCAGCCTCGGTACTGGTCGAGTTGTATAAGATGATGCCTATTAGACTGGGTATACGATCGATAAAGATCGTCAGGCATGACCTACTAAATTGGCAGCAGTTCATACTTAGTCTAAATCTGATTCATCTCGTATTCAGATGATCTACCATAGCTCGTACATGACCGACCAATCTTAGCCAACTTGAGATTAAGCACCAGCTCTGCGGACTCCAAAATCTTGACCCTGGATGATCTTTATAGCTTGTTCGATGCCGAGCTAAGCTCCTCATCAGATCCATCTCTCCTTCAAATTGAGAAAGTCTAGATAGAATAGAATTCTTCTATGATTGAATCTTTCGTGAAAGAAAATATCTTATCCGAATCAATCTGTGCAACAAAATCGAAAATTATCAGGACTTCGAGACGGATACGACTCCAACTTCTCTTTTATAAATAAAAACTTCAAAATCCTCAAAGGTACACAATTGACTCTTTGTTCTCTTCTCTCATTATTCGTCATCTCCTGATTTGAACGTCGGAAGATCTTTATCGGAGATTATCTACGGTGAAAATTTTTTGCAGATGTGCGGACAAAATTCTAGCGATGATTTTATCTTGATCATATTTATTTCTATGGTCAATCGATCTCAGATGGGATGGGGAGATTAGGAGTAACACCACCAACAGCTATCGTAGCTAACTATGCGTTATCCATTTGGCCACGGAATCACCTTAAAACCATTTGGATTATTATTCCCGTGGGCGACGAATTGGCGTGCTTTCAGACCACTTGAGTTTTCCGTACATCTTCCGATCCCATCAGGCCATCACCTTTCGCTCGGCCTTATCCCTATCCCTTCATCCGGCAATCCAAGTCATCTAGTATCAAAAGTAAAGAAAAGGATACGTTCACATGAGACTCCCTTCTCCCCAACCTGTTACCCTTTTCCCACCTTCGCCGTCTCCTTCAAATAAATATTTATTCCAACAATCCCTTATATATAGCCCTCTTCCTCCCTTCTCTTCCTCCTTCCTTATTTCCAATCTTATTCCACTTATTCCACGATAAGCCTTGGAACTATGAGCAAGAGGAGCAGTGCTGCGAGCCTTTTCGGCCGGTGCGCGCGGGCGCCGCTACGGGTGCTGTGCCGGGCGCGGGACTTGTACGTGCGGAGCCTCAACAGGTGCGCCGGGGGGTCCAGTACGGCGCGGCGATCGGCTACCCGACCTTCGCCACGGTGCCGAGGAGCTACAGCGTGGGTTCGGCGAGGACGAGCGCGAGCGACGAGGACCTGAGGGAGCTCATCCGCGCCGCGTCGCAGGGCCGCGCCGGCTTGCTCAACGCACGAGACGGCGTGGTCGTGCCGAGGAGCCAGAGCGTGGCGATCGGCCGCATCGACGAGGATAAGCCGTGCGATTTCGACGACGACGTCCGGGTCGGATCCGATTTGCTGTTCCCCCGGAGCCGGAGCTGCGCCGTTGGGCCAAGCGACGCCCCGGTGGTTCGCTTGATGGATTTCGGATTCGGATCCGTTAACGTGCGGATCCCTTTTTTTGTTTTGCTTTTTCTTTTTCTTTTTTCCGTGTTGTAAATAGGAACGTATCATTGTGGAATTAATTTCCTTTTTTTAAAAAAATTTCCTATGGCTGATATGGTTCGGGAAGTCGGGCTTGTTGGATTTTATTTTATTTTTCTTTTTTTTTTCCCTAGAAGTAGTGGAATGGTTTTTTCTTTTTTTTTCCCTTCTTTTTGTTGAATGGCAGCAGCTTTGATATCATGTGTTTGGTGAGACCTGGGGATGGTATTAGGTGCACCAATATTAATTAATGCGGCGGAAAGACCCCACGGCTGCCATGAATTGTGCCACCGGCTTGGGTTGCATTCCAATTGTGGCATGAATTTTTCCGGCTCCATCAAAGGTACGACAGCGAACCTCCTTCCTTTAGAAAAATATCTGACAAGTTCTTTGGGTGCACTAAACCGATCTCATACTATATGATGTCGTTATATAGGATCATTAAATTATCGATCTCAAAGTATAAAATTATCATAAATAAACTGATTGGTGAAATAATAAAAAGATCGAAAGTTTACCGACTTAAAAGAAGGTACGTCTATAATATCTACATCTATAATATCAGTTTTAGATGAGCTAATGATCGATCTCATTTGGTGAACATCGATCTGTAGCTGATGTCAACCTCTATATTATCTATAGCAATCATCTTGTGAAGTTTATTTATGATCTCTACAGCTAAGCCATAGCTAACCACAATCTCATATACAGTCGACCATGAGCTCGTATACAGTTAGCAGATACAACTAAGTATGACCTTACTTCCAATTAATACGTACAGCTATACTCTATCTCATCCACAGCTGACTATAACCGTCTAATAAACTCTTCTAACGATCTAACAAACTCTATAACGGCCTCATCAATCCCTCTATAAATAAAGAGCCAGGGATCCTCCAATGGTAAGTTCTAACTCCAAAAATTAGAGTGAGATTATATCGGTACGAACTTTGCTAGTTCTTGAACAAGGACTCTAGTTCCGGTCTAGTCCAATTTCTCTAGTTCCATTCTCTTCTTGTGCTCCACTACTTTTTCCACCTCCTATTCTTGAGGCTCGAATTGACTTAAGCATCGGAGAGTCAAAAATCGGAAGATCTCCATCCAATTTTTTGACTTATTTTACATATTTTCTCGAAGGCATTTCAAACTGGACTGTTACCGACTTTCAGCTCAGCTTCGTCCGATCTGTCCCAGTCTTAGATTTTGAGCCCTGCAGCAACAGATTGGCGCTAGGAGGCCCTGGCTAATTTTTATGGAAAAGAACATCAAAGTGCAAGCACCAAATAATTCTTTGGCATCTCTGTCCTCTCTGGACGTCCTGCCAGAAGCTTTCTAGTAACAACCAGTTGCTGTTGATCCTCAATAGTTTCTCCTTCTTGTTCAGCAAGTTCAAGCCCTAATAGCAGCTGTTCAACAACTTCAAAAGATTAAGAAGCAACATCAAAAAGAAGCTCCTTCTTCAAAAGTTATATCTCAGTACAGTCATTAATCAGTCCATCAAGATGAATACCACATTGATGATGAGGCTGACGGTGAATCTGCACCTAACAAGGCAAAATATTAGAGAGAGGATGATCTGGAACATAAGATTCAAGATATTGAGAAGCACCTGATGGAGATTCAGATAGGAGGTCGATCTCAAATAAAGATAGCTATAATCTCTGATCTTCTTTCTCTCAAGAAATTCTGAATGAGTCGGTTTCGAATCGATTCAAGATGCCCATTGTTGAGTCCTTCGATGGCTCTACTGATCCAATAGATCATATTGAGGGCTACAGAGCTCTCATGGCCTTACAGGGGGCTTTTGATGCCCTACTATACATTACCTTCCCTGCTATCCTTAAGAAAGCAGTGAAGATATGATTTTCTAGACTCTCACAAAAGTCCATTTCTTCTTTTGAGCAACTCGAGAGACTGTTCGTTACATATTTTAGTACTAACCGACCTCACATGAATAGTTTGTTCTCTATAAAGCAGTAGGAGAGAGAAGATCTCTGAAAATATATGGCTCGCTTCAATGCAGCCACTTTGGAAGTAAAAATCTCAATGAGGTGGTCGCCATGTTTGCATTAAAGAGGAGACTTCGAAGCAATCATCTGATCTTCTTTTGAATAAATTTTTTGGATACCTATGATGAAATGCTCGACTGAGTATGAAAATATGCTCAGGCCAAAGAAGAGGAAGCCATCACCAGGCAGGCTAATAAAAATAAAATAAAAATGAGAAGAAGCGATCGAGAAAGGTGATGGAGCTTAACGGAGCAAAGGCTCCGACCGACCTTAAAAAATCTGAGGTCAAGAAGCCCACCACGGTATTTTGATTCCTATACTCCTCTGTTCACCCCCCCCGAGTGTAGATCCTTATAAAAATTGATGAAGAGAGATATCTTCAAAAGCTCGAACTGATGAAGGCCCCACCAATAAAAAGAGATAAAAGAAAATACTGCCACTTTCATCGAGATCACGACCATGAAATCGAGGAATACAGGCAACTTCGGGATGAGATAGAAGCTCTGGTGCATCGAGGCTACCTCGACAAATTTCTGAGCCAACCAAAGCCATTGAATATCAGCCTCAGATAGAAGAGAATCCTGAGAACCACAATCGGCCAATTGTCAGGGTCATCAACATGATATCTGGCGTACTGCAGAAACTGGTGATCCATCTCCTAAAAGACAAAAGACTAAAGATGTTATCTCTTTTCTGAAGATGATGTAAAAGAGATTCAAACCTCTCATAATGATACTGTTGTCGTTTCTATGACAATAGCAAAATATGATGTAAAAAAATTTAATTATAATGAAAGCTCTGTCGATATATTATTCTATGATGCATTCTCAAAAATGAATATGACAAGTTAGCTGGAGCAGGTCGGCACTCCGCTCATCAGATTCTCAAAAAATTCAGTAGCTATTGAAGGAGAAATTACTTTACCAGCTGCAGCAGGATAGGAACCATAGCAATCAATAGTGTAGCTTACCTTTCTGGTGGATAAAGTCCCATCTGCTTATAATACTATTCTTGGCTGACCTAGTCTTAATGCTCTTAAAGCTATTGTCCCTACATATCATCTATTGGTGTGATCCTGACTAAGGAAGGGACTGAAGAAATACGTGGAGATCAGACAATAGCTCAGTAATATTTTATGATTGCCTCCAAGATGAAGCAACCCTCGAAAAGTACACCAATTGAAGTACCAGATCCAATAGATGAGGTCAGGAAAATTGAAATAAGCTTGCTGAAAAATTGAAAATTATTCCATTGGGAGATGATCCAGAAAAATAGTTCAAATCAGATCAAATCTCAAATCCAATCTGAGGGACAGAATAATCAAGTTTCTTCGGACAAATACTGACATCTTCATCTGGTCGGCTTCTGACATGCCTGGTATTTCTGCTAATGTAATTATTCATAAACTGAATATTGATCCAAAATTTCAGCTAGTTCAACAGAAAAGGAGGAGTTTCGCTCCAAAAAGACAAAGACAATTGATAAGGAAGTTGATAATCTCCTAAAAACAGGATTAATCAGAGAAGCTCATTATCTGAAGTGGATAGCCAATGTTATTATAGTCAAAAAAATTAATGGCAAGTGGAGAACATGCATTGACTAAATCGATTTCTAAAAAGCCTGTCCAAAAGATAGTTTTCTTTATCAAGAATTGATCAGCTAGTGGATGTCACTTTAGGCCATAAACTTCTCAATTTTATGAATATTTTTTCAGAACATAACCCGATTAGAATGGCTCCAAAAGATGAAGAAAATACGGCCTTCATTACCGAAAGAGATTTATATTGTTATAAAATGATATCTTTTGATCTTAAAATATAGGTGCAACATATCAGTATCTTGTCAACAAAATCTTCAAATATCAAATTAGCTGAAATATGAAAGTTTATGTTGATGATATGCTAGTGAAAAGCACTGAGAAAGATCAGCATATTATCGATCTAGAAGAAGTATTCAGAGAGCTTAAGAAGCATCAGATGAAGCTTAATCTGAACAAATATGCTTTTGGAGTGCTCAGATAAGTTTCTTAGTTTTTTATAAATCAGAGAGGAATGAAGCAAATCTCAAAAAAATTTATGCATTGTTGGAAATGAAGTGCCCGACCACCATCAGAGAAATCTAGCAGCTCACTGGATGAGTAACAGCTCTCAGTCGATTCATCTCTGGATCGACTGAAAGGTGTCTTTCATTCTTCAGGACATTAAGGTAGATTAAAATTTAACTAGATAGAAGAATGCCAAAGTGATTTGATGATTTAAGAATATTTGGGCTCTGCACCTCTTCTCTCGAAACCAATTGAAGGGGAAGAATTATATATGTATATATCTATCTCATTTATTAGCTCGGTTCTTATATGGAAAGATAGAGGTATTCAAAGGCCGATCTATTATACAAGCAAATTATTATGAGATGTCGAGATCCGATATAGAAATTCAAAAGATGATATATGCTTTGATCATATCGGTCCGACGACTTCAGCTATATGTTCAAGCTCATACAGTTATAGTATTGATAGATCAGCTACTGAGATCCATATTATAGTGGGTTGATACATCGGGTCGGATTGCTAAGTCAGCAATAGAACTCAATGAGTTTGATATTCAATATCCGACCTCGGTCTGCTGTAAAAGGTCAAGTATTAGCTGATTTTATTGTAGAATGTACTATTCCTGATGATGGATCAATTTTGAAAAGTCTTGAAGATATTAATTCATTCTGGATTTTACATATGGATGGAGCTTTGAATTCTCAAAAAAGTGATGCTGGTTTAATTCTGTTAAGTCCTGAAGGATTTATTACCGAGCAAGTCCTAAGGTTTAATTTCAACATTTCTAGTAATGATGCTAAATATAAAGCCCTGACTATAGGATTAAAGATGACGAAAGAGTTTGGAGTCAAAAAGCTGAAAGTTTTCATCGACTCGTAGCTTATCATCGGACAAGTACGAAATCAATTTAAGGCTTAAGATCCCATAATGGCTCGATATTTATAGAATATAAAGAAATTATCTAAAAATTTTAAGAAGCTTGAAGTCCTACAAATCCCAAGATCAAAAAATATCTGAGCTGATGTCTTGTCACATCTTGCTACATCGGGATTTTCAGAACTTAATCAAAAGGTTCTGATCAAGCAATTAGACAAGCCCAGTATTAAAGTTCTTTCTATATTTCAAGTCGGTCATAAATCGAGCTAGATTGACCTCCTTGTGGATTATATAACAAAGAAAAATTTTGTCCGATGATCTAATTAAAGCTAGAAGCATCAAAATATAAGCTCCATGGTATGTTCTTCAGGAGGATCGGTTATATAAAAGGTCATATTCACTTCCTCTACTTCGGTGCTTAAAACCATCTGAGGCCGATTATGCACTTTGAAAAGTACACAAAGAAATATGTGAAAATTACTTGGTGGGCAGGTTACTTGTCAACAAATATGATTAATGTCAAAGATATGCCAATATCCAATGTCAGCCTGCTATCGAACTCATTTCTATTATTGCACTATGGTCTTTTGCAATTTAGAGAATGGATATATTAAGACTTTCCTAGTGACAACAGGTCAAAGAAAGTTTTGGTAGTTGCTATTGACTACTTCACTAAGTGGGTGGAGGTAGAACCTTTGGCTCACATTATTGAGAAAAAATATAGAATTTATTGAAATCAATAATATATCAATTTGGTTACCTCGTATAATTATTACTGATCATGGTCGGCAGTTTGACAACTCCAAGTTTAGAGAATTCTACTCCAAACTTCATATTGATCATCGACTTACTTCTGTCAGGCATCCACAGTCGAATGGTGAAGCCGAGGTCATGAACAGGACTATCCTTCAAGGATTAAAACAAGGCTTACAAAGCAAAGAGATTATAGGCTGAAGAAGTTTATAGTGTTCTATAGATCTACAAAACCATATATCGGATTCCAACTAGAGAAACTCTTTTTAAACTTATCTTTAGAGCTGAAGCTATAATTCCAGTTGAAATCGACCTATCATCCGATAGGATAAGAAATTTTTATAAGGCAACAAATTCTGATCGATTAAGAACCGAACTGGATCTTCTTCAAGAGACAAGAGAGCAAGCCCATATCAAAATGGTGGCCTATAAACAGAAGGTTGCTAAATATTATAATGCTTGGGTAAAACTGAAGTCAATTCAAAGAGGTGATCTCATCCTGAGACTAGCTGAAGTTTCTAAGCCAAATGAACAAGACAAACTTACTCCAAATTGGGAAGGATCTTATCGAATCATTGATGTAATTCGCCCAGGACCCTATAAACCTAGATGGGTCTTCTATCCCTCATACTTAGAATTCTGAAAATCTCAAAAAATATTATCAATAAAATACTCTAAGGAGCTCATTCTTGCACATAGTATATTATATGAGAAAATAAAAATCTGATCTCCAGATCGATAAGCCTTGAAGGGCGAAGATGGAGATAAGATCTTCTGATTGATGAAAATTCGATCTTCAGATCGGTAAACCCCGAAGGACGAAGATAGAGATAAGATCTTCTGATTGATAAAAATTCGATCTCTGAATCGGTAAGCCCCAAAGAGCAAAGATGGAGATAAGATCTCTTGATCAATAAAAATTCGATCTCTAGATCGACGAGCCCCAAAAGACTAAGATGGAGAAAAGATCTCTTGATCAATAAAATTCGATCTCCGGATCAGTGATGCTCGAAAAGCAAAGGTGAAGATAAGATCTCTTAATCAATGAAAATCTAATCTCTGAATTGGTAAGCTTCAAAAGATAAAGATGGAGATAAGATCTCCTAATCGATAAAAATTTGATCTTCGGATCGAGATTATCTTGAAGTTCTACTGAAAATTTGATTTATTCAAAGCTACATCGGATAAAGAGTACTGATCTCCTGATCGAGATTATCTTTTCTATCAAAAATTCGATCTATTCAAAGCTACATTGTATAACGAATGCTGATCTCCGGATTAAGCCTATATCAATGTGATCTTCAGATCAAATGAATATAGCTAGAAGCTAAGATCAAATGATAATCTCAAGATCGAGGACAAATTTTGAGGTTCTGATAACAACCTGATCTATTCAAGGCCATATCAAACAAAGATACATTTAAACTTTAACTTTAAATCAGTTATTAATTGATAAGATTTTCTTTGTTAATTATTTAGTTTGATTGAACTATGATCCTACAAATTATACAAAGTTCTTTACTTTGAAAAAATTATAAAAATCTATCTAAGTGATGGAAATGTATACGTCGGATCAAGACACATCGAGAATTTCTATTGATTTGGAAGCAAAATACATTGAGAAGAGACCCTCATTTGGTCCTTACATTTTGAAAAGGGAAAGGACCCACATCGGGCTATTATAGATTAAAAGATCCATATTGGGTCAATACATCCAAAAGAAATATAAGTTACAAGATAACGACAGGAGCGTCAGAGTTCTTTGGAGCTGTCTCTTCTTTAATTTGCTTTGGCTCCTTAACGGCCTCAACAATCGAGGACTTCACCGATACAACTTCGGTACTGGGGACTTCAGTCACAGTTGGAGGAACCATTGAGATGGGCTCCGCAATAGTGACCTCGATAACATCCCAATCTGTCTTCTTTGTTGTTTTTCAGATACTTTCATAGACTGTTCGAGCTCCCCTTCAAAACCCATGTCAATGGCGATCTTTGGAGTCACTTTGGAAATGTCGACTTTGGAAAATAGCTTCTTGACCAGATTCTGACATTAATAGAATCTGAAGTCATATGCCCCCCCAGAGCACTCACTCAATTCGTCCTGAAACTTTTCAGAGGCCTTGTACTGCTCCACTGCCTTGGCCGCTTTATCTTGCTCTTATTTCGCTAGCTTTTTAAGAGTCTCAATAGCCTTCTCATGGATTTCATTGGCCTTCATCACCTCCTGAAGTCTCGGCTCCAGCTCCAGCTCAAAGATTCGCATCTCATGTTCATTCACTTTACGCTGACGGTCCATGAGATTTTGATTCCTTTCCTTCAGTGTACTCATCTTCTCATTAAATTGATTTTTGAGTCCTTCTGCAAGCTTGGACTCTTTCTCAGCTTTCTTTTCGACTATCTTTTTCTGCTCCTTGACGACCAGCATATTATCATCCATGGCCCTTTTATTCTCTACAAGCCAGGCCATATTCTCAGACATGACCTGAAAGTCAACAGCGACCTACAAAGAGGAATAATAGATCGGTTCAACATCGATGAAAAATAAAGAGAGAGAAAAAGAGGGAAAGAAGCTTACATGCATGAGATGTTCAAAGCCATGATTCATTATCTCCTCCAATTTATTCTTTCGACATACCTCCATATCGACTTTTGGCAACACCAAGGTAAGAAGATTGCGACCAATTGAGGTCGCTCTAGTAGAGACATCCGCCCGATGTTATCTCCTTCAGCCAAAGTTGATGATACCATAGTGGAAGTAGGTTTCTAACTTGCTTTGGAGGGATAGGACGAGTGCTGTCCTTTTCCCTTGATTTTCTCACATCGGTTGGTGGGCTAGGTGAAGGTTCGGACGATGGTGCCTGAGGTGGATTGCTCTGTATGACTCTTGGAGGAGGGTCGCTTTTCCCTAAAGTGGTCGAAGATGGAGTGGCTAAACAAGATCAAGAAGGTGCCCAAGCTGCAGAAGGATCGGCACCTTTAATTCTCTTTGGTGCCAGGGCAGGAGAAGCTTGCTTTGGATTCTCTTTCCTCTTCCTTACATCTATCAGCTTCTTCAGGTCGAACCTCATTTCTGCACAAAGAAGCAGTATATTTAGAAAATAAGAAGATGTAAAAGAAAGAAAATCAAAGGAGAAATACATCGATCTTACCCCAAGAAGAATATAGGCTGATACCAACATCATACAATACCTGATCATCAACAAGTCTTGATAGCTTGGATACTACCATGGTAATTAGAGATGTGTGAGCCTCCTCATCTCTGGAGAGAATTTCATAATGAGAGTTCTACTTGGTATCTGGATGCCTCCAGGAAGATCTAAAACTCCATGAAATGTGGGCTTGGACAAAAAAAAAATAGCATTTCCAGCCTTGAATGGAGGAAGGAAGGCCAAGCCCGAATTTATAATTTTTTTGAAGAAAAACGTACCACCAACCTTTTTCATACGGATGTTTCTTCAAAACAACTAAAGATCTAAAGAGGGAAACCCTAAGCTCTATGTGTTGGAAGTTATACATTATTATGTACACTATGATCATCATAATGGCTTTTGGAGTCACTTGGGTAGGATGGACCCTATAAAAGTCAAAAATATTATAGAAAAAAGATGTAGTAGAAATTGAAGTCCAGATCATAGGGCTTCATCATAGAAAGCTATGTAGCCTTTTGGAGGTTCCGAAATCCGACCTTTCGGACCAGGCACCAACCTCTCATACTCATCAGAGATGTCGTACTTTTTCTGAAGAGTCATCAGATTTTCCTCAATCAGAATGGATTCCCCCATTTTCGGACCAAAGTAATGCAAGAGATCGCGTACAGAAGATTCTGCACAATGTTCTGGACTCTCCTCATCTATGGGATCGATATCAGGGTTTTTTCGAAGAGGATTTTCTATCTCAAACTCTAATAAAGATTGGGTCAACCGAATCCTTGGGTCACCTACAACCTCATTCCCCTTATCACCCTAAGTGGACATAATTTCTTGAGATTTTTTCTAAAGGAAATGAAAGGAAAAGAATCAAAAAATAGAAAAAGAAAGGAGAACTGAAGCAAAAAGGCTCGAATAGAAAGGAAAAATTTTCTACTTAAAAAAAATCTGATGAGACTCTCACAGAGATGAAAAAGAACTCTTCTTCTCCACCTGTAGTGAACTCCTCAATGGCCATTGAACACGAGGAGACTGAAGCAAAATTTTAGTGCAGGGGCAAAATGGTAATTTT
>KE504730.1:603156-622560 GCA_000441515.1 Elaeis oleifera
CCGCCATCTAAATGTTCTCCATCTGGCATAAAATTTCTGCTGTTGGATCCAAAATTCAAAATCAATTTATCTGGTTAGTTGGTAATGGTTGATCAGTTAGTGTTTGGAATGATCCTTGGCTTTCAAATGTGCCAATTAGTTATTGGCCTACATATATTAATGTTAATCAAGATTTGACTCAATATACTATTGCGGATTTGATGTTGTCTAACAATACTTGGAATGTCGGATTTGGGGTCATTAATTCTATCCATGCCTCTTGCACATGGACAATGGGCTGAGCAGATGGGATGGGCCCCACAAAGTCTCTTGCTATCATCTCTAAAGATGTTGGAGGTGCTAAATCCATCTTATGTACAGCCTTTCATTGATATTTTTTTTGGGTTTGGCACCTCCCAGTCCCCATAAGGGTAAGATTTCTTATTTAGAAATTGGTGTGGCAACGATTACCGACACAAGAGCTTTTGCTTTACTGAGGTATCATTCAGTCTTATTCTATGGAGTGTGATCTTTGCTCGGATAATATAGAAAACTGTCAGCATGTGTTTGTTGATTGTGTTTTTGCTAAACAATGTTGGATCCTGTTAAATCAGAATTATGGATGTCCAATCCCATCTTCATTGATAATGATACTAAATGTTCTTTCGTATCCAGTTATAGAGGAGAAAGAAAGGGCTATGCTGGCTTATATGATATCCCTTATTTGGTAGGAAAGGAATGAAAGATTGTTTTAAGCTAAATGTTCCCAACCAATAGATTTTCTTCATCGATGTAGTTGTTATTCCTTGGAACTTTGTTCACCCTCTCCATCAGTACCTATTATTACAAAATTCCCACCAAGGAACTGGGGTCTTTCTGTGCTGAGAAATCAGCATTCCCAACATTCTAATTTAATTTCTTGGAGACCCCCTGCCCTTGGGATACTAATAATAAATTTTGATGGTGCAGTGAGAACCAACAATGCAGCTGCAAGCTATGTTATTAGGGATCATGATGGACTCTTATTGGCTACTGGTGGCAAACGGCTCTGTCAGTCATTGGTCCCTTTTGCTGAGATAATGGGTGTGTGGCTGGGTCTTGGATATCTAGTCACCCAATTGGAGGCTAGGAAGGTATGGATTCAAGGTGATTTGATGGTGGTCTTAAATTGGATCCACCGTATATCAGAAAATCAACAACCCTTTTCTCCTTAAGGATATTCGATACTCGTCAGAATCCCTTCATGAATTTTCTTTGTCCCATATTTGTAAAGAAAAAAAATCAAGCTACAGATTGGGTGGCTAACTATCACACCCTAAACCCAATATCTGGGTCGGACACGTGATGGCCGCACACTCCTTAGGGTACCTTAAAGAATATGCAAGGCCTAAAATAATTTATTACAATATCTCAATATCTATAAATAATAATGATCTATTTTCATAATAATAAATAAAATTATATAATTACAAATTTAATTCTTTATCATCCGATTGGATATCAATAACACTCTATCTATTCATCCGCTCACCCGTAAATCCAAACTATAGCCAATCATGAGCATCCTGCAATTTTGAGAAAATAAAAATTCGAAGGGTATAAGCTTTATAGTCCAGTAAGAATCTCACATATCACACCAGTATAATAATATAATTTAAAATAATAATAAATAATATAATATGAAATCTCATATTCAATATCAAGAATATTATAAATATCCACAAAATATATGTCAAATATATATCAATCATCTATCTTGTCAAAAAGGATGTGTTATCATATATCAACTAGTGAAAGCCTTTTATTCAGCATGAATTTCATGTCTTGTCATCTATTTCTCTTATCACATATCCGATTTTCTTGATCTTTTCTTTCCGACTTTGGACTAATCAAGATCATGCCTTAATTCTCAGTCTGACCTAAAATCTCATGTGTAATCCCGTGAGGACTGTCCTAGGCATGAGCTCTTAGCGGGCTGTCCCAGACATAAGCTCCTGACAGGTTATCCTAGGCATAAGCTCCTAAAGGCTATCCCACGTATGAAAATCCGTGGGGGCTGTCTCAGGCATAAGCTCCTGACGGGCTGTCCCAGGCATGAGCTCCTGGCTGGCTGATCCAAGTATAAGCCCGTGAAAGCTATCCCAAGCATAAGCTCCTGACGGACTATTCCACGATGAGGTTCGTCCAAATCATATCTTTTATTTTATGTTGATTTGTCATATCAATTTCAGTTTGAGACGTGATTAAAACAAGTATATCAGATCCATATAGTCATACTGTCAATTACTGATGCACATATATCTAATCAACACATAATATACTTATACTAAAATTATATATGAAACAGTTATATTTCAAGCATGACAAATCCATCCATCTAAATCCAACAATATAAATTTAACGATACAAACCCAACGGTAAAACAACAAATATAATGATGATCGTGTATAGGAATTCTTACCTTTACTGGTGACTGATCTAAATACAGAAATTGATGAGCTCCTCAATCTACGAATCCGAAATCAAGATATTTTACTCGATATCTTCTTGTACAACAATTACATCTCTACATGATCAGGGTTAAACATAAAAATTATGTATGATTAAGGACAAAAAAATTATAAAAAAAATCTTAAACATTATAAGTCCAAGACTCTCCTAGGGTCAACCAATCGATCTGGATTACGTAGATATCTGGACTCTCCACTGATCCATAAGACATCTAGAGAGAGAAATAATTTAGAGAGAGAAACTAGTAGAGAGAGAAAATAGAGAAAAAATTACTAGATTGAAATCTAGGTCTCAAAAATCTTGCTCGATGTCCTCTTATCCAAGAATTATTTCTCTTATATATTGAAATTAATATTTCAAAATATATCAAATAAATCATCTAAATCCTTCTTTCGGAATTTACCAAGGTCCACCCGTAGTCTCAAAATCTTCTTCTAAAATTTTTCATAATCTATCTAAGAGAAATAATTAAAATTATTTGACCAACTAAATAAAATTAATTAATAAACCAAAGAAGAGAGAGAAGAACTATCTTCTCCCCTTCATCTCTTCAAATAGATGATCGTTCCACATTCTTCCTCTCCCACGCGTGGCCACAGACCATCGAAACCAACCACCCATGGTGGCTCCCAGCGGCGGCGAACACCATGGCACTAGCGACGGCCCTAGTAACGGATGTTGCCGGTGGCCATTGATGACATCAGAAAAAAATAGGGGCTGTTTGTTAAATGCAAATCCGACAACCGTCGGCTCCAATCGGGCGTCGGCGATCAGAAACAACCACAAGAAGGAAAAGAGAGAAGGAAAAAGGAGCTTACCTGGCTTCGATGGCCAGAAGAGGGTTTCTGGAGACCTTCTTCCCAGTGGCAACCCACGGAAGAATACGAGAAATCCCTAATGATTCTCGACGATCTCTCAAACGATTTGAGGTGATGATCTAGGAGAGAGGAAGAGGTTCTTATGGACAAGTTTTTTTAGGTTAATCTGAACACCCGAAGCCCCGATTTGGACGGAATCGGGAGAGAAGAGACTCCTAACTGGAGTCTTCTTCCTCCTCACTTTCCATGTGCGATGCACGTGATTTGTGGGGTTTTTGGGCTATTTTAAATTAGGCCGGGTCCAAGAGTCTAATGGGCTGGGTTATTACACTAACGAAGCTCTAGCAGGAGATATTTTATTTCCACTACCCATTTGCACATGTAACCTGCCTTTGTTCGGATTTTGACTGCTGATGCATATTCCGTGGGATTTCCTAGGCATAGCTTCTAGCAGCATACTTTTGTTGAGCTGGAGATCCCTCTATAGCTCTTCTAAGTATATATGGGTGTTGGAGAAAGGATCTCATCATGTGTTCCTTGGCTGTCTACACTGTAAATTGATGGATCTGTATACAACTGGGTCTGTATATTTGCTGATTATGTGAATACTTGTGATCTAAAGAAGAAGAACTATATGGAGAGAGGAGGAAAAGAATCAGAAAGTTGTGGAAAAATACAAAAAACGAAACTGGAGAAAATGAAAAGGAAAAAGAAAAAGAAAAAAGAAAGAAAAGAAAATAAAAAAATAAATACTGTTATTACTAACTGTTTTTTAATTTGTCTACAGGTCTCAAATGGAGTTACACTCATTGATGGTCTTCCTGATACAAAGTCTAATTCCGCCAAGATCCTAACATCAATGGGCATATGGTTTTCTGCTGTTCTTTGTTCAACATGTAGTTGGATACTGCTTCAAATCTTACTTGCTCATGACTGTATTGTCATTGGTAGTACTGGTCTACGCTGCTACTTCAAAATGATAGCTGACTCACTACTTTCGACTATCTATAGGGACCTGTTCCTCTTTTCAATTGAACCTGCTTGCTGCTATAACTTTGATATCCAATTATCTAACATTAGACAGAAGCTTATGTCTTCAACCGGCTGTTTGTCACAAAATGGTGACAGATGGGAAGGATGCAGTTATGCTACTGTCATCTTCAGACGCCTATACAATTGCTTAAACTCTCATCTTCAGATGCAGTTATGTTATTCTCATTCTTATACTTCTAAAACTTTTCTGTACCAAGCTCTATGCCAATGTCAGATACAAGAAATCCTTCTGGTCCAGGAATTTAGCACTTTAAACATCTACAACCTAAGTGCCAAGTTCAAGAGGGAAAGTACTTTCTTTAATTTTTGGTCTGCTACCACTATTTCTGTATTAAACTGTTGATATTACTGTTATATTTCCTTCGTTTGTATTCTGTATTCCCTTCAAAAATCTGATTTTCATGCTGCAAAGGGTATTTTGTAGAAGGTACTCTGGTTAGTTGACAATGAATAGTTCATTTACCAAAAAAAGCATGGTGTGGAGCATTAGAGAAACGGTCATAGCTAGGCCTCCGTATTTTGCATGCCCCAAGTTTAATTGGACCGCATCAAATCCCATGGTAGATAACATGCCACGCTACCCCTCATATTTCACCAATTTCTGATTGTGCACTATCCATCGTGCATATGCTCGTGCACGTGTGATAGACAACCAGTACGACACACTGCACATCACGGTGCACCGTTGAGGATCTGCACTCTATCTGAACAGACATATTGTAGCATTATGGCAAATAGATACGTCAACTCTAGATCCTTTGCCATGGATTTTTTGCACTATGGAGAACCATCCTTTACTCGGATAGCCGCCATATCATCCATCTTGGAAAAGCTCTTGCATAATCTCTCTATCCTATGTATTTGGCATACCAATGTGACACTCTTGTTTCCAAGATGAACGAGAATCCTTCATTTCTGAGATAGGCAACAAAATAGCTATTCCATTGTTTCTACAAAACTCCAAGTCAGTGTAGTTGAGGTCGATAGGGGGTCTAGTGACAGAGTACTGGAGTACCTTCACCTTGGAGCACCTGAAAAAAAATTCACATTCATCGAAGATTTTTTGGTGGAGATCCTGCAATACTTAAGTTAATTAGAGCATCGAAATAGTAGAAAATGAGGGAGGGAGAGAGTAAGAGCTCTTTTTCTCTGAAGAAAAAACTTATCTGAGGATCCTCTTCTTCCTCTTTATATAGAGGGGAAGCGGTCAATCGTTACTGCCAAATCCAATAATACAATTGGAGAACCCATGCCCATTTAAATGAAGCGGGCATCCGTTATGCGCCCTAAAGGCAGATGCATGATCATGGGCATCAATTATGCACGTCATCTGCGGTCGTTACATGCGATAATCCAGCCCACGTGCGCGTTGTTAAACGAAATTATCCCAAGACTTTCGAAGATTCCATAGGGTTGAGCTATCAATCGAGTAGATCAATCGTCAGTGAGATGCTAAGGTGAGATCTCAATCAAATTCAAGGTTAGTTGAATATATCCAGGATCATCTATCTTAAGGTTCATCTATGTCCAAGCTTGAGGTCGGTCTACACTCGATGTCAAGAGGCTGACTTGATAGAACTATCCGATGGTTCAGAGTCTTCCATGCATGGACTTTGTAACAAGCATCTCTGATCAATAAAAGCTTCCTTGGTTCCAGTAACTCCTCCAAACCTTCTTTAATAACGTAACCCAAGTATTGAGCTCCTTGACTGCTTGGACATTTGGTATATAGTCGTAAGACACCTCCTCATCCAAAAGCTAAATTGAGCTAGGTTCACTCCCTCAACACCTGCCCCCCACTCTGAAGCCCGAAGTAACTTGGTGACTTCGAATGAAGGGAATGGTCAATTAGTAAAGCCATTCTCGAGTCGTCAGAAATTTTCAGAGTGAAATTATGCTCAATGGAAGTTCGTGGCTCCATACTTAGTGCCACACCATGAAGATAGTGTGGAAAGTTCTAGATCCAAAATAATAATTGCACTTCAAGTGAGATATTGTACTTATGAGGTGTGAGAATTAAGACGGTGCATTAAATAATTTGATCTAAGGATCCCGTGGATAGCGCCTTAGCTTATTATAAGTTGATACATGCCGAAATATAGTCGATTGAGTGTTTTGATGTACAAATTGGACCATTGCTTCTCTGTTACTATCAGATGGCTCATCTCTACAATTAATGCAAATGATTATGGTCATTTTGGTGGTCAACACATGTCAAGATCCTAAGGTTGGTGCGTTGAACTATCGCACCGATCTCAGCCATGGTGGGAGCATAAATAGGGTTTCCCTTTCATTCATTTTTTCTTCTATCTTTTCAATCGAGTCTTTTTGTTCTACTACTGCTGCTACTAGAGGACTCTTTGCTGCTATCCACACTACCATCTTCTCCGACTCCGGCATCATCTCCAATCAACTGAAGTCCGGTTGGTGCCCTCCTGTTCCTCTTTTTTGTCAATTTTCTATACTTTTTGGATTGCTTTTCCTAGTTTTTCCTTTAGTTCTCATCTTGGTCTTTCCTCAGTTCATTTACAGTCTTTTTCCTTCAATTTCTACTTTTACTTTGATTTCCATGGCCTTTGATGGTAGTGAGACCAGAAGCAAAAATTATGGGGATGGTCGGGTTCCCGATCATCTCCTCTTCAGATTAGGTTTGAGGTTATTCCTCGGGTCGCTCCTTGTTGTAGCCCGAGGTCTCCCAATTCTCAAAGCTTAGACAATCCTGTGCACAGGTTCGACAGTTTTATGGGCCGACAATGAGGAGTCGACCATCATTGAGTCTAATATAAGAAACTTTCAGACTCAATATTTTATTCCTTCTGCCTTCCGTCTAGAGGGGTCTAGTCGAGATGATCAGGTCACCAATGTCCTAGTCAAATACCTCGGGATCTATGAGGAGTTCTTCGAGCTAGCCTCTATTTTCTCTCCACCCCTTCATCAACAATCTCGTTGACTTTTAACATGTTCTCCCGCTCAGGTAACTCCGAACTTGATTCAGATAAATATCATCTTCATCATCCTCTATAGTCCTCTTCAGATCACATTGAGGTGCCCACTCTTTAGAGTGTTATTCACCCTAAAGAGGCGACCCCATGAAAAGGAATGGTGGTACTTCTTCTTCTAAGGAGGCTACTGATGCATCATGGGGTTACCCTCCTCGGTTCATGACTAGAAAAGTCATTTTTCTTACCTCTTCGGACCTTCCCTTGGGCTTCAATTGGATCTAGAGCGATCCTTGGCTTTTGTTGAATAGGAGTCCATATCCACTTTTCGAGGATGAGGCTAACTGCCAATCTCTACTCGAGATTGAGATGCCACCACCAAGGGAGCGGGTGACTGAGCAGGCTTTGTATGAAGCTGGCATAAGTTCAACGAGTCCTCAGGATATAGCCAAGCTCTTTTAACTTATATTTTATTTTCTTTTGTTGGTTGTTGATCTAACACTTTTGTTCGGTGTTGCAGCAATGAGGCCATCTTTGAAGTTGATCAACTATGCCTTCAAGAAGTGGTCAAACTCCTCTAAAGGGAGTCTTCTTCGAAAAGGCCTAGAAGCTGAGATTGAAGACTCTATTGCCAACATTGATGTTGCTCTCAGGGCTTCGAGTATGGTGCCTCTTGAGATCAACCATGAAAATGAGGTTGTCGTCGCCAACATGCCATTAAGGTCGGCCCCTTTGGTCTCGCCAGAGCCGAGCCAAGCTCCCAGTTTGGCAATGCCCTCCTAGCACACTGCAACACCACCATGGCTGTCATCTGTCCATGCTGCTCTAGCTGCATCGATGCCTATCGCATTAGAGCCCTCAACCGTAAGGATCGAGGTAGGCCTCTTCTCATCCAGAGCTGAGGAGAGGTTTATAAACTTGACCAACAGGGTCTGGACCACTGACTACAATCTTTAGAATCATCAAGTCGTCTGAAAATTGATGAAGATGATCCTCCTTCCATCTGACTGGTCAGGATAGAAGTCTTATCATTTGGATGAGGTCATGGGCTCCAATTACACAGGTCTCCTTGGGGTAAGTATCTTTTCTTGTTTAGTTATTTTTCATGATTCAAAACTGATGTCCTGACTTAAATTTTTTTTTTGCAATAGGCCCATGATATCAAAGTCCTCAATGAGGGCTTCATCGATTTTAACCGAGTGAAGCACTCACTAGAGGAGAAGCTCTGAGTTGCTGAAGCTCAGGTGAAGGTCTTTGAGGTGGTGAAGAGGGCAGTTGAGAAGACTTCAAGGGCCACTATAGAAAGGGTGATGGTAGCCAAGGAGGAATCGACATCGACCAGGTCCAAGCTCCTGTTTGCTCAGGAGAAGATTAGGGCCCTCAAGGGTGGGTTGCAATAGAGATGGCAATGCTCGAGGTCCATCGAGAGAGAATCACCAACCTTGAGAAGGTACTCGAGCTCAATGAGGTAGCCCTCAAGGTGGTTGAAGTGAAAACCAAGGAGGTCGCAGCCAAGACTATAGAAGAGAAGTTGACCATGGTCACAAAGGATAAATCTCAGACAGTGGAGTAGTTCAAGGCCTCTAAGGCCTTCGAGGTTGAGATTGTCGAGGGCTTCGCAGTGGCTTACGACTTCAGCTTCAATGCCTATAAGGCTTAGGTTGCCCAATTCTTCCCCAAGCTCGACATGAACCGTCTTAACTAGGGATGGCAAAATTGATTCGACCCAATGGATATGCACCCTATCCAAATCCGATCAAACTCGAAAAATAAGATTTGATCAGGTTTGAGTTCGGATTTGGGTAAAACTCGAAAACTGTAACACAGATATGAGTAGGGTATGGATAGTACTATTTCTATCCAAATTCGAATCCAAATCCGATCCAAACCTATAGGTATGGGTAAGACCCAAACCCATACTCGAATCCATATCTGAATATATATATTTATAATTCTATTTTGATAATTCTATTTTGATTGATAATATGTATAAATTATTTTGATTGTTTATATGTTCTATATTGAATTGTAATTCTATTTCTATGTTTAATTTCTAAAAATTTTGACTTATAAATTATATTCTATGTTGAATTAGTAATTCTATTTTGATTGATAATATGCATAAAATTATTTTAATTATTATTTTTTAATATGGGATGAGTATGGGCGGGTATGGGTTGGGTATGAAGAAATAGATTATCCGTGGATATCCCTGAATCCATTGGGTATGGGGATGGATATCTCTTTCTTATCCGATCGAGTATCGAATAAGATTTGGATATAGGATATTAAATTCAAATTTGAAGATGAGTAGTATAATATTCGATCCAAACCCTATCCGTTGCCATCCCTAGTCTCAACCTCAAGGCCAGCAATGACAAAGCTGAGGAAGAAGGAGACCAGGCTCTTGAAGTCGACACTACTCATGAAGTTGCTCCAATGCTAGGTGTCAAGCCTACTCCAAGGTCATACCTAAGCCTATCATGAGCCCATCACTGAGCCCCATGTCAAGCCTTCCACCGAGGAGGCTCCTTAGCTCTTTATATCTCTTCTTCTTTGTGGAGCCTTTCATTTTCTTTTGTACTTCGACCTCATCTTTAAATGTGTGTTTTGTGTTTGCTTTCATTTAGAAGAAGTAGGCTCACATGGAACTTGCCAACTTGGACCTTAGTTCGAGGTTCCCCTCTAATTGCGATCAATGTAATGTTAAGTCCAACCTTGACTTTAGAAGTCCTTTCAAAGTTGAAGTCTTTTGCCAATAGATGAATCAGGTCAAAATCATGGTTGTAGTCAAATTTATCCAATTAAGGGTTTTTAGTTGAAGCTAAGACTTTTTCATAGTTGTTGGTTGTACCATAATCAATTTTTAGCTGGAGCTGAGATTATGAGGTCGGTGGTTTTTCGATCTCAAATGTGGAGGTTCCAACTTGGGTCGGAATGTCTTCTTATAGTCAGCCTTAGCCAAGCACATATTTGAAAGTCCTAGTCAAAATCGAGATATCTCTAAGAGGTCGGCTTTTTCCCAACCAAGTCGATGAAGGTCTAAGCCAGATCTTAGATATACCTAGGTCGATCCTCATCCAACCTTCATTTTTGAAGGCCCAAGTTGGAGCTCCGATATCCTTTGGTCAGTCCTCATCTGATCTTTATCTTTGGAGGTCTAAGTCAGAGCTCGAATACCTCCAAGTTTTTTATGTGCTTCCGAGTACATATTCAGAGGTCCTAGTTGGAGCTGGGGTGTCTCTAAGAGGTCAGTCCAATTTCAATAGTCGATTTTTATCAATCACAATTCATTAAAACTTATACAAGGCTTGAAAGAACAAAATTTTATTGATTATATAATCAATATAAAATTAAAAGCTTATTGATAATATATTCTTAAATTTTGACATTTCACGTTCGAAGAACAGGAGTGCCACTATTGCTCTATAGACTTGGATGCTTCAGCTCTCTGAAGAATGAGATCATCGGATCGAAAATCTTCTACTTGACTCCGGCATTGTAATACCGAGCCACTCATTATTAATAGAATGCCATCCTAATTCGAGATTGTTTCTTATCTATTTTAGCAAGTCAAGATTTGCTCGAAGTTGGTCTAGATTGCTCTGCTTGTTATAGTACTCTACACTGGTTGTTGGCAAATTAATCTCGACCAGAATAACTATGATTTTAATGGCAAGGTTGAATAGTATCTCTTCGATTGGGATCCAAGGTGTAGTTCAACAGCCCATAAGATACTGTAGAACTCCTTGGACCAAAGTCCCTTAGCTTGATTTAGTCTTACCTTTAGGCCTTGCAAGATAGTTCTCTATTAGATTGTGGATAACCAACTAAGGTGAGTCTATGTCAATGTGGAGCTCTGAGCAAAATTTATTAAACTTTAAGTTGTCAAATTATCGTTGATTGTCGGTGATAATGGCATATGGCAATCGGAACTAGCATATGACAAACTTCTAGATAAAGTACTGAATTTTTTCTCAGTGATCTATGCCAGGGGCTCGATTTTAACCCACTTAGAGAAGTAATCGATTGCAACAATAAGAAACTTCCTCTGCCTAGTCGCTTGCATGAATGGTGCGAGGATATCAATCCCCTACTAGGCAAATGGCCAAAGAGTAGAGATCGATGTGAGATATGTTGCTGGTTGGTGCTCAACGTTGGCATGCCTTTGGTACTGGTTACATCTTGTGACGAGGTTGACCATGTCTTGCTGTAAGATCAGTCAATAGTATCCTTGTAAGAGTACATTGTATGCCAATAATCTATCCCATAGATGATTGCCACAGATGCCCTTGTGTACTTCCTAAAGAGCATAATCTACCTCAGATGATTGAAGACATCTAAGCAAAAGCAGTGAATACGATTTCTTGTATAATTTTCTTTAATAGGACGTACTAGGGAGTTTATCACTTGATTTTTCGAGCTTCGATAGGATCGATTGGGAGAATTCTATTGATGAGATAATTAACTAGGGGTCAATCCATCTAGGCCCCTTTGCAATACTGTCGCCAGCAATCAATGCCTTGTATTTGGCTTTGTTGTCAAGACATTGAAGCTGAATTGAAGGACATACTCCATCACAACTCCCTTTGGGCTCATAAGGATAAGTCCGACTCTACTCTCATGCAAGTTGGAAGCTCCATCCACATGTAAAATCTACTATAGTTCATTTTCTCTATCTCGGATTACTCCAAGATCAATTTCTCCTTAGAAATGGTGCATTTGATGAGGAAGTCCATCAAATCTTGAGCCTTCATTGCCAGCCGAGGATGGTAGCTGATGCCAAATTCTCTGAGGTCAATTATCCATTTCACCATCTATCCTAAAGCATCTGGTCTTGATAAGATGGACCTCAAGGGTTGGTCAGTCAAGACGACTATAGAGTGGGCTTGAAAATATCGTCAGAGCTGTTGCACTGAGATGATAAGAGTGAAGACTATCTTTTCAGCCTTGGAGTACCTTGTCTCTGCATCTCATAGGATTTTGCTCGTGTAGTAGATTGGCTTTTGGAATTCGACCTCTTCTTGGACAAGGATTGAGCTAACTACAAGAGGTGAGATCGTCAGATATAAATATAACACTTCACCTATGCTCGATTTGGACAATAATGGAGGAGCTCTGAGATATCTCTTGAGATCTTCAAATGTAACTTGGCACTTCTCCATTCAGTTGAAGTTCTTTATTTGCCTCAAAACTTTAACAATGGAAGCACCTCTCAACTGACCTCAAGATAAATCTTAGTCGACCTCGGGACAAATTGGCTAAGTGTAGCTATTTTTCTAACTAGGCATGGCACGTCCCTTTGGAATTTGAAAGATTTATTTCCAATATAGCTTGGATTTTTCTAAATTTGCCTCGACCCTACATTGCATCACAATGAATCTCAAGATTTTTTTTGAGGTTATATCAAAGGAGCACTTATTAGCATTGAGCTTTATTTGATGTTGTCGTAGTTCATTGAAGGCCTTCTCGAGGTTAGTAATATGATGATCCGCCTCGGTTCTTTGGACTAGCATGTTGTTGATACAAACTTTCATATTGTGGCTAATCTGATTTTTGAACATCTTGTTGATGAGGCGTTGGTAGGTTACTCTTGTATTTTCAATATATTTAAACAATATGACTTTATAATAGTACAAATCTTTGTTGGTGATGAATGCTATTTTTCTCTAGATCGGTGTGGCTGAGGTCAATCTCCTACCAACCTAAGGTCTGGTGATGGATTGGAGTGCATTCATCTTAGAGCACCAAAAAGGAAGGCCACACTCATCAGAGATTTTTTGATAAGGGACCTTCTAATGCATAAGTTAATCAAAGCTCGAAAACAGCAAAAGAGAGAGGGAGAGAGTGAGGGCTCTTTTCTCTACAGAAAGACTTACCTAAAGGTTCCTTTTCTCCCTCTTCATATCAAGGGGTTACCACTAGGTTTGATAATCGAACTAGAGAATCTGCACCCACTTAACTAAAGATTGTGGGTATTCATTATATGCCGTAAAACCAGGTGCGTGATTGTTGGTGCCAATTACATGCATCATCCACGAGTGTTATGTGCGATAAGCCAACCCACATGCATATAGTTAAAGGAAACTATCTCGAGAATTTTGGAGATCAGTCGAGCAAATCAATCGTTAGTGAGATTCTGAGGTAGGACCTCGATCAAATTTGAGGTCAGTCGAATGTATCTAGGATCATCCATCTTGATATTGGTCTATGTCCGAGCTCAAGGTCAGTACATCTAGCCCCAAGAGACTGGCTTGGTAGAAGAACTATTTGGTCATTTAGAGTCTTCCATACACCACTCTATAATAGGAGTCTCTGATGTCAGTACAAGCTTCCTCAGTTCCAACAACTCCTCTAATTCTTTTTTAATAGTATAAGCCCAATGTTGAGCTCCTTGGCTACTTGCACAATGGATATGTAGAAATAGTGAGACACCTCCTCATCCAAAGGCTGACCCAAGCTAGGTGAGTAAATAGTTCACTCCCCTGACACCGATCATGTAAAGTTCTTTGTGGCACAAATAGCATTGAAGGAACCTTGATATGAATAGAGTTTGTACCAGTTCAATTATGGGCAGGGTTGTATCTTTCACATGAAAGAAGGATACTCCTTCCTTGGTGTTGGCTCGCACAATATTTGCTTTTGAGTTTTGTGCAGGTGGATGGAGTTTGGACTTCTTTGACATCTATGCATGATGGGATCAAATAGTCAATATCATGAAAGAAGACCAATCATTTTTCTTGAGTAGGATACAACCGAACCCATCAATTGTGCATTACTATTTGTGCGGTTGGTGAATTGCATCTTCTCAAGTCCCCAAAGGTGTGTGCAAGCATTCCCTGTCTCTTAGGACTTACAATATAGCCTAGATTAACCAACGAGCTACATGAGGCAGGCATGGGTGATCAGCTAACTGACAGCTGGAAGGAGATGTTGCTATATTATAAAGGACATGGGTTTTATCTTTCACTCAAAAGAAGGATTCACTTTCCTTCGTGCAAATGCATAGTTGGATCATGCAAAGACACTTCCAGATTTGCGCAATAGATGAATAAATAAGTTCAGATTGCTTTCAGTTCTATGCAGAACGTGTTCCAATAATCAACATCATGAAGAAGATGAATCATTCTTTCACATGAAAGATATAACCTGAACCCTGTTATGAATACTATGTTCTTGATCGCTCAAAAAAGAAGTACAACACAGTTTGAGAAGCTTTTGGAAAGATAAAAGCATTATTTAAGGTACAGTAACTATAGTCGCTGAGATCTAGCCCGACCTCGGTATTGAGCTAGTTGGTAGCTATAGAAGATCGGTGGAATTTTTATTCAATTCAGTAAGATTGGATAAAGTCCATTGCTAGCTCTGAGTTGGGATAGAAAGGCTTGATGTCGGAGGCAGCATTAGGGCAAAATCTCTTACTTCAGATCCAATTTGAAACCACAAAATATGAAAGTCTATTTGCCGGAAAGTGTTCAATAGGGATCCTCCGATGCCTAAGTCAAGCGATGATCTCAAAAAATAGTCAAGATTTTAATGTAGCAAGGTGGCAATATGATAATGTAGTCAACAGCACTTACCTAAGGACCCTTCGAGATGTATTTTATATAGACAACGGTCAATACCCCTTGCTGAGCGAATTGGGCATATGTGATGACTATTTTAGTAACACCCTGAGTATCTCATCCAAGCATCATGGTCGCGCATCTCGCCTACATAGATCGCTCACATGTCGCAGGCATAAGGAAATGACATGCGATCATGGACCAAGTTGCAGCTTATTGAAGAAGAATTTGAAATTTGAGCAGCTTAATTCACACTTTTATGACCAGTAATATGGTGAACTTTTATTGACGATATGCTACATCATCTGTGATTGGTACCGAGACATATTAGTGATGATGTCAAATATTTTATGTTTTAAATAATTTCTAAAAAAGTATTTTTCCCACAAGGACCAAATTTACAAAATGAATTCAAGAACTATAGTATCTTTTCTTCTCTATTGTCCATGGCCTAAGTATCCTAAAACATAATTTTCGTTATGCCACATTATAATATCAATATCAAAATAGACACCATGAAGCATTTTCAACCTACAAGGCACTATTGTGGTGGTAACATTTTTTTCAAACGAATCAAAAGGATTGATTAACTCAATCTTATTTAGGGAGCTCTTATTGAACTACACAATCTCTTGATTGAGTTGCAAAACATTGTGGTCAACAATGAAGCCAATACTTGCTATGAATGTGAATGATGAGCTAGGAGATTGGATATCTCATAGGCAGGGACTTAGATAGGAGGATCCCTTATATCCTTTCTTGTTCATTCTCGTTGTTGACACTCTATAGGATACTCAATAAAGCCACTTCCAATGAAATCTTTGAGTAGCTAGGTAATCTTTAGGTCAATAGAGGCATAAAAATTCTCCAATATGCAAATGATATCCTCATCTTTGTAGTGCAAAGAAAGAGTATATTGCTGTATTGAACATTGTTCTCTAATACTTCGAGCTTACCTCCAGACTCTCTATCAATCATCAAAAAGTTATATTTCATCGTCATTTGTAACTGTTGGGGTAAACCCACCAACCCCGACTTTGGTCTCCACGACTCCGACTCGACGATAGCCGACCGACCGAACGTATGACTCCGACTGATCGACTCCGATCCGAATATAGTCGACTGACCGAACGCACAACTTCGACGGAGCATCGGTCGAATTGACGACTCCGACTCTTCATCAACCGATTGAACAAATATCACCAACTTATGATCGGTGACCGATGATACAGCAAAATCATCAACTGACGGCCGTGCCTATTTCCGACATACAGTCAGCTAATCTGCTCAATATGCCATAACCGTCACGAACGGTTACCGACCGCACATCACGGCACCATAATTGAAAATTAATGACCCACTACGTGATTATGGCCCTATAATTTAGCGCCATAAAATACGGGACCACGTCCGACGGTTACAAGAACCTTGTCTATAAAGGGATAAGAAAATAGGACTGGTAAGCTACTTCTGGTCAGAACTCTGCTACTCTGAATATTGACATCTACTGTTCATCAATTTTCTCTCTAACTTAAGCATCGGAGGTCTCCGTCGGACACTAATTCGGTCAGTGCAGATGTTGTCTTGCAGGTGTTCGTTTTCGACGACAGACGATGGGGAGTTGGCCGTAATAGATTGACATGTCAGGAAGGAGGAGAGTGACAATATTTACCATGACAAAATTAAAGCTCAACATTCGACTGCAACCAGATCGACGAGATACTCTTCCCATCGGAAAGAGGTTCCTCCCCCTACTCTAGGGGTAGAGCCTAGTTCCTCACATCCTATGGTCACCACGGACATCCAGATCGCTGCACTCGTACAGCAGATGACTGTTCTTACAGAGCCGGTCAGAAGCCTCCAACAGCAGCAGACTCAGCCACCACAACCATCGGTAGCGCAGTCGGTACCATCCAGGATAGCCGCCGTCATCCACGGCGATCACAATCTCTTTCATCAGAGTGACCATCTCGGCTCTCTCATCGGGACGAGCAGCGGCACTCGCGGCACTCTCGATGCGCCCCCCCACCATTCACGGCATCCCTCTCCTTCTCAGTTGGATCAAGCAAAGAAGCGAAAGCGACCGCGAATACCATCTGCTTCCCCCTCTAACTCATCGGAGGTTCCACCTCCGGAGTTTTCAATGGTGACTTGATGATTATGAATGTAAATTTCAAGAGATCAATCGCCAACTTGCTTAGCTTCAAGTGGAAGATCGGAAGTCCTCCAACGACTACGACTTCCACACCATCCAGCCACTTTCTCGGCACATCTTGGACCAACCGATCCCATCTCGGTTCAAGATGCCTCAGGTGGATCAATACGACGGATCCACCAATCCGATCGACCACCTTGAGAGCTACAAGACTCTCATGATGATTCAGGGGTCATCAACGCCTCTTATACATCGGCTTTCCGACAACTCTTCGAAAATTGCTCGAGCCTGGTACTCCAGACTTCAATCGAAAAGCATATATTCTTTCGGGCAGTTAGAATATTTTTTCGTGGCTCACTTCAGCACCAGTCGAAGGCTGCCACGTACTTTTGATAGTCTCTTCTCGATTAAACAAAGAGAGACAGAAACACTTTGGGATTTCGTGACTCGCTTTAATGCGGCCACGCTTGAGGTCAAAGACCTTAATGAAAATATGGCTATCTTGATCATGAAAAGAGGTCTGAGGAGATCTCGATTTACATATTCTTTGGATAAAACTCTCCCTCAGACTTATGTCGAACTTCTAGAGCATGCATACAAATATATGCATGCGGACGAAGGAGCTTCTGACCGGCGCCAGACAGAAGACAAAAGTTAGAAGAAAAGAACAAAGAAGGAAGGAGCTCCGATCGAATCAAGTCGGCCACCATCTAATAAGCGGGCTTCACCCCGATGATGGAGTCCAAGGTCGAGTTATGGCAAGTATGACTCCTATACTCCTCTTTCCACTCCTCGTGCGCAGATCCTTATGGAGATTGAAGGAGCAGAATATCTACGACACCCCCACCGATGAAAGCATTGCCAAAGAACCACGATCGAAAGAAGTATTATCTGTTTCATCATGATCACGATCATGATACCGAACAATGCATCCAGCTCAGAGATGAGATAGAAGTCTTAATTCGATGAGGCTACCTCAACAAATACCGGAGAGATCCACCGACTCAACCTCTTGCTGATCGACGATCTCAACTGCAAACTGGAGAGGCTATAAATAATCAACGACTGCAGGGTGATCAACATGATCTCTGGATGACTGGACAGGAGGACAACTTTGAAGATGAGTCGGCAAAGCGATGATGACTCGATAATGTAATAACTTTTTGGAAGAAGATGTTTGAAGAATTCAGACTCTCCATGATGATGCTGTTGTTGTTTCGACAACAATAGCAAACTATGATATAAAAGAATCCTTGTAGATAATGAAAGTTTGACTAATATTTTATTTTATTCGATTTTCTCTCGAATGCGACTGTCAAATGACCGACTCAGAAGAGTTTCAACACCATTGATCGGCTTCACAGGAGATGCTGTCACAGTGGAAGAAAAAATTTCTCTCCCTTAACCGCTGGGACCGAGGCATAACAGAGCACTATTTCATAACGTTCACGGTAGTTCGGATACCTTTGGCTTATAACGTCATACTCGGACGATCCGAACTTAATACCCTCAGAGCAGTAGTTTCGACATACCATCTGTTAGTCCGATTCTCGATAAAATATGGAGTCAGAGAGATGTATGGAGATCAATAGCTCGTCTGATGCTGCTTTTTCGTCTCCATCCAGAATAATAAACCTGAAGACTCTTTGCCTGTTGACAAGTTGGATCAAAGAAAAAATCAAGAGAGGGGTGAACCGACTGAATAACTGGTTTTCATCCCATTAAAAGAAGAAGATTCTGAGAAAATGGTCTGAATTGGATCATAATTGTCCGACTCAGAGCGGCAACAACTAATAAAATTGCTCAGGACCAATGTCGATATTTTTGCTTGGTCGGCCACCGATATGCCTGAGATTTCTTCAAAAATAATAACTCACCGACTTAACATCAACCCAAATGTTAAGCCGGTGAGATAGAAGAAATGACCTTTTACAACTGAAAGATAAAAGGTCATTGATGAAGAAGTCGATAAACTCTTTGCAGTAGGCTTCATCAGAGAAGCTACATATCTCGACTGGCTTGCCAATGTAGTAATGGTGAGAAAAACTAATAAAAAGTAGAAGATCTGCATCGACTATACTGATTTGAATATAGCCTGTCCAAAGGACAGCTTTCTATTGCCAAAGATTGACCAATTGGTCGATGCGACTTCCGGCCACCGACTTTTGAGTTTTATAGATACCTTTATCGGATATAACCAAATCCGTATGGCACCAGAAGATGAGGAACGCACAGCTTTTATGACCGACAAAGGCATATACAGCTACAAAGTAATGCATTTCGATCTAAAAATTGCCGGCGCTACCTATCAACGGCTTGTCAACAAGATCCTCAAGATGCAGATCAGATGCAACATGAAAGTATTGTTGAAAATATATCCAAAA
>KE504730.1:623615-640217 GCA_000441515.1 Elaeis oleifera
ATCTAGGGATTCTCTAGTTTTAAAAAATAAATTTGATTTATTTTAGTNTTCCGCTGTCTGATCTTGAAAAAATTTCAAGATCTAACCCTGAAACCCTAGATCTGGTTCCTTCAAGTATATGTGGATGACATGCTGGTGAAGAGTTTCCAAACTTCAGATCATGTTGGGGATCTAGAGAAAGCTTTCAACACACTCCAACGGCATTAGATGAAATTAAACCTAACCAAATGTGCATTTGGAATAACCTCCGAAAATTTCTTGAAGTTCTTGTTTCACAACGAGGGATCGAGGCTAATCCTAAAAAGATTAAAGCCATCATCGATATGAAGCATCCGAGTTCAAAGAAAGAGATACAGCAACTCAATAGAAAGATTGCTATACTCAGTCGATTTATTTCTAGGTCAGCTGAAAGATGCTTGCCATTCTTCAAAACTTTACGACAGACGAAGGATTTCTTATGGTCGGATGAATGCCGACAATCCTTCGAAGACTTGAAACAATACTTGACTTCTCCATCTTTGCTCACAAAATCAAAGGTCGGAGAGACATTGTATCTCTACTTGGCAACTTCGACAGAAGCAGTCAGTTCGGTACTCGTCCAGAAGGATGAGAATCGAATTCATCGACCCATCTACCACACCAGCAAAGTACTTCACAATGTCGAAGTTCGATACTCAAGGCAGAAAAATGATATACGTCCTGATTATATTAGCACAACGACTTCATCCGTACTTTCAGGCCCATCCAATTGTAGTTTTGACAGATCAGCTGCTGAAGGCGATCTTACACCGACCTAACACATCAGGTCAGATGGCAAAGTGGGCAGTAAAGTTTGATGAATTCGACATTCAATATCGCCCACGACCGTCCATGAAGGCACAAGTCCTAGTTGATTTTGTCACCGAATGTATCATATTCGACAATAAGTCAAAAGATACAGATGACAACACAATAAAAGAGGATACGACTCCGACCCCGATCTAGGGTCGACCTGGGTGCAGCATATTGACGGAGCATCAAATGCACAGGGTAGTGGAGCCGGCCCTATACTCACAAATTTCAAAGGGATAGTCACCGAATACGCCATTCGATTCAATTTTAAAGCCTCAAATAACCAAGCCGAATATGAAGCAGTTTTGGCCGGCTTGAAGATAGCCAAAGAGCTCGAGATCGACAGTTTGAAGGTCTTCACCGACTCACAACTGATTGCTGGACAGGTCAAGGGTGAATTTGAAGCCCGAGATCCTACTATGATGAAGTACCTTCAAAAGGTGAAAGATATTACGGCGAGCTTGAAATATTTTGAGATCTTTCACATCCCCAGAACTGAGAATGCTCGGACCGACATACTTTTACGACTGGCTACTACTGCTTTTAACTCGCTGGGTCGAATATTTGTCGAATATCTCGAGCAGTCGAGTATTGACAAAGTCGAGGAAGTATTGCAGCTTACTATCGAACCGAATTGGATGGATCCGATCGTCCAATACCTAACTGATGGGACCCTTCCTGTAGATTCCTCAGAGGTTAAACGACTTTGATAGACAGCCTCTCGATATGTGATGATAAATGGTCATCTATACAAAAGGTCCTTCTCTCTCCCCTTGCTGAAGTGTTTGGGACCTACAGATACAGACTATGCACTTAGAGAAGTACATGAAGGATTTACAAAAATCACTTGGGGAGCAAGTCTCTAGCTTATAAAGTCCTGCGACAAGGATATTATAGGCCCACCATGAAAAAGATGCAGCTGAACTCATCCGAAGATGTGAACCATATCAAAAGTATGTGAATATATAACATCAATCGGTTAGTCAGCTGACATCGATTATAGCACCATGGCCCTTCGTACAATAGGAGATTGACATACTTGATCTTTTCTCCCGACATCTGGTCAGAGAAATTCATAATGATCGCCATCGATTACCTTATCAAATGGGTAGAAGCCGAACCTCTGGCGCAAATCACCGAAAGCAAGATGGAAGACTTCATTCAGAAATTTATCATTTATAGATTCGGTTTGCCATACACCATCATCACCGACAATGGTCGATAATTTGACAACCAAAATTTCAGAGAGTTTTGTGCGAAGTTTCATATTACGCACAAACTCACTTCGGTCGGCCATCCGCAGTCAAATAGTGAAGTAGAAGTAACCAATCAGACAATCCTGCATGGGTTAAAAATCCGACTGAATGAAGCCAAAGGCCTCGGATGGAAGAGCTACATCCGATCTTATGAGCATATCGGACAACTCTCTGCATACCGACAGGAGAATCTCCCTTCAACTTAGCTTATGGAACAGAAGCAATGATATCGCTCGAGATCGGATTGCCATCAACAAGAGTCGAACAATATTATGAACCGAGCAACTCTGAATATCGGAGAGCTGATTTAGATCTCCTTCCAGAACTCTGACAGTAAGCTCAAATTTGGATGGCTGCATATCGATAATGGATAGCTCGGTATTATAATGCAAGAGTCAAGCCGAAGATCATTCGGTCAGGAGATTTGGTCTTAAGAAAAGCAGAAGTATCAAAGCCTTTGGATTAAGAAAAACTATCTCCGAACTGGGAAGGACCTTACAGAATATCTGAGACTTTTAGACCAGGTGCATATCGGCTGGAAACTCTCGAAGGATCGACGATTCTCTGAACATGGAATGTCGATAATTTGAAGATGTATTATTAATAAAGTCGTCGATATGTACATTATTTAAAATACAATCGAAATTTCAGAATCACAAGTCTTTGACAAGGTTTATCAACTACCGACTAAATGTCGGCTTTCATTCTCAAAGTCGAGTTGTTTTCTGTACTTAGACATAAAGAATCAACTGCTTCAATGATAACTGTATCTCGGTTCTCCTGTAATAACCGACATCGACTATAGGCTTCCCTACAAAAATTGAACTGCCGACTATATTTCGGTTCTCAATGTCGGCTTTCCATTACAAAAGCTGACTATAATCGAAAGACTAATATGCCGACTTAGTCCCAACTAAGTGGAACGAAAATATCAAAACGACCAAGGTTGGATTGAAATTATACCGACTAGACTATGACCAATCAAAAGATATTCGGCTTGCCATCGATTATCAGATAATTTGATGTACAAACTCGACCAAACATCAGGCACGGAATATTCGACCTACAATCGTTATTCTAATTTTGTTAAGTATGTCAAAACGATTATGCGACTAATGGATATTCTATAAGTCCTACCGAATGATCGGACAATCGATTAATGTTCGGTGATTATTCTACATTGCAGATATTGTAGGCATTATCAACAAGCAAAATAAGAGACAAAATTTGGAAGAAGATGCTTTCATTCATTATCAAAAAGAGTTACAAAATTGGACCGAAGTCTGACTTTAAGTATCAGATTACAAAAAAAAAGCAAAATACATCGACTAAGCTTCGTCATCGTTCCTTTGCTCGGGTGTAGCATCCTCGACTTGAATGATTTCGGGCTCAGTCGGTGTTTCTTCTTGAATTGGAGCGGCTTCTTCTTCAGCAACTCCGTCTTCCGATCTTAGAGGGATGATGCTGCTCAAGTTGAGGTCCGAATATAATTTTTCGACTGCATCTCGATCGTCTTCATACCCGACATAATACAAAGTGAAGCTAGTTTCGAGGATCTCTTTTCTGTATTCTTTCGAATCTCAAAATCCTCAACTGTCTGACCCAGCGCTTCTCTTGCCGACTCTGTTTCCGTCTTGGCCAAATCAGCATCGACTCGAGCAGAGGACAATTCTTCTTCGGTCAGCGCCAACCTTTTCAGGCTGACTCGATGACGTCCATATTCGACTTCAAGCTCTTCAATGCATCCGTCTCGCTCTCGTCGAAGCTGATGGATAGAATGCTTCTTACTCTTGACCTGTGATTCAAGAGCTAAAATAGCCCCGCGAGCTGATGCAAGTTAGGCCTCCGAGGATGCCAAGTCGTCAATGAGTCGAGAAACCTCCTCCTGAAGTTTGGCTTCCCGCTCCACTGCCGACTTGAGTTGTTCAAGTGCAGCCATTTTCTCAGCATCAGCGGCTGCCACCTTATTCTTTCACGCGCTGCGAATGTTGATGAACTTCATGTAGCTGACCTCCAGGTCAGAATATCGTGGATCAACTGCAGACAGAGGATAAGTTGGGTTATAAAAAAAATTATCAAAGAGACTTACCCGATGATGGTCGGTAAAAGGATGAAAATATTTTGACCACCGATCGTTTCCTCCGATGCTCCCGATCAGTCAGAAGGAGAGTCGCCTGGCACAGTCGCTTGGCTAGTACAGAATTAGTCAGGGTCGATTCATCGATGGATACTTGAAGGTCGAAGTGCATCACGTGGCCCTCCGATACTGCATCATCCATCGACGCCATCGAAACTTTCTTCCGGTCCGTTGTCAGCGACCCACGTTTGAAAGTGAGAGGAAGCTTAAGCTTGACTGCACCCCGACTGAAGGAGCAACTGGCGCAGCCGCAGATTGTTCGGGCTCTCTTACCTCAGCCCGAACCTCCTCAGGTCGCGGAACTATCGATCTTATTCGGTAGCCCCCCTTGCCATCCTCTCCTCGAACGGCGCAGCAGGGAGCACTGTCGGAGCCGACAATGCCAGAACAGGTTCAGGAACTGATGCCGATGGGGCATCAGGTTCCACTACCAACGCAGAAGCACCGACTGAAGCTGATGCCTGATGCCTCTTCGACGGTCGTGAAGGTCCGACTTCAGATGCTGTCCTTTTTTTGGCAGCATGCTGACGAATGTCGGTACTCGACACCCGCATCCTCTGCTACATGGCTGCAAGTATAACAGAGATCAGTACAATTCAGCAAGTAAAAAAAAATCAGAAATAACTAACCAGCTATACTATACTTAGACGAGAAATCGAACTAAGGCCGGTGTCATAAAGGGCCTACTCGGTTACAGGCTCTTTCTGCTTCGGCACCGACATGTCCTTCAGTCGATAAAAAGTTCTCCTGGTCGTCGACCTCTATCCGACTGTTGTCGTTGGGGCTGGTACGAAGATTGCCCCAACGAGAAAAAAATTCCAAGGAAGCGAAGAAGAAGCAAGAAAAATTGATTCTTCCACCCATGAATGGACGATGGAAGACCAGTGATAAAGGAAAGACTTTTTGGGATTGAAGAACCACCACCCTCAGGCCTTCGGATGAGGTCGGAGGATAAAAAAGGCTCGAAAAAGAGAAGAACGGAGCATGGTCGGCAACATCCGACATAGCAAAGCAAAGCTAATTATCAGTTGAACCGAGTTCGATGCCAGCTGAGCCAGACAAAGTCCGTAATAATCCAAAATATTTCGGACAAACTCCGAAATCAAAAATCGAAGATCCACCTGAAGATCTTCGATGTAGAAGGCCACCTAGCCTGAAGGTGGGGTGGGTTATTCACCCGACCATCGGCTCCAGGGGTGAAAATTGAAACTGCTCCTAGATACAAAACTACTCCCGAAGCCGTTCGACATTCGATCCCGAAAGTAAAGAAGACTCCACATCTAAACTCGACTGAGATTCATCAGTCGAATTCTCCGACCGATCTTCTCGCGAAGGAGAAGCCCTAGCCATGAGAATTGCTCTGAAGAAGATAGAAGATTTTAGAAGAAAGAAGAAAGGACTCGAAAGAAAGACAAAGTTGACCTGAAAGCTGGGAGCGATAACCTTGGGCATTGGGGCAACAACCCGGCAGAGTTCCAGCACCACCAAAGACAGTGAAAGTAAAATTTGGCTGAGAGCAACCCTATATATAGGATCCCTCAACGGCTGAGATGAGAGCGATCAAATAGAAGATCCACCAGATGACGACATATGGCAACATCTGGACCGACCATTGGTCGGACGGTTTGACGTACCTGTTTCAGATTGAACCATGTCACTCCTATCTGCATGAATAATTCTGACCCAATAATATCCGGATATGTGAAACAAATTTACTTATCAGAATCATATCATTCAATGCTGAATCGACTTTCCGAAATGACGTCTGACACTGACAACTGATACCGAATCATCCAGTCAGTGTAACTGATGACTGTACCTACCAATACGATAAAATAGCTGATCACCCGTATCTCAGAGAAAATGATGTCAAAATCGGGGCTCGATGTGATAGAACTCTCTTCGTCTAACGTGATAAACCACGTGACAATTTACATGTTGGATCACTTTAGACTTGAGAGTGGGGGACAACTGTTGGGCTAAACCCACCGACCCCGACTTTGGTCTCCATGACTCCAACTCAGCGATAGCCGACCGACCAAACGTATGACCCCGACTGATCGACTCTGACCCAAATATAGCCGACTGACCGAACGCACAACTTCGATGGAGCATCGGTCGAACTGACTACTCCGACTTTTCATCAACTGATTAAACAATATCACCGACTTATGACTGGTGACCAACGATACAGCAGAATCATCAACTAACGGCCGTGCCTACTATCCACATACAGTCGGCTAATCTGCTCAATATGCCATAACCGTCATGAACGGTTACCGACCGCACATCACTGTGCCATAATTAAAAATTAATGATCGACTATGTGATTATGGTTTGTTGATTTAGCACCATAGAATACGAGACCACGTCCGATGGTTACAAGAACCCCATCTATAAAAGGGGATAAGAAAAATAGGGTTGGTAAGTCACTTCTGTCCAGAACTCTGCTACTCTGAATATTGACATCTACTGTTCACCAATTTTTCTCTCTAACTTAAGTATCGGAGGGTCCCCACCAGACATAAATTTGGTTAGTACGGACGTTGTCTTGCAGGTGTTCGTTCCCGACGACAGGCGACGGAGAGTTGGCCGCAGCAGTAACAATCCCAAGCTAGAGAAAACTATGCCATGTGGCTTAAATATTCTCTTTCTCCCCTTCCAATTAAATATCTTGGTTTTCAATTATGCAGAGATAAATCATCAAAGTTAGACCAGGGCTAGCTACTACAACAGGTTGAGTCTAAATTTGCTATGTGGAAGAGCAAGTTTTTATCCTTTGGTGGAAAGCTCATCTTGATCAATTTAGTGCTTACCTCTGTTCCACTCTACTATATATCTCTCTTCAAGTTGCTAAGTTGGGTGTGCAAGAGAATCGATAGGTATAGATAATCTTTCTTGTAGTTAGGATCTTCAAGCTTTTTGGGGACGTCATGCAAGGCGTATTGACAAATAGTTTATATGCAAAATGATGAAGGGCTAGGGGTAAAGATATCACTGGACCAAACCTCTTACCCTTGCTAAATGGGGTTTGGAGACTCCTCTCTTTTGATACAGGATTGTAGAATCGATATATTCAGTTTGCTTATCATAAAAAGTTAAACTTTCTATGAGTTAGAAATCAGGGCAAAGGTTCTCTAGCCTTTGGAGAGATGTAGTTTGTGCTCTCTCAGCATTTTGGAACAGGGTCTAGTTTAGAATTGGCGATAACCAAAGTACTTATTTTGCAAAGAAAGCAGGATTTGTGATGCTTCGTTTCAAGTTATCTTCCTTAATTTATATTCGAAGAGTCAAAAGAAAAATGGCACAATATCCTAATTCTTTAATCAAAGAATAATGAATTAAAGAATTAGATTACCTTCTTCTGCCTCTTTGCTAGTCCAATCACAATTCACCCAACTGTCTAGTCTTCTTACAATGGTCACTTTGAATCAAGAGGACCAAATTATTTTGAAATCAAGCAACAACGGCAAATTTCTATAGCTTCTTTTTACTTATTTCCTAATACCAAGGACATTAAATGTAGGTTTACATTTTTTTCTTTGGAATCTTTTTATCCTTATTAAATTAAATATTTATTGGTTTATTGGAGCAAAAGACTAAATACTAGACAGGTGATTAGAAGAAACTTGGCAAGAAGCTTGGCAGATGTGTATTATGCAACCAAACCTTAATGACAATGGACCATCTTTTTTCTTTTTGCCACTTTTTCTCATCTATTTACAAGGCAGTGTGTTTGGCTCTAGTACTGCTACATCCTCAATCCTTTTTTAGTTACTTTTGTCATGATTGGATTAAGAAAAACTTTCAAAAAAAAAGATTCAACCAGTTGTTCTTATACTTCTCGCAATTATTAGGTCCATGTGCTAGAAAGGATAGAATGTTAGTATGGTCCCTCCTCATATGGGACTAGGGTTGAAATCAGATCGGATATTAGCATATTTATATCCATATTTATTTTGTCTGATGAATACAAATATGGATACAGATATTATTCAGATGAAAAAATTCATATCCATATTTATTTAAATGGATATGAATATAATTTGGATACTGAAAGTATGGATATAATTGCAGATATAACTTAGATATTTAAACTTTATGACTATAGAATCAAAGATTTTACTAAATATATAATAAATCATGTTAATAATATGTTTATCTGATTATATATTTTTAAAAAATTAATAAGTACTACATAAAATTATATACGATTACATTTAGATTCAGATATTCGGATATAAATCGAATAATTGTCTATACATATCCATATCTATTTTTCTTTGATAGATATAGATACAGATATATATATTAATCGGATTCTTAAATTTCTGTCTATATCCAGACTGATTTAAAAATGAAAATAGATCCTGACGGATAATATTCATACCACTTTCACCCTTATGGGATCCATCGCTTTAAAAAAAAAAGAAAAAAGAAAAGGAGACTGGGAGTCCTAAGGACTCTAACACCTTTTTATGCATTAAATAGGAAGACACAAAAAATGAGTCTAAAAAAAACTCTAACTTTTGTGCTATAAAAGGACTCCATGGATGTGAAAAATGACACGACAAAAAGGAGAGAGTCGTAAGCCACCAAAGAAATAGAGAGAGAGAGAGAAGAAGAGAGCCTTGGAGGGTACTTCATTCAAGTAAAGAAGATTAGAGAACATGATTGGAGGAGTTCGCTCAACCTCAGGTTAGAATTATTCCATCGAGGGTTCTACTGAAAGTTTGTTTAATCTTAGATTTTTTCTTTCTTGTATTAGAAATGATGTTTCTACCGTGGTGTTAGAAAAAAATTTTATATTCCAAACTATTATTACAATGAAAGCTCCTTCTTCCTTTGATTTTTATGTAGACGTAGGCTTTGATCGAACTATATTAAATTCTGATATTCTTGTAATTGCTGTAATTTCTCTGTATTTTTGATATTATCATTAGTATGATTTTTATTTTCGCTTTATCTATTATTTTCTGTACTCGAATCTCAACATAGAATTCTAGATTTTTTTTAATGAACATTCATGTGTTGCAGCTGTAGCATCAGAAGGACCTTATATTTTCAATAGCCGGTCTACATCATATGACCAAGATCTTCTTTTAAAATTTAGAAGAATTTAAGTGAAGGTCAAAATATTTCTAGTGATCTTCATGAAGGCTAACATATTAAATGTCTAGTTCTTTCTTCTTAATTCATTTTATCTTGTTTCATATATCAGGTGTATTATAACTTTTTAAATATTTCATTATCTCTTTTATAATTTTTTTCTAATCTTCAATAAAAGCTGGTGGCAATTCGTGCCTCTTTTTCATTCAAAAAAAGAAAAAAACAGTGAAGCTGATACTCTTAAATGAATCCGGGATACCAATGACTTGTTTTGCTAAAAACCATCATAAGATACTGATTTTTGGTAGTGCCAAAGGCCCAAAGCTCTTATATATGAAGGTATTTGGAGGGCTTCACTGCCATAGAAAATTGACTGTTTTCATGTCCTTGCATTCAAGCACATAATTCTAATTGCAGATAATCTAAGGGAATTGCACCATCTACACCTCATGCTTTTGACCTATTTGATGTATGTGGGAGGATGAGAATGCAGATCACTTGTTTTTTTTTTGAAAAAAGAATATTTTTGGATAAATCGTAAATCCTTCGTTCAAATTGTAGTTTCTCTGATCAGATTTGGAAATATTTGAGCCTACTGCTTAACCTTCCTTCTCTCCCTCTTAACATAATGAATTACTCTTGGAATGTACGGAATCCAATCTAAAAGGGGTTCCATTTTGGATGAGAACAATTGTTGACGTAGCGAATTGGCAAATTTGGTACGAGGAATGTCAGAAAATTTTCTAATCCAAGATTGAAAACAGACTACCAGGACCTACTTCCCAATCAGAAATTGGACATGTTGAGTTCATTTTTTTCCCCACATAGGATTCGGGTCAGCCCAGTTCAAAGCTACTTTTGGGTATTTATGAATATAGCTCTACTCTAGTCTATAATCTAATCATTTTATAGGATGTACTAGCTTAATCTACAAATTCTATATGATTTTCAGCTTAATCATCCAAACAAACCCTTAATGTTTGCTCCTATCTTTCTACAGGGATTTGGTGTGAACCCTTCTTTGATGATATGGGACATTTTTGGTTTTTTGAGATCAAAGAATTTATCCCTCCATGATTTGAATGTTAGTGTTGATGATTTGGTCAATTGGTTTCTATAGGATTATTAGAAACTTATATTCATTTATTATCATCTATATTAAATAGAACACAATTCAACATCGGTCATACTTTGTTTGCAAGCTTTTTTTTTGCTTTTCTTTTCGAAAATGTATGACAAAGGATTACGGAAGTCTAAGATCTAGCCCAAAGCTCGAGTAAGTACAGGGCGCAGGTTTGAAAAATACGCTTGAAAGCCACTTAAGCCAGTCTTAGATCTAATTAATTTTAATTATATCTTGAGTTGAGCCCAGCCCAAAGCCAGCTCTGCTCGGCCGATGAACAAGTCTATTTTAAAACTACCATCTCAAAAAGGGACCGCCGTGGGGTATGCAATGTGGTATTATTCAAATATGAGATTACCGATGCAATGCGGTAGTAACGTTGGGAAAGATACTTCCTGGCATTGATCATGTGTACATGGCGCTGCTTAGGTTGGAAATTTAACAATCAATCATCCTCTGGAAATAAATTCTAGTAGTAACACCAACTATCTTATGGTATGGTAAGTGTTGATGCATTAAATTGATCTCTAGACACATGGTATCATCATATGAGATCAAAAAGATGTCAATTTAAAAATATCAGATCCTAGCAGACTAATTACCGGTTAGCAGATTCAGCTCGATATTGTACCGATCTGAATAAAGGACGTCCTTGTATTCTGTCCGAATGACGTCTCAGCTAATAAAGAAATATTCAGGTCTGATATTTACTTACCTGAATCCGATGCCTCTTTATCCAGGATGAATGTTATGACATCTCTATCTCACCCGGATCATCTACCGAGGTGAACTATTATAGTGACAGACTTAATCGCTCTGCGAATGCCGCAGCGGTTTCCTCAACCAAGCCACAGCTGGTCACAATCTCATGTCTAGCTTATATGAATAGCTGTCCGTCAGCTCACTTATAGGTAGCTCTCTAACCACCTAATAAACTCCTCTAATAGCCTAACAAACTCTAGAATGATCTCCTCAACCCCTCTATAAATAGAGGGTCGGAGATCTTCCATCAGTAAGTTCTGCTCTCTGAAATTAGAGGAGACTCTGTCGGTAGAAATTAGATCAAACTCTTAGCTTCCACCCAGTTCTCCTCCAATTTCACTCAATCTCTCTTACTCTTCGACTTTTTTTCATCCTTGTTCTCAAGGCTCGAACTGACTTAAGCATCGGAGGTCAAGAATCGGAGAATCTCCATCCGATTTCTTGATTGATTTTGCAGATTGGATGAATTCTCACCAGATTGCAAGAATCACTCCAGCCCAACCTCACTCTAGTTGATCAACTTTACTCTAGATTTTGAGCCATGCAGTAATAAATTGGTACTAAAAGAAGGGGTTCAATAGCTTCAAAAGGAGCAATCATCGAAAGAAGCTCCTCCTTCAAATGCTTTGTCCTAGCACAGTCCTCAACCAGCCCATCAAAATGAACACCATATTGATGAGGCTGATAGTGAATTTACCTCCAGTACTCTGAAAGTTCAAAGAGGGGACAATCTGGAGCACAAGATCTTGGATCTTGAAAGACATCTGATGGAGCTTCAGGTAGGAGGTCGATCTTAGAATAAAGATAGTTTCAATATTCGATCTCCATTCTCTTATGAGATCTTGAGTGAATCAGTTTTGAACTAGTTCAAGATGCTCTCCATCGAGTCTTTGATGGCTCTACTGATCCGATGGATCACATCGAGGGTTATAGGGCCCTCATGGCTTTACAAAGGACTTCTGATGTCCTATTGTGCAATGCTTTTCCGGCAACCCTCAAGAAGGCGGTGAGGGTTTGATTTTTCGGACTCCCACAAAGGTCTATCTCTTCTTTTGAGCAACTTGAGAGACTGTTCATCATTTATTTTGATACTAACAGACCTCATTTGAAGCATGTGGATAGTATTTTCTCTGTTCAGTAATAGGAAGGAGAAGATCTCCGAAAGTATGTGGTTCATTTCAACACAATCATCTTGAAAGTAAAAATTTTAATAAATCAGTTACCATATCTGCTTTGAAGAGGGGACTCTGGAGCAACCGTCTGATTTTTTTTAAATAAAATTTTTGAATACCTACGACGAGATGCTTGACTAGGTACATAAGTATGCCCAAGTCGAGAAGAATGAGGCTATCTTAAGATAGGCAAGGAAGGATAAAAATGAAAAAAAATTGATCAAGGGAGAATGATAAACAAACTAAAATTTAAATCGACCTCAAAAAAATTTGAGATCAAGAAACCCACCTCGACACTTTAATTCTTATACTCCTCTGTCCGCTCCCCAAGGTCAGATTCTGATAGAAATTAAAGAGGAGAGATATCTTCAAAGGCCTGATTTCTTGAAGGCCCCTTCAAAGAAGAGAGACAAATGAAAGTATTACAGCTTCCACAGAGATCATGGCCATGACACCAAGAAATACAGGCCTTCAACAGAAAGAACTTCTGATGATCACAACCAATCAATTACTGGTGTTATCAATATGATATCCGACGTCTTACCAGGCACTAATGACCCATCCTCCAAGAGACAGAGAACAAAAGATGTTATTTCTTTTTCTGAAAATGATGTAAAAGGGATTCAAACCCCTCATAATGATGCTGTCATCATCTCTATGATGATAGTAAAGTATGATGCAAAAAGAGTTCTTATTGATAATAGAAGCTCTGATGATGTATTATTCTATAATGCTTTCTCAAAAATAAATCTGACCAGACAACTCAGACGGATCGGTACTCTTCTCATCGAATTCTTAAGAAATCTGATTGCAGCTAAGAGAGAAATTACTCTATCGGTTACAGTGGGACAGGAGCTAAGACAGTCAATGGTGTAACTCACTTTTCTGATAGTCAGAGCCTCATCTGCTTATAATGCTATCCTCGATCGATCTGATTTCAATGCCCTCAAGGCCATTATCTCTATTTACCATCTATTGGTGCATTTTCCGACTAAGAAAGGAGTTGGTAAAATACGTGGCAACCAAATGGTGAGTCGACAGTGTTTTATGATTTCTTCTAAAATAAACCAACCAATAGAAACTATGCCAGTTGATATATCAGATGCATTAGATGAGGTCGGAAGAATCTGAGGTGAATCGATAGAAATGCTTGAAGCCATTCCTTTAGGAGATGATTCGAAAAAATGATCCAGATCGATGTAAACCTCAAGCCTAGTTTAAGAGAGAGAATGATCAAGTTTTTACGAGCACATGCTGACATCTTTGCTTGATCGACTTCTGATATGCCTGACATCCCTACCGATGTGATTATTCATAAACTAAATGTGGATCCAAATTTTAAGTCGGTTCAATAGAAGAAAAGAAGTTTCATCCTAAAAAGATAAAAAGCCATCGATGAGGAAGTTAACAAGTTTTAAAAGCACGATTCACTAGGAAAGCTCATTACTTGAAATGGATAGCTAATGTCATTATGGTCAAAAAGGCCAATGGCAAATGGAGGATATGCATTGATTATAAAGATCTCAATAAAGCTTGTCCGAAAAATAGCTTTTCTTTATCGAAAATTTATCAGCTTGTAAATGCTACCTCTGGTCACAAGCTCCTCAGCTTTATGAATACTTTCTCAAACTATAATCAAATCCAAATGGCTCCAGAAGATGAAGAAAATACTACCTTTGTCACTGAAAGATATTTGTATTGTTACAAAATGATGCCTTTTGATCTTAAAAATGCAGGTGCTACATTCCAACGCATCATCAACAAAGTTTTCAAGCAACAAATTGATCAGAATATAGAGGTCTATATTGATGACATGATAGTAAAGAGCACTGAAGAAGATCGGCATATTACTGATCTGAAGGAAGCATTTGGAGAACTTAGAAAGCACTAGATGCAGCTCAATCCTAACAAATGTGCCTTCGAAGTTGGCTCAGATAAGTTTTTTGACTTTCTCATTAATCAAAGAGGAATAGAAGCTAATCCTGAAAAGATTAGAGCATTATTGAAAATGAAGTACTCGACCTTTATCAAAGAAATCCAACAACTCACTGGACAAGTGACAGCCCTCAGTCGATTTATTTTCAAGTCAGCTGAAAGGTGCCTTCCCTACTTCAAAATATTAAGAAATATTAAAAATTTCAGCTGGATAGAAGAATGTCAAACTATTTTTGAAGATCTTAAGAAGTATCTTGGCTCTCCGCCTCTTCTTTCTAAGCCAATCGAAGGTAAAGAACTATACATCTATATTTTCACTTCACCTTGTGCAGTTAGCTCAGTTCTTATCTGAAAGAAATGGGCATTCAAAGGCCTATCTACTATACCAGTAAATTGCTACGAGACACAGAGACCCGATATAAGAAGGCCAAAAGATGATATATGCTTTAATCATGGCAGTCTGGAGACTCAGGCCTTACTTCCAGGCTCATACTATTACAATATTGATGGATCAGTCGCTCAGATTGATATTACAAAAAGTTGATACTTCAGATCAGATCGTCAAATAGGTTATTGAACTCAATAAATTTGATATCTACTACCGACCTCGAACTACAGTTAAAGATCAGATACTAGCTAATTTTGTTGTAGAATGCACTATCTTAGATGATGGATCAATCTCGATAAGTCTTAAAAGTGATTATTCATTCTGGATTCTATACGTGGATGGAGCCTCAAATTCTTAGAAAAGTGACGTCGGTTTTATTTTGGCTAATCCTAAAGGGTTCGTGACTGAGCAGGCCCCGAGATTCAATTTTAACACTTTCAAAAATGATGTTGAATATAAAGTCTTAACGGTGGGTCTCAAAATGACAAAAGAGCTCGAAGTCAGAAAATTAAAGATTTTACAGATTCACAACTTATCGTTGGCCAAGTCCGAGGTCAATTTGAAGCCAAAGATTCCACGATAGCCCGTTACTTGGAGAATGCCAAAAAACTATCTAAAAATTTTGAAGAGCTTGAAGTGCTCCAGATTTCTAGATCAAAAAATGCTCGGGCTGACGCTCTATCCCACCTCGCCATTTCAAATTTTTTGAACTGAATCAAAAGATACTGATTGAACAATTGGACAGGCATAGTATTGAGGTACTCTCTGTATTTCAAGTCAGTCATAAGTCGAGTTAGATTGATCCTCATAGATTACATATCTAAAGAAGTTCTGCCCAATGATCCAACCAAGGTCAGAAGCATTAAAAGACAAGCTCCATGGTATGTTCTTCAAGAAGGCCACTTATATAAAAAATCTTATTCTCTTCTTTACTTTGATGCTTGACGTCATATGAAGCCGACTACGCACTTTGAGAAGTACATGAGGAGATATGTGAAAACCATCTGGGGAGCAGGTCACTTGCTTATAAAGTAATCTGATAAAGTTACTAATGGCCAACTATTCAAAAAGATGTAGCTGATCTCATCAATAAGTGCGACCAATGTCAGAGGTACGCTAATATCCAACATCAACCTACTGCTGAGTTTATTTTATTACCGCCCTTTGTCCCTTTGCAATTTGGGAGATGGATGTACTAGGACCTTTCCTAGTAGCGATAGACCAAAAAAATTTCTGATGGTAGCCATTGATTATTTCACAAAATAGATAGAGGTAGAATCTTTAGCCCAGATTATAGAGAAAAAGATGTAAGATTTTATCTGAAAATCTACAATATGCCAATTTAGTCTACCTTAGGTCATCATCACTGATAATGGCCACAATTTGACAACTCCAAATTTTTGAATTCTGCTCTAAATTTTATATTGATCATCGATTCACTTTTGTTGGACATCCACAGTCAAATGGTGAGACTAAAGTAACCAATAAAACTATTCTTCAAAGTTTGAAAATAAAGCTCACTGATACAAAAGATTATGGGCTGAAGAGCTGTAGAGTGTACTATGAGCATACCGAACCGCATATCAAATTTCGACATGAGAGACTTCTTCAGGCTCACCTATGGGACTGAAGCGGTGATTCCAGTTGAGATTGGTCTATTATCTGACAAAGTCAGAAATTTTCATGAGGCAATCAATTTTGACCGATTGAGGACCGACTTAGATCTTCTTGATGAAGTGAGAGGACTAGTTCATGTTAGAATGACAGTCTATAAACAGAGAATTGCTAAGTATTACAATATCCATGTAAAACCAAAGTCATTTCAAAAGGATGACCTCGTCCTGAGACGAGCTGAAGTTTCAAGGCCTACTGAACAAGATAAACTAGCT
>KE504730.1:669723-681780 GCA_000441515.1 Elaeis oleifera
CCCATCCTTTCTTAGTCATTATAGAATGACAAAGCCCGCGGTAAACTACCATGATTTGCTAAAGTTACTACAGACTTTTGAGAAGGATCACCAGCTCCAGAAGGAGCCAATAAATTTAGTGGGAGGTACATCTATAGGGCACCGATCCTTTAGGAGAGCAAAGAAGAAGAAAGTACAGAAATCCCATGCTGTCGATCCTGAGTAGAGCAAACCATCAAAAGTTGATAAGAGCTAGGTAGAATACTTCTTCTGCAAGAAGCTGGATCATTGAAAAAGAAATTGTTCTACTTATATAGCTATTCTTGATCCAAACAGGCCTAAGAATAAAAGAGAAGCAATCAGTTGCTTCACAAGGTACTTATATGATAATTCTTTGTAATTTCTCTGTTTGTGATACTACTGCTTGGATATTGGATACCGAAAGTCTTATTAATATATGTAATTTGTTGCAGGGACTGTAAGTAAGTTGGAAGTTTCGAGAGAGCGAGTGGTTCCTTAACGTTAGAGATAGAAGGCTTGTTCTAGTTTTGGCCTTGAAACTTTGCAGCTTGTCTTCGAGTCTAGTAGCGTTATGTTAGATGATTGTCATTATTGTCCCTTCTTTTGATGAATGTCATCTCTGTAGGCCTTTTGGCCAAACTTGGTTATAAGTTTATAATAAAGGATGATTTTTGTGATATCATTATGAATGATATTACAATTATGCGTGAATAATTAAAACATAGCATATACATAATATCATGGCCTGTTAGTGTAATGTACACAGCCAGTAAACATCCTAAGTTAGATAATATCAGTGAATTTTATCTTTGGCATTGTAGGCTTGGTCATGTGAATAAGAATAGGATTGACAAGTTGTTCAAAGAACGTATCCTTGAGATAGATGATTGTGAATCATTACCTATCTGCGAATCCTATCTACTTGATAAAATAACTAAGTCACCTTTTAAGGAAAAGATGAAAGAGCCAACGATGTCTTAAGTCTAATACATACTGATATATGTGGATCAATGAATATAAGTGCCAGAAGAGGATACTGCTACTTCATTATATTTATAGATGACCTATCGAGGTATGGATATGTCTATCTTATAAAGCATAAGTCAGAATCATTTAAAATATTCAAATGATTCTGTGTTAAAGTAGAGAAACAACTGAAAAGAATATTATGACCCTTCGGTCAGATTGAGAAGGTGAATACCTCATCAGTGAGTTCATAACATATCTGGAAGAGAATGGGATTCTCTCACAGTGGACCCCTCCTGTAACACCACAACATAACGGGGTGTCGGAGAAGAAGAATCGAACTTTGTTAGACATGATCTGATCCATAATGGGCTTTGCGAGTCTGCCAATCTTCTTTTGGAGATATACTCTAGAACTGCCTGTTATATTTAAATAAGGTATCCAGCAAGACTATCGATAAAACTCCATATAAGATATGGACTGGACGTAAGTCGGTGCTCTTACACCTTAGGATCTAAGGGTGTCCAGCTTACGTCAAGTGTTTAAAGACAAATAAGCTTGAATCAAAGTCCGACAGATGCTTGTTCGTAGGGTACCCAAAGAAACTAAAACGTACTACTTCTATCTCACTGCAGAGCAAAAGGTGTTTGTCAGTAGTTAGATAGTCTTTTTGAAAAAAGAGTTCCTTGATGAAGAAGCTAATATCTGTACAATTGAACTTGATAAAATTCATGAGGTGGAAGAACTGACACACACAAAATTAGATTTGATTGAATAATCGAATTCAAAGCCAGTAAAGGCGTCATTAAGAAGATCTGGCAGAGTATCACGTCAGTCGAACAGATACTATGATTTTTTGATCCGAGATGGTGACCTCATCGAACTTGATGAAATGATGAGGATCCGATCACCAATATGGAGGTCATGCAAAGGTCCGACTCCTAGAAATGGCTTGAGATCATGAAATCCGAGATGGAGTCTATGGAGATCAATGGTGCATGGACACTAGTTGATCCGTCTGAAGGGATAAAACTCATAGGATGTAAATAGATTTTCAAGAGAAAAGAGAAGTGGATGAGAAGATAGAGACTTATAAAGTCTATCTAGTTGCCACGGATTACCGTCAGCATTATGGTATTCACTATAACGAGACGTTCTCTCTTGTGGCAATGCTCAAGTCCATCCGGATTATTCTTGCTATCGCTGCACATTTAGATTATGAGATCTGACAGATGGATGTCAAAATTATTTTTTTAATGAGGAGCTGGAAGAATACGTGTATATGATACAACCTAAAGGGTTCACATCCACAGATGAGTCGAAAGTGTGCAGCTGAAAAGGTCTATTTATGGACTTAAGCAGGCATCTCGGAGTTGGAACATGCATTTTGATAAGGTGATCAAAACGTATAGCTTCATCAGGATCAGAGAAGAGCCTTGCGTCTATAAGTAGACTTTCGATTCTGTAGTCATCTTTTTGTGCTGTATGTAGATGACATACTATTACTAAAAATGATATTCTGACTTTGCAGAGTGTGAAGCTGTGGTTATCATCATAGTTCTCCATGAAAGATTTGGGAGAAGCATCCTACATCCTTGGGATGAAGATCTATAAGGATAAATCTAGAAGGTTACTTGGATTGTCCCAATCCACATATATTGACACCTTGTTGAAGCGGTTCAATATAGATAATTTCAAGAAAGGCTATCTTCTAATAGACCATGGAATTACTCTTTCCAAGAAGGATTGTCTGACAACTCCTGAGGAGAGAGAGGTATGAATAGAATACCATATGCTTCTTCAGTGAGATCTATCATGTATGCTATGACATGTATGAGATCGGATGTAACCTATTCACTGAGGGTAGTGAGTAGGTACCAATCAGATCCGAATGAGAAGCATTGGAAGATTGCGAAAGTAATTCTTAAGTATTTGAGAAATATTAAAGACCAATAGCTTATCTATGGAGACATTGACATAAAACTTGTGGGATATACTAATTTCAGATTTCAGTTAAATTGTGATGACAACAGAAGCATGTCAGACTACGTATTTATCTTGAATAGAAGAGTTGTTTGCTGGAAGAGTTTCAAGCAACATACTATGGCTAATTCTGTATGTGAAGTGAAATACATTGCAGCATCGGATGCTACAAAGGAGACAGTGTGGTTGTAAAAATTCATCATCGAGCTGGAAGTTACACCTTCCATTGATGGTCCTGTTCTGCTGTACTGTGACAGCTCCAGTGCCATCGCTCAGGCAAAAGAATTAAAGTCGCACCATTGCACCAAACATGTTCTGCGCCGCTATCACCTGATGTGAGAGATCGTGAATCGAGATGACGTTGAGCTTCAAAAAATCGACAAAAAGAGAACTTAGCCGACCTCTTCACTAAAGCTCTCAAGATCAAAGAGTTCGATGATTTCAAATGGAAGATGTATATAAGATACTGTCCCGATTGGCTTTAGTCCAAGTAGTTGTTGAGAATTATGTCTTGAAATTAATCGTATGACGATTAAGTTCATCTTTATATATGAATTATTAAAAATAATAATAGTTATTCTGATATTTTTATCATAAATTATATCTTTCTTGAACTCTTGTATTGTCATGAAGTCCTTAGAACTATGCTAGTGTACGATAAAGAGAAGATTTATCGTATTATTTTTAAACATGCTCGCGATCAAATGATACGTTATTACAAGATGATGATGTTTATCGAGTGGAGGTCGTTGTGTGCCATATGGTTGGTTGTCCTCTTAACCAAAGAGTGTGGTGACACTGACATGGCATATAAGTGAGATATAGGAGTACATCATCACTGAACAAATGGCTCACCTGCTGAACATTCTGCTGTCAAGAGCTGCTTATGAAACATATGGGTATAAGTATCTTTCAGACCTAAAATCATCATAGTGACTTGCAAGCAACTCACTGTATTTTTGTACCAGACTATTTAGATTTCTAATGCAATGACGGAAGACTACTAAGTACAGTCAAATACTTGCGAAGTCTGTGTGTGGATCAAAATAGGATTGACCCCTTCAGATTATTGAAGTTGATGTATCGCTGTATTTTAATTAGCAAAGTCTTGATCAGGATAATCCATGAGATGAATTTGAAAGGTTGAAATACAACGTGGATGAAGCAATCTCGGTTGATAGTTAATCTGAGACCATCCTAGAGCATTCAGGATCAAAAAGATGAATTATGCAGTAACCATATATATGGATTCTGAATATTTTTTATGATAATTCGATCTATCTGGACATCGAGAACCATTGCTAGATAGTATCTCGATTAGTACAGAAATTAGTTCCTGTGCTACCACCTTAGTGTTTGAACCTATGGAGTCACGCACACAAGTCAGACAAAGTAGGAAGGAATTGACTTATGTTTATATATCTAATTTGAAAGTACTTGACTTAATTGAACATATAAGCTAACTTAATTAAGAATTAAGTTATAAATCAAACAGGATTGAAGTGTTGACTATGTCTAGCTAGCACTACACATGAGGTTCAGGTTCGATCTCGGAGATGAACAGTTTCTGATATATGATCTATAGAGCATATAAAAGATTAAATTTAAATATTGATTAATTTTATATTAGATCTGAATTGATTAAGCTTAATTGAATCCAAAAATTCAAGTTAGATTTGGTACAAAAGTCTTAAAAAATTTGAGATTGACAGCTTTTCAAAATTATTTCGAACCAGCTTCGAATTAGATTCGAATCGGATTCATTTTGGATGAGATATGAGAAATCTTTCTTACACTGGGGTGCTCCTCTCATATGGGCCGACCAATACTTGGAATGGTGCTATTTTGGGGCATCCCATGTGGGTGAGGGATTGGGTGCAAAGTGATTGTCATAAGTGATGGCAATTCTATCTCATGTAGGAATCCTTCTTTCATGAGTATTGGATTGATTTAAATTAAATTTAAGTTAGGACTCCTATACTTATTGGGTCATGGAATTCATCTATAAATAGAGAGGGTCTCTACCTATGGATGCATAGAAAATAAATCAGATTGAGAGAAGGGAGAAAGAGAGAGAGATATGAGAAGAGAGAAGCCCTTCTTCTTCTCCTTAGCCTCTCCCCTTTGGTACCGTCCCTTCTCTTTTGGGTGTGGGCCCTCCTTAGATATCCCACCTGCTGGTGTGAGGTATCACACTAGCACATCTTCTTCCTCATTTGATTGGATTACGAAGATCGAAGTTTATCCTACTTTTCTGTAACGTCTGGCGTGCATGCGAAGTAGAATGTCTGCACATCTAGGCCTCCATGAAGATTTATATCAGATTATTTGAGATTTGATCTCTGATTCTACTGTTAATCAGCTAAGAATTTGATCCTTATTTATGTAGATTAATAAAAAAAATTTGATGCAACCTGGATCATTCGAAGAGAAATAGTTTCTCTTCCCTTCAGAGGGATGGAAGGTTGACACTAGATGTTCAAGTTCCTCTGGCACTGGTCACATATACTCACTAGGTCAGCAGCATCCTTCTAGATAGTCGATCAAAAGTATCCTTATTGTAGCACTTTGTGGCCAAGCGCCTTGCCCCCCAAGTGATTGCCATAAATTCCCTCATGAACTTCTCACAAGGTGGAGGGATGGAGGCACCGAAGTAAGGGGAGAGTAAATGACCTTTGTATAATCTCCCATCATATATGAGGTATTGAGGTGTGAGATGTCTTAGTCTCTTGGCTCCATCTTGATCAACTAGCAATAATCCATCTTGTAGGTATTGAAGATCAGATCTATCTAGTTCGGCTCAAGATCTGTTTACATCATGGGGACTCTTTAATACTTGTCTTCTTATGAGTTTTTAGGTATGAACTTCCTTTTAGATTGATCGTTCTGAGCATCGTGGGCTTAGATAAGAGGTCAGCCCTTATATTTTTCAATCTCGATATTTGTTGGATGTTCATAGTGGTGAAGTTGGAGACAAGGTCCTTGACTTTTTGTAGGTATTTTGTCATGTTCGGCTCGTGCATCTTGTACTCTTCCTCTACCTGTCCGATGATTAGCTGAGAGTTGCTATGGAATCTGAGATGCCAAACTCTCAATTTTTTGTCATTCTCAGACCAGTCACCAGTGCCTCATACTCAACTTCATTATTGGAAGCGGAGAATTCGAAGCATAGTGCGTACTCCACAACCACTCTGTCTGGACTAGTTAGAATCAACCCAGCCCCTAAGCCTATGGTATTCAAAGAACCATCTATATATAAAATGCAACATTCATCGGGCGTCGGAGCTATCTCCTCGTCGTTCCATTCTTCATCCAGAATGGTGCATTCCAAGATGAAATTAGCCAATGCTTGAGCTTTAATAAATGACCTTGGTAGATACTTTATGTCGAACTCTCCCAACTTGATGGCCCACTTAGCTAGTCACCTCGAGGTATCCAGCTGGTAGAGTATGAACTGATCGGTTGGTCGGTAAGGACAACAATTGTATGTGCTTGAAAATACGGGCACAACTTCTTGGAGGATATCACGAAAGTATAGATCACTTTCTCTAGTCTCGTATATTTAGTCTCAACATCATGAAGATCTTGGCTAACATAATAGACCGGCTTTTGCACCTTAGCCTCCCGTCAAATGAGGACCGAACTGATCGTCGAAAGTGAAACTGCAAGATATAGGTACAGTACTTCTCCAAACTCTGGTTTGCTTAAAAGGAGAGGTGAGACGAGGTATCTTTTTAGCTCATCAAATGTAGCCTGATACTTGTCTAACCATTAGAAGTTCTTCGTCTGTTTGAGAGCTTTGAAAAAGGAAAGGCTCTTTTCAATCGATCTTAAGAGAAATCTCTTGAAAGCTGAAATTCTTCCGATTAGGCACTATACCTCTTTGATTGTCTTCAAAAGTTTCATCTCTTGAAGAGCTTGAATCTTTTCGGAGTTTGCCTCAACCCCCGTTGTGACACCATGAAGCCCAGAAACTTGCCAATGGTGATGCGAAACATGCATTTGTTGAGATTGAGCTTCATCCGAAAATGCTTTAGTGTGACGAATGTCTCCTCAAGATTGATGATATGGTGCCCGATAACTTTACTTTTGACAAGCATATTGTCCACATATACTTTCATGTTCCTGTCGATCTGCTTCTTAAAAATCTTGTTGACGAGCCATTGGTAAGTCGCACTTGCATTTTTTAAGCCAAGCGGTATGATCCTGTAGCAAAAAAGATTCTGATCAGTAACAAAGAGGTCTTCTCCTTATCTTCGGAGGCCATCCAAATTTGGTTATATTCGGAGAACGCATCTATGAACGATAAGAGCTGATGTCGATCCGAGATAGACGGTAGCTATCTTTAGGATATGCTTTGTTGAGATCGGTATAATCGATGCATGCATGCCACTTTTCATTAGCCTTCTTGACTAGGACAATATTAGCTAACCACTCTAGATAGTAGACTTCAAAATGAACTCCACCTTCAGAAGTTTGTCGACCTTTTTCTGTATGCCCTTTTGTCACTCGAGAGCAAAACTGTGCTTCTTTTGTCTGATCGAACAATACTTCAGATCTACATTGAGTCGATGACCTATGACCTCTAGATCGATGTTTGGCATATCAGAAGTCGACCAAGCAAATACGTCTGCATTGGTCTGGAGGAAAGAGGTAAGGCACCGACGATCCTCTTCACATAGGTTCGAGCCAATCTTGACAACTTTGCTTGGATCCTCGTCAATTGGCACTGGGATGAGATCTTCCATCAGGTGGCCTCTCTGTTCGATTAGCTCATCCCATATGTCAAGCTCATCTATCGATTGTTCGTTGGTGGTACTCCTCATAAGGTCGTCATGTAATATTCTCTCGCAAGTTGCTAATTTTCTGGAGCTCACCAACCCTATGAGCAGTAGAAATTTCATCGTCAAATGGTAGGTCGATACTATAGCTCGAAAAATATTCAATCTAGGCCGACCTAAAATGACATTGTATACTGACAGGCTCTTTACTACAAAGTATTGCATTTCAACGATAGCCTGTCTTGGAGCTCGTCTATCTATCATAGTGAGGGAGATGGTTCCTTCTACGGGGACCATACTATCCAAAAATCCGTTCAGAGGCATATTCCTCTTCACTAGTAGCTCAGAGTTTAAGTACATACGAATAAATATATCGTGAAATAAATATCTATTGAATTTTCATTATCAACTAAGACTCAATGTACATCATAATTAGAAATATTTAAAGACATGACTATAGGATCATCATGTAGATACTTTATTCCTTTTAGGTCAGCTTTCGAGAAGGTGATTTTATCACCAATCTTTCTCTTTTTGGTTCTTTTCTTTAGCTTGGCTTGATTTAGAGGTACCATGGTCGTGCTTCCCCTAAAGATCATACGGATCTCCTGCTATTGGTTGATCCTTGTGGGGGTCTTCTTGTCGAGGAGGCTCACCGCATGGGTTCTTCAGAATTCGTCGTTCATCAACATAGTGTCGAAGATGCCCACATCAGATGAGTGATTCTATCTCCTCCTTGAGCTGCCAGCATTCTTCCGTATCATGTCCATAGTTTCAGTGGTACCTACAATACTTCCTTGGATTCCTTGCTCGCACCAGAGCAACCATCCTCCTCGATCAGGGAAGCTCTTCTTGGTGCTCTATCTCCATGGGTATCTGAGCTCAAGAGGTGTTCAACAGAGTGAAGTGGTAAAATCCACATAGAGGGGTTCTAAATCGACATTGTACTGCAGAAATCTAGCTTGATTTTTCGTGGAGTCTGAGAGCGACGAGACCTTTGTTCAACACGTCGGTGCTGTACTCGTCAATAATCTTTCTTCTTTTCTATCCAGCATTCGGCTGTGATCCGCTGTCGAGGTTCTCCCCTTGCTGATCCCATGCTTCCTTGGCTAGAGCATGCCTCTTCATCCGCTCCAGCATTTCGATGAAGTCCTCGGGTATGTTTGTTCAGCAAGAAGAGGAGGTCATTCTGAAGAAGCCCGATTTTTAGTGTGGTCATTGCAACAGACTGATCTAAATTCCACACCTCCAAAGTCACAGCATTAAAATAATTGATGTATTCCTGGAGTGGCTCATTCTCCCTCTACTTTATGCTAACGAGGAAGTCTGAGTTGCGGTGCTGCCAGCGGCTGCTAACGAAGTGCATGACAAACATCTGGCTTAGCTGATGAAAAGAGCCCACGATGTTTGATTGCAAACTTGAATACCAGTGGTGGACAGTTTTCCTCAGGATCGAAGGAAAAGCTCGATAAAGGATCGCATCTTTAGCTCCTTGTAAAAGCATGAGAGATCTAAAATTCTCCAGATGGTCTACTGGGTTGGTGTTCCCATCATACATCTCCATTTACGGCATCTTAAATCAGGGAGGTAGGGGCTCGCTCATAATCTTCTAGGTGAACAGTGGATTAGTGTTGAAATCCAGATTTATATCTTACCACTGTGGCGCCAACAGCACGTCGAATCGTCTTTGCATCTCCTGAAGTCTCCTTTTTACGTTGTTCTTCTGATTTGGATGGTGCCAAGGAGAAAGATGATCCAAAGTCGAATCCCTTCTGGAGATCAGAGTGGATGACCACCATACCTATGCTGAGGTGGGCTATCAGGGTGGTTAAGACGGCTGGCTCCCGCCCTTGGGCTACAAGGAGATCGGTTTACTGATCTTCCTTGAGCCGGCTGTAGATTTTTTGGATTGAACGAGGCTCGATATTTTGCTGCATCCCCTCACTGCGGCTGAAAGAGCTTGCACTTATTGTACGAGGCTATTATATTGATCTTAGGAGACTATCGGTGCTACCGATGGGAGGTTCTCCTGGATTGATTGTGGTGGCATATTTGTCGGTGGGCATTCTTGGTCTACCTGTCATTAGAGCATTGCGATGCATTTGATGCACCCTTTCGTGTCTTCATAGTGATCGATGGTGAACTCTCTTTTCTCAAAATAGGACCTCGAAATTAGTCAAGGCCCTTCCTCTAGTGCCAAGTGTTGCTTCCGATCTTCTCGCTTGAGGTCAGATCATTGAGGTGGAGATGGTTGACGTGAGATTGCTGCTGGAGCTTTGTTCAAAAACTTATAAAAAATCTTCATCGGGATGTTCTCCGATGAAGACCCTCCAACGCTCAAGTCAGAAGATGAAGAATAAAAAGAAGTAGAGAGTAGGGAGTCGACAGCTTACTTTGAGGATTTTGGTACCTCTTTAATTATAGAAGAGAAATTGGAGTTGTATCCCTCTCGGAGTCTTGATAGCTTTCTGAATTTGACCCACAGATTGATTCAGAGAAGTTATTTCTTTTTATATGAGACTCAATCATATAGAAATTCTTCTTTATCTAGATTTTTTCAATTTAGAAGAAGCGAAATATGTCGAAAGAAACATAGCTCGATCGTGGATGAGGTATAATAGATCATCTTAGGCCAAGATAACCGGACATCAGCTGAAGAATCAGGAACTGCTGCTAACTCAATGGGGTGTATTTGATGGCCTTCATGTCTATCATATGCTCATGATCTATCTGGCGTTCATCTTCCATAGCTCAGCCGACATCGAGGATGTTGCAGCTGAGGCCGAGGTACAGATCCACAATAGTATTATATAAGATTGATCAGCTCCGACGTACCTTCCTCTGAAAAGAAGATAGTATTAGTGGCTTTCATTATATTGTTAACTGGGACGTAGTGTGCCGTGATAAGAAGAAGGTGGCTTGGCATCAAGAGTATTAGAAATATGAATTATCTCTCTCTTCTTGCAAAATGGGCTTTAAGGTTTATGAAAACCCCTGGTGATGGCAATGGAAGTGGAACTATTTGGAATTTTGGAGGTGGTAAGCTACAACTATTTATTATTTGAGATATAGATTTGCCATGCATGTCAAGCGGCGACCCTTAAGAGCCTCCTTAGTCTGGAAGGGCATTTGCTCAGATGTTGAGGCCTTCTAAAAATATTTCTCTTTTAAACCTGATAATGGAGAAAGCATTAAATTCTAGGAAGATGGTTGGTTGTGGCCAATCCCCTTAGAATCCTTACTTCATGATCCATAGCTAAGAGCAGTTGTAAGGATATTGTCGCAGTTGCTTTCTTCTGGCAGCGTAGAAGGCACTCTTGAAGAATCAATGTTTTGGATCCTCTCACAGCCTCAGAGTTAGCTCAGATGGTTCAATTTCTGGATTTACTCTCCTTTATTAATCCAGTCGACTCGACCGACATGTCGATGTGGAACCCTTATTGAGATGGGGCATGCAATGTTGTCTTTTGCTGCAAGTTCATTAACAGTGGCAGGGTCCATTATCAATTCTACAAGATGATTTACAAGGTTATGGTGCCCAAAAAGGTCAAAGTATTCATGTGGTTAGCCCTCAAAAACAAACTATATACGGGAGGAATTAAGACAAGGAAAGGATGGAGGGTAAGTATTGGATGCCCCTTTTGTGGTTCCTTTGCTAAGATTGTTACTCATTTTTTCATTAGATGTCCATTTGCCCAAGTATTTTTTATGGAAGTGTTATGGAGGAGAGAAGAGTCCTCCCCATAGTTTATTAGTTGAATGATGGGTATGTGTGATTACAAACAACGTGCCTATCTTTTCCTATGTGTTTACATGATGTCACAACCCCTCACTTTATTAGGATGAATAGTGCCATGCAGCATGTTATGTACGGCTGTTTGTTAGGATTTTCTAACTTGATCTTGCAGGTTATGTGCTCGATTCCTTCTCTCCTCTTTACCGTAACTTCTCAGTAATTTTCTTTTCCTGCACTAGCTGACCTCACTATATATACATGAAAAATGGCACTAGAAAGCTATCTTCCTTCTTCTACATTTCATTGCGGATGTATCTCTTATGTTTGCAAAGGGTTCTGACGTTTCTACAAAGGTCCAATCCTGATAAAGGAATCTCGTTTTCTGCTGACTTCTATAAATGAGTATGCTTCATATCTAGATATCCTTCCATTTTTTTCCTTCCAAATATTCCAAATCTCTATTAATATTAGAGCATATGTGGCTGTTTTGATACCTTTATCTAGGAAGTTTATCCTCCACTCATGCCAAAGGGAATGTAGATTGTTTGGTAAGGTCTGAATTGTTGGAAAAAGCAAATATTAAATGTATTT
>KE504730.1:684768-700860 GCA_000441515.1 Elaeis oleifera
CATATTCCATCATGAATCCAGAGCTTTCTGAGTAAGCATCTCTAAAATAATTGTAAGTATTCATATTGAAGAAGATGATGATTTATTGATTGTTCTTGTGCTCCATGGAGAGCACAGATGCTATTGACCATGATTCTCCATTTTTTAAATTATCAATGATTGATACCTTATTGTAATAGCTTAAATAGTTAAAAATTTTGACGTTCTCCAGGAAAGGTATTTTTCATAGAGTGATTCCAATGGTGAACTTGATACCTCCATTCATGAAGAAATAATAATAGAACTTTACTGAGAAGTTTTGGCTACTTTGGCTCCATTTCCATTTCCTATTATCACTCTTTTTAGAAAGCTAAATGTGTTCTAGCATGGATGTAAGGGGTGATTTTCGATTGTTGCCTCATGTGTTAATGGCATTCTGAATTTTTAGCTTGTATTTCCAAAATTCATGATGTCTTTAACACTAGTTTTTGTTTTTTTGATAGTAGGAATGTTGGGGAATCTTGCTCTGAGAGCTGTGCCTTGGAGCCACTCGTCTTTCCAAAAACCTGTCAGCTGTCCATTGCCACTTTTCAAGCTTGAGTAGTTGTAAAGCAAAGTAGCTAATTGCATGATATTTCTCCAAAATGGTGAGGCCGTCTTAAGGAAGTATTTGGAATGTTGACATGGTAGTTTTTTACTATAGTATATCTTCCCCACCAGGATTCGCCACAACCTATTTGGCTTTGAAAAAAATTTTATCCACCATTTAAGAAGCAAGATCTGATTCATTATTTTAAGCTCAACTGCTTCCAGACCACCCATCTTCTTTGGTTGGTAGGTTTGCTCCCATCCAACTGGATGCATGGGTCTTTCATTGTGGTGCCACAAGAATTTTCTACATGTCTTATTGATCTTCCGGATGATTCTTGCTGGTGGTTTGAGTACAGACATCCAATAGACTGGAATGGTTGTTAGAACTGCATTGATCAATATCAATTTATCTGCAAAAGTCGGAACCATCCCTTTCTATCCTATTGGTATATCTTGTCAACTTTCGCCAGAAGGAATTTTCAGTCATTTAGTCTGAGATGAATGGAGTAAGGAGATGCCTAAGTATTGGATTGGGAGTTTCGTAGTTTGATAATCCAGAATGCATGAAGCATTGTCAGTCTCACCTTTTGTCAGATTCATGCCTACAGGCTATGTTATACTAAAGCTGATCTTCAACTCTATTAGCAACTCAAAGGAGACAATAATGAACTTTAGATTTTCTATGTGCTCTTTGTTCATTGAACTGAAGATTATGGTATCATCGGCGAATTGAAGGCACTGCAAGTTCCTTGTTATGTTATAAGGCTCAAAGCCAGCTGCGAGACCTTCTGAGTTTGCTAGGTTAAAGATCATATTCAACACGTCTGCCACGAGGATAAATAATTGTGGAGATAGTGGATTCCCTTGTTTGAGCCCTCGTTATTTTGAACCCACTGTCTGGTGTTCCATTGATTCGGATGCTTGAGCTAGTAGTTTGAAAAATCAATGCTATCTAGATATCCATCTTGATCCAAATCCTCTACTCAAGAAATCCATCAAGAACCTCCATTTTATGCTGTCAAATGTCTTTTTGGAATCCACTTTGCATACAATTCCTTTCTCTTTTGATTTTCAACAATATGAAATGATTTCGATCGCCGTGATGTAGATTTTCATTTGCCCAAGTGTTGTAGTCTCCTCTTTCATCATGCTTGAGACCCCCAAATTTGACCTCTCTTTGGTCTACATAGTGGAGAAGTAAGGTGTAGGTCCGTCTAAGAAAAGTTGGGATCAATTATTCATAGCACTAATGTGGAACATTTAGCACAGGAGAAACACAGGGATCTTCATGAAAAAGAAGCCTTGGTCTCCTTGATTTTCATAAAACTTTATGCTTGTATTCCCCGACCTTCCCATCTATTTTTTGTATATAATTTTTTCTATTAATAAAGCTTGGGGCAATTGCTCATTTCCTTCATTTTTCATTAAAAGAAAAGAAAAATAGAGCATGTGCTAACACTGGACGTGTGATCTAAGCAGCAATATTTTCAAAGCAGTCGCACTAAAGATATTCTGCAAAATCTATGCACATACTAATAGCTAGCCCACCAAACTCCAAACACTAGGATAATGTCCCATGCAAGCATACATTCGGATGCATTGCTCGGTATGAAATAAGAATATATATATCCAACCAACACCGGAACAAACAAGAAAACTATAACAACCTAAGATCTTGCCCAAAAAAGCTAGTCGGAAAATATTTTGGGTTCCTTGGCACTATATAACAATCCAAGATCTTTCTAGTGAATAATCGATGTGGGGCTAAATACACATCCGTACGGATCCTCATATACTCCTTCCATTTAAATTCTAACGTCCTCGTTAGGTTAAGGGTTTAACTCTATATATCTATTCATAAACTTCATAATTGGCTCGTGGTCAATCCAATGATCCCGTGCTATAGTACCCCTAGTCTATATAGATTATGGACCGGATCAACTCTGCTACCATTTATAACAATCCAGAATCTTATCTAAAAAGATTAGTCAAAAGGTATTATTTGGGATTCTTGGCCCTATATAAGTATCCAAGATCTTTTCTGTGAATAATCGATGTGGGACTAAATACATGCATGCATGGGTACTCATAAAAATAGATCCAATGACCTAAATCTGAACCTACCAAACTCCAAACACATGTATTAAGTTGGATCCAACTAGGTTAGGTTTGTCCAGAAAGAGCTTGGTTAAGTCAGTTAGGTTGGTATAATTTTAGAATTAAGGGTTGAGTTTGGATTGAGTTGAATAAAGAGATCCATTATAGAAAATGAAGCTAAGTTATGGATTGCATTGAATATAATCTACTTATTCATGGTAATAAAAGAAACAATACCTGTAAATATATTATTTCTGCTCTTACCCTTGATAATTGCTTTTATCAATGAATTAGGTTAGTAATCTATTCAACACAAGCCATGGATCAATACAAAATGCATCTATAGTGAAAAACAAAAGATACAAAGAACACAAATAGCTTCTACTTGTTCGACCTATAGTCAATGTGTGGATGTCTAAATCCAAAATGTGTAACATATTAAGGGAAATGAGTGAACTTTAAGTCTTATCTGATAATTATTTGATGACATTATATGTTAAAATATCCATCAGATCAAATGGCCAATAATCAGGAGGCTTTCCCATTTAATCATACGGTCAACTTTATGAGGACCGGTTATATATGGCTGTAAAGATCCACACTATCTTCATGCCATCAGCTTAGGCCTCATAGCATGGTTCACAATAGTGGCATGTACCTGACTGTTGCTACCAAGGACTGATTGAGCTCAGATCAATGAGTTGGAGCTAATGATGGTAAATTGAGGATGGTGATTCGAGGAGCCAGGAAGCTAGTCAAAGATGTTGATGGATTTTGGCAATGGTTAAGTATTTGATCGAATCTCAAAGTGTATCCTAAAACACCACAAGTAAGAAAGTCCACTTGCTAGAGATTTGCTGACAAGAGATCCTCTGATGCTTAAGCCAGTCTTCCTCGATGGAACAAAGGAGGTTCTGAATGAAAGAGGGCAAAGAGAAGAGAGAGAGAGAATCCAGAGATTGTATTGGAGGTTTTAGTAGTGGCTAGGTATAGTGAGGAAAAGAGAACTCTATGAGTTCAAGAAAGGCTAGTCCCATCGGGATTCTGCTCAGCCTTAAACTATGACAAACTCTCATAAAGGTCTCCTTTGACATCCATCTTTTGAGCTCACAAGTTCTCAATTAGACCTCAGACTCCAAAAGGACTTCTTCAAACTTACCAGGAGGATTTTTAAGGATGGTTTATATAGGCGAGGGCTAAAACCTATGGTCATCAGTATCTTAGAATATGTAAGGAAGTATGTTGGAGATAACCACTCACATATTTGGGAGATACGATATGATATGAGGAGATGTGGATCTCATGATCAGAGAGATTATTCTATCATTATAAACCAACTATCATCGAATGGGAGAAATTTGGACATCTTTGTGTTCCTTCATAGTGGCCATGTGGTGGAACTAATTAACGAAGGTGAAGAGCTTCGTGGCTTATTCATTTTAAACTTTGATTGGTCGGCAGCATCACATTAGATGAGTTAAATCTGAGGTGTATCACTTATCCTCACCTCTAAGATTAAGAAGCTCTTTGAGAGCTCGAGAAAAGAAGTAGAAGAGCTGACATGAATGACTAGTTGTGGCACTATATGCCGAGTTACGCTATATAACTATGAAGTCATGAATTGAGTCATTGAGTCAAATATTATAACAAAGCTGTGGGTCATACAATGAATTGTACTATCTCAATCACTTTTTAAAACTATCACTGAAAGTTTTGGATGCCACATTAATTGCAATTATGCCAGAATTCCCTCCTTTCAAAAGCGGCATCATGATTGGTGGATAATTGGATGCTTTGCCGTTAGTGATCCTAGTGACGTTTTTAGTATCGAATAGTAATCAACATATATTCACTAATTGGATCATATGTTTCAAACGACTATGTTGATCCAAGCCCTTCGAGGCCCGATATAAAGCCTAGAAGAGGTAGAGGTTGATACTCTTAGTATCTTGTGCATTAGAGCTAGAGAAGAAGGGAGACTTTGGTTCCACCACCATCGTTGTTTGTCTTCACCTCCTATTTCTTGGTTTTTGTTGAGCCCCCATCGAAGTCCTCCATCTTCCTTAGGTCTTTGATAGGCTCTTGAGTTCTTCATTTGGCTTCTTGTTCTTCGGTTCTTCTCTTTCTTCTCCTCCCTTATTTTTAATTTCTCTTTTTGTTCTTTGTTCATGGGGTCTTCTGAGGAAAGATCTATGGATCGAGAGTTTGTTGACCAGGGATCTCTTGATCAAACCTTTATGGAGTGTGGAGAGGCTTCATCCGAGATCACTTTAGGTCCGTATGCTACAAGAAGTGTCTTGCAAGATGCTGATCTCAAATGGATTCAAGTTGAATACCACATTCCTTTGTGATATCTTCTAGAGTTACCTGGTCCTTCTGGTCTGGTAGCATCTGCTCAGGAGAATCGGATGGCCTTATATGAGGAGGCTCTAAAAGTTGATTTGAGGCTCCCGATATCTTTGGTCATTGCCAAACTATTGAATCAGTATTGACTTTCTTTAGCCCAATGCATTCCCAATACTTGATGGATGATAGTTGGTATTTTTTTTTGCTTTTTGTGGCTTCGAGGAATATGTCCCAATGTGGAGATATTTCAAGCATTCTTTCATATGAAGGTGCATCCCTGGAGAAGAGGATGGTGGTATCTCTCTTGTCAAAGATATTGCAACATCCTTCTCCCTGGTCCCTACTCCATTCATGGTTGGAAGGGTCAGATTGTCTTTATTTCTTCTTCTAAGGCTTAGGGCTTCTGATGTGGTGGGAGTCACCGAGGAAAAGGCTTTGAGCCTTTATCTTTTTTTGACTGAAGAGGAAGATGTAATAGTTTGGAAGCTCAAGGAGGTTAAATCTCCCTCTTACTCCAAGCTTCTTCGAGAAGAGAACCTATCGAAGTTCTACCTCAATATCGTTAGTCTTCAAGGTGAGTTTCTTTGCTTGTATTTTTGGATCCTAAGAAGGGAGTTTGATGGACTGACCAAATTTCTTGATCTTACAGAGATGAAGTTTGATATGGATGAATTGATGAGCATCCCAAAAAAGAGGCGACACCGAGCCTTCAAAGAAGAAAAAGAAAAGAAAAGGGTCATGAGGTCGTCTCCTATCATTCAGCCGTTTGTCCAGCTTGATCCTGTGGAAGCCATTGCTATCAAGGTTGGAGCATCCAAAGTAGGACCTGCCAAGGCAGAGTCCCCGAGGTGGAACTGCTTGAACCTTCTGTCTTCGATGTGTATGGGCCTATGTTGGATATCCGCTCCTTAGTCTTGATTCCGGTACAAAGAAGTTCATCTAAGGAGATCCAGGAGGTGGTCTCCTATCAGATGGCATAAAATCCTTTCTTGGCTTCTTTATGGATGATTGCACCTTCACATAAAATCAAGGCCGACCATGAAAAAATATTCACATAGAAGAAGGATAAGCTTGGTCTGATGGTGGCAGCAAGCAACTCGATTCAGTTAGAACAATGTATCCCAATTCATCAAATCAGGAAACAAATCTCCAATCAAAGCAAAAGTAACATGTTAAATTATCAATGGTGGGGTCCAAAGATGGTTGACAAAGGTTGAGGCAGAGGAAGGATAGGGCCAACTCGATAATAACATCCGATGGGTTTAATCGGTCTGAGTTGGATTATCCAACTAGTTAAATCATAAAATAAGAGTAAGGCTAGGTACAAATAGCCCATTAGGGATTGGTAATAATGATGTCCATCGATGCTTGACAAGTATTCAGATGAAAGACCACATGCCGCCCAACCACTAGGATAATTCAAGTCCCTTTATGGGGTCGACCTAGATCATAAGAGAGGGACTGTCCTCTAGTATCGTAATCTCAAAAGAGAGAAGTAGTGAGAGAAAGAGAGAGGAGAGAAAAAAGTTGAGAAAGAGAGGTGGGTATCATAAAATATTTATTAGTTCTAATGCTAATAAAAAAATTATTAGTTCTAGTGCCAAATCAATAAATTCATACAAATTTCATGACTGCACATTCAAAGACTTGAGTGTCATTCCGTTTGTGAGGCTCTATGCTATTAAGTTCCATGTTCTTTCTTTCTATATATAACTTCTTTCTATCATGATTAAATATATTTTATTCTTTTTTTCTTTTTAAAGAGAAATACAAGAAAATACATCTTCTAAAGTGTATATATTGAATTTTAACAATAATAAAATAAAATATCATCCAAATTTTCAATTTCATAGTGCTTTCACTTTTAATCTATGCTTGCTTTCCCTAATTCTAAACCTATTATACCTAGAATGCCTCACCAATTTTTCCACCTAGCGAATCTAATCTTTTGTCCATATATTTAGAATCTACTCTCTTGAAATATTTCTAGCTTTATTGGTTTAATAATCAACAATCCATTATCACATTTTTACAAAAAGTCCGTAGGTAATTACTTTTGGATCTTGTAGAATTTCAAATTTAATTACATAATCTATATACAAAATATCTGGTTGCTGATACATTATAATCGATTATATAACAAAATCAAACTAAGGAACATATATACTAATTATATAACAAAATCAAATTGAGGAACATATATGATATCTCTCATGTACATTTACATTTCTTGTGTTGGATTAGATTTTTGATAACTAAAAGCTTTGTAAAGTATCTAAAATTTGGGTATGGGCTGCATCTTTCATGTAAAAAAATAGTTGATCTTTTTTCTAATGTCAACCATTGTGTCGCACTTTAAACAACTTTTAAAACTCTCAAACCTCTCCCCTCCATCCATCGATATAAATCATGAGATATACGTCATGCTTTGAAAACTATGTAGCATCATCCAAAGGTTTACGCTGTGAAAGAAGATCAACCGTTATTTTGCACAGAAGATACAACCTGCACCCCAACATTTTTGCTAATTTGAATGCCAAATCCTCGGATTCATCAAGCAGTGGCTGCCCCCAATGTTTCGTTGGGTCCTCTCATTGTTTTGTTAGTTTGTTTTGGGAGACCCCTGCTCGCTTGGTCCCTGTATCGCACGACTCCAGGAAGCCACTCCACCAATGGAAGGTAACTTTCTCTGAGATCACCAACTGGCCAAATATGGCAGTCTGCATCACGCTTGGAATTCAACCGCAACATGGCCTCTCAGCATCTTCCAGAAAGCCGACCAATTGACCAGACTCGCCAAGACTGTGAATGTTATTATATTACGGCTGAAATGTTCCCAGTCCATGTTCTTTTCATGATTCCATTTTCCCTCCACTTCAATTAAGATAGTAGTTGTGATAAAGTTAAAAACTCATTAAAACTCCCTCATCCTGTTCTCTCTTAATTTCGACTCCATTCAGCAACGTAAGACTTCTACTGTTCTACAGCTTTCGTGGGACCTTCTTATCTGTCCCGCGCTTCCGTGGCTTCCTTCGCTCCGCAGCCCCCTTCTCCCGGCCCCACCGACACCTTCGCAGTTTGGGAACTCTTTCGTATTCTTCACGGCTGCTGGAAGAGCCCGAGAACGTCGCCTATTTATTCGCCAGTTTCGGAGAGCCATGCGGACATAAATATCTTATAGAGAGTGCTTGACGGCCGAACTCGGTCGCATTTTTGGGTTTCCTTCTCCCGAGGGAGATCTCTGCTTCTCGGGAAGCTCTCCGATATGAATCAGCCGGAGTAGGAGATTCCCGAATGTAAAATCGGATCTTTTGTCTGGTTTTATTCTAAATATGCGATTTTGGATTTGTTCTGAGGGACGTAAAGTAGTTTTGCTCGAATTCGAACTCCCACAAGGTAAAGATCGGATTTTTTTTCACTTATTTGATCTAAAGATGCCATCTTGAACATGTTCTAAATGAAGTAGTTTTGCTCGAATTTCGTCGCGTTCTTGATGAGGAACTGGTATTGGATTGAGTGGAATACTTGGGATTGAAGTCGCCAGAAGTGCACAAAAAAAAAAAAAAAAACTCTTTTTGGCTGCTCTTTGATCTGGTTAAGATGCAAGCTACAGTTTGCCATCGGAGGATGGCAAGGATGCGCCGCAGAGGACCCAATCAAGGGTTTTCCGTCGAGGATTCTCCAACTTCTCACGGTGTTCGTGGTTCTGGTTCCGTATTCTTTGTCCTCAGCATGTATATGACTCGGTATTTTGACCTTCAGACGATTAAATCCCAAGCTCGCCCTGTCGTCAAGTCCTGCATCGTGGAGGAGCAGACTGATCTTAGACGTTGGATCAAGCCTCCGCGCACCCTGATGCACAACATGAGCGATGAGCAGCTCTTTTGGCGTGCTTCGTTTGCTCCTCAGGTGAAGAAGTATCCGTTTCAGAGGGTTCCCAAGGTTGCCTTCATGTTCTTGACTAGAGGACCTCTGCCACTGTCTCCACTTTGGGAGAGGTTCTTTGAAGGGCATGAGGAGCTTTACTCCATTTACATCCATTCCCTGCCAGGTTACCAGCCCGACTTCCCGCCATCCTCAGTCTTTATAAGAGGCAGATCCCTAGTAAGGTGAACTTTTGAGTTTTATTAACTTACTGTTGATTGCTATAGTTCTTTAAGTGGTGACCAATAAAAGCATTTCCTCCCTTATTGTGATGCCAATTAACTGCTTTTATGTTGCCTTCTATATTTCTGATATTTTAGTGGACTTAAACTTGATTACTGAGGAAGCTAAATCTTAACAATATTGTTTTTGATATAAGAAAGTTCTTTTGAGGATTATGTTTCTGTTTATATGTATTTTTTTAAAGGTGCTCTACATTGCATGATGCAATGGTAAGATTGCTCCATTATGACCTAGATGTTCGAAACATAGAAATAGCCTCTTTGCACGTAGGGATAAGGGGCTGTGTATATTAGATGCTTTTCAGACTCTGCAATGACAAGAGGCTCATGCGCATATTATTCCCATATGTTAGCATGCTGTGTTGTGCCATTCCTCTCATTCTGCATCTTGTGTGTCATTAATATCTCTCCACAACAGTTCCTTGTCTGCAACAATGTAAAATCAGTTGTATTATTGGTGAACATTAACAAAATAATAATTGTAGCAGAACTAGTTTATCGAAGTTGTCGTGTAAAAGGAAACAGATGATGTCTTTTAATGTTTATATTGATTCAGTCTAACTGTGCTCGCATTTTCCTTATTTCTTGCACCTTCCCTTTTGTTTGTTAACCACACATATGTTTTTATAATGTTGGGCCTTGAATTGGTATAAATAGGATCTTTGGTTTGTCTGCAAACTGAGCTGCCATAAAGTAACTTGTCAATGAATTTAGAGGGCTTTGTTACATTTTTCTTCCCAGTCTTTGTGTAACGACCCTGTCATTATTGTGGTTAATTGAGAATTTAGATAGAATCATCTAGAATATGGATGATTAGAAGCTTTCTTTATTGAGAATTGTCATTCAACCATTCCAGGAATTAATCTAATGTGGAATTTTTATTACATGTCCAAGGAGTAAATAATGTAATGGAAAGCGAGGAACAATACCACCTTCTGGTAGTCATAGAGAATGATGCCTGTGCTGAACACATCAAATGGAGATGTCTATGTATTGAAACATAATCTGTTTTCACAGTGTGATACATACAAATAAGGTGATCCTTGAGCAGAAGAGTGTGGTACCCAGGTGCAAAACTTTGCTTTGCTCAGGGTGATATTTAGGCTTCGAGATAAATATGACCCAATCATGTTGGCATAAAATTGATAAAGGTTGCATTTGTAAAGCCACATACATTGTCACTTGTAAATCGATAAAAGCTTTCAATTGGGTCTAGGAAGCAATTTGTAACTTTAGGTTCCTCTTATTGGAACATTCCTTTTTATTGGTGCCAATAGGTGTGCCAAACTTATGTGACAACCATATACAAAATTTTGTCCCTAGGAGGTTACCTGATGAAAATGAAAGGCAAAGATAGCTTCTTGCACGAGTCTTTAGTAGATTTTTCATGGATCTTGTTATATGTTTTAGGAAAATGACTATTTAATCTAAAACTAAGGATTCATGTCGCAGTGGTATCGAAGGGACTTGCCTATACCATATCATTCTAGGAAGTACCTGGCATGTGTGTGGGACACTAGTTCTTTCTTTCTTGAACCAAGATCTCTCAGCCATCTCGACTGTATTAGTTGTCTCCCAACACCGAGGATGCACTGGAATGGTTGGGAAGCAATTTGTTTCCTTTTCATTCTTTTTTTTCTTTTGCTAATGACTTTTTGGTCCATCCTGATCTTACCATCTGATCCAAGTTCCGTACCATCCTAGGTGTGAATTGAGGCAGGCCTAGTACCCATATTTAAAACCCTTGCTAGAGAAAAATGCCATACCAAAAACATTCTACCAGAAAGAGGGACATTCAGGAGTAATTGCCAAAAGATAAACTGATTCTTTTTTTTTTTAATACCATGTGCCAGTACTGTATAGTCTAAAGGAGCTCTACCAATACCGCTACCTTACTGCTGAAGTTAGTTAAAGCCAATATCAACTGGTAAAGTATGATACTTGTCTTGAATTTATGTCCTAAATTCTACCTTGCTTTTCATTAGGATTAGGCCGTCTGCGTTAGCTCATGACAGATTGTTAAGGTATTCCTTCTAGGTCCTCCAAGGTCCAAGGGCAATTCAAGAGCAGCAGTTTTAGTAATGCACATAGGAAATCATCTAAGGAAGAAAAAGATGTTTCTTCATTTCGGAGGCACTGTAATATGATATCATATGATAGCTGCACCAAGCAGATGTTATTTTATCATCAAGAACATTAGTCCATTGAACAAAGTTCAAAATCATCATTTTAAAGAGGCTTTTAACTTTCTTCTGCTAGAAATGGATTTATCTTTGTGGTGCAGTGACTACTGCAAAAAAGATCGCCCCCTCGTCAGCATGATAGTGTTCTCCATAGACCAAATTCTTATAGAAATTTGAATAATGGAATATTTGCGGAAAGGAAAAAGAGAAGCAACATCAGGTAAATAGACTTACTCTACCTGAGCTGCTGATTTCCTCACAAAGCATCCTGACAAAGTACGACCTTTTCTGCAGTTGTTGTTGGATTTGGAAGCTCAAGAGTGGAATTAATCAATAGGATTGTTAGCTCTTCAAGCTTTGCTGATTGTTAGGCCTTTTAAGCTTCATGTTTTAGATTTTGTTGGGCTTTGACATCTATATATAAATAATTTCTTTCTTATATTTCAATACCTTGGATATATCAGTGGGAATCTTGTTAGAACAGAACTTGGACTCAGAAATAGAAATGTGAAACCAACTGTGTTTCTTTTCCCCAAGAATTGGCTCAAACCTGGTCTAGCATGCCAGGTCCATCTCTTATAAACCAAGCCTTGGATCATCTGGAACCAATAAACCTACTTAATTTCTAAATTTATCTGCTATGGTGTATTTTTTGTTGAGGGAATTTTTACTAGTGTATTGCTCTACTGGAACCATAGGTTTGCAGTGCCTTGTAAATAGGCATGGGAGACAGTTGCTCCCAGCAATTTGTTTGTCTTCTCCTCCCATTACCTTGCTGCCGGCATCAGCAATCAGGTTTATAATTTTCTTCCACAAGGGGAATTAGATGGCTACTCTTATCCAATTGACATGATTTGCTAGCTCCATGCATGCTGTATGATATAGAATGATAAGAAATGCTGCCACCGTCTAGGACAAACCTCTGAGGGTGCCAATGTATCAAAGTATTGAAGAATAAATTGTGTCATAAGTTGCAATAGGAGATCATATAAATTGTAAGATTTATTGAAATTTCCTAACATACTTTGTGCTAAATTTAATGAGTTTATAAAATTAAAGTCAGTACAGGTTGTACTGCAGTATATTTTTATTCCAAAGAGTTAAGCATATTGACGGTTGGTTGTAGATGTTCAGTTTGTGTGATATATCATACCTTGGTTCATTCAATCAACTCCATGTAGACAAAGATAGTTGGTCAGGTTTCATAAATTGTAGTTTTAATGTAGTAGTAGATGTCTAGTTCATGTTGATATTGGTAAGGAATCCAAGACAGGTAAATCCTAATAGCTCTGTACAGTTCCATCCACATGTAGAACTAAAGAAGCTGTTTCTTGGCCCAAATGTTACTACTCTCCTTGGCATGGACCGGGTCATTGGTTAAATTCATCAAGGTGTTCTCGGGTTTTTAGCATATGTGTTGCTATTGGAGGCTCTTCTGAATGTAAAGTTCATGTGGTGACTCATAGAATTAATTTTAGTTGGCCTTGCTGTCTTTAGAGGCCTTGTGCCCAGGGCATTCCTGTATGTATGAATCAAATCAAGTTATAAGCAAGGTTTGAAGTTTCAATCGAAACATATCGAGTTCTGTCAAAATGAATCAATTTCAGCCAAGACTGAACCAAAAATGATCCCCAGTTTAGGGTATTGGTTGGTAGTTTCGATCAGTTTTGGCCAAAACTGACCAACTAAAAATGCAGTCTTTTCTTTAAGTCTTCTCTGTGTGTTTCTGTCATATTGATTTCATTTATTAATTACTTAAGTACATAGGCTATATATCATCAATTTTCAGTCTTTTTCTTTCTTTTTTCTTTAACTAAACGAGCATCAATAATAAACATGACTCTTGATGGGTTGGGATCTTTAAAGGGCTCTTATCATAGTAAATAGTAAAAATAAAGACTAATATGAATGACTAGATACAACTCATTTTAAAAAATACCTATGTTATATATAAAATTCTATAATTGCCTATAACTACAATTATTTAGTTATATGGCCACCTAACAACAAATTAATAAGCAAGAGTTCCTAAATTCAAATATGTATAGTTCTACTAAAAAAAATGAAAAAAATTTATATTAGGCACGCAAATGCTTCAGAATTGTCAGTGTAATGAATTTTGACAATTGAAATTTAGGAAGTAATATTGTATATATTTTGTCAACAATATGAAATACTAGTATGCTTCATGAATTTACTTTTATGCGACATAAACTTCAGCGCAACTTGTCAAAATCACATTAGAAGAATCACAAAATATCCTAAAATGTTATGTAATTAATTTTCCTGATCTCATTAATCTTTCTTCTATTTTTTTCATTATCTGATTTTTCTGGATTCTTATACTGAAACTCCAAAACTCGGAGCAAAACTACAAAGCCACTGAAACTATCGAAACCAAAACTACACAGGCCCTACAATTACCGTAGCCAAAACTAAGTTTCCAAACCTTGGTTATAAGGTTTTCATAGCACTGCTAGTCTGCTGCATATTTCCATTCCTTTTAAAGGGATTTAAGATTGCTTGCACCTTGCTAATTCATGTATGCATAAAAGGCTGCAATGTCATATAACTTTTTCTTCCCTTCACGAATTATATTATACAAGGAAGCCAAACTTTTATTGGTGGCTAAAGAGAAGCATAAACGTTAACCATCATGATTATTCCATGTTAATGTGATGTAGATATCTACATCACTGCATTTTTTTTCTTTACTGAATAGTTAGAGATAGTCCATGTAAATCTTTACATTATGAAAAGCTTTTTAGTCGTGGAATTGTACTTATTGACAAGTGACCAACTTTTTCCTCTTGCACTGCTATAGAAGAATATCTGATTATTACCTATTCTGTTCCTTCGTGTTTATATTTTAGATTGATTGAAGTAGTTAACAGACTTGCTTTGGCCATTGCATGAATGTTGCTTTAACATTCATGCAAATGTTGTGAGTGTTTAATATCTTCTTAGTAGTCATCTGACACAAATTATTCTTCATGCTTGCTTAGTACATTGTATGGACTTTCAATGCAACAGGTAACTGAGTGGGGAAGATGAGCATGTGTGATGCGGAGAGGCGGCTACTTGCCAATGCATTGCTTGATCTATCCAATGAACGGTTTGTCCTGCTTTCCGAGTCGTGCATTCCTCTATACAACTTCAGCATTACCTACCGATACTTGATGAGGTCCAGGTACAGTTTTGTTGGATCATTTGATGACCCTGGTCCTCATGGAAGGGGCGGTACAACCTGAGGATGAGACCTGAGGTCAACATTGCACAATGGCGTAAAGGGGCTCAGTGGTTTGAAGTGAATCGAAAACTTGCGATCAACATAATCAGTGATGCCAAATATTACCCAAAGTTTAGAGATTTCTGCAAGCCAGGATGCTATGTGGATGAGCACTACTTTCCCACCATGCTGGCAATAGAGTCACCACATCTTATGGCAAATAGAACCGTCACCTGGGTAGACTGGTCGAGGGTGGGGCACACCCTGCAGCCTTTGGAAAGCGAGATATTACTGAAGCATTTTTAAAGAAGATTCTTGAGGGCAAGAGTTGTTTTACAACGACCAGCCCTCATCAGTTTGTTCCTCTTTGCTCGGAAGTTTGCTCCAAACGCCTTGGACTCTTTGCTCCAACTTGCACCCAGTTTGCTTGGGTTTAAATAATTAACAGTGAAGTAAAGCAGAAACAACGCAGGTTCGCAGCAGCATGATACTCAATTAGGTTTGTGAGGTGTTCACGAGAGTTATTAGAAGTTATTAGATAATTTTACGGCCAAAATATATATTCAAGTAAATAGTTAAATATATAGCCAATTTTCTTATATACAGCAATTAACCAGATGCAAGGTTTACCATACAAATCAGATTACATGTTAAAATTTGCAATTTTTCTTGTACGGGTAATCCATTCTTTTTCTTGTTAACATCATGTTTTAAGATTCTTTCACTGACAGCCTTTACAATATTTATTTTACTCTTATTAGAATTTTAGGTTTTGTCAAATATATGTTTCAATTTTGATGAATATTGTAGCATGTTGTAAGGACCCTGATTTTCCTAAACTCTTCTACATGAATATTATAGCAGGAGGAAAAATAAAAAAATAACAAAAAAAAAAAAAAAAGGAAGAATCGAACTCCTGGAAGGGGTCTTTAAATCAAATAGGAGGGAAATAGGACTCTGTTTTTGACCCGATTAATTTTAAATTTAGCCTATAAAAATCAATCTTCATCCTTATCTAGCATCCCAATTCGAGTTCCACCGATTTCCACCCTTAAAAGCCCTTGATTTCAACCTATTTTCATAGGGATTTTGTGGAAGTATTCCCATCGGATTTGACCGAAAGACCTCTCCGGAGTCGAGGTAATAACCTCCAAACCTTCTTCTCCTACCTTCTCTAGCTCTAAAGCTTGACTTCTAGTGAGATTAGCGAGGATCATGGTCGGAATCCATAGAAAACATATTCCTCTGTTTTGTTTGTTTTTACCTTCTTCCTTTCCTTTCCCTCCGTCGAGTTAGCCGCCGTCGTCGGATGTGGCCATTGTGCTTGGATCATTGTGGGTTAGAGTAATCGTCGCTCATGCCAAGGGGGTCACTGCCGTGGGAGGTGGCCGACCTTAAAGTCTCTCTTTTTCCCCTCTCCTGTTTCAACGGAAGAAGAAAACCAGAAAAGACAAAAAAAGAAAAGGAAAGAAAGGAATAAGAAAGAAAAGAAAAAGAAAAA
>KE504730.1:721452-774708 GCA_000441515.1 Elaeis oleifera
TTTTCTTTTCTTTTCCTTCTTCTTCTTTTCTTTCTTTTTCCCGGGCTTCCTTTGGGCCGAAACAGGGGATCTCACAATCAACCTGTTGGCTGGCCGGCCGGCGGTGCAACCGGCATGGACGGTCGTCGGCAGGAGGAGGGGCGACCCAGCGGCAAGAGGAGGGCCAAGTCGGTGGCCGGCGGTGACCATCGGCACCCAAACATTCAAAAGGGACCGAATCCCTTTCTCAAAGAAATCTGGCGACTCCGGTCGCCGGCGATCGTGCACACGAGCACGAAGAGAAAGGAGGAGAAGAGAGGAAGGGGAGGAGGCTCACTTCGACGCCGGCGAGGCTTTTCCGACGAGCAAAATGGACGGCATAGGGATGAGTCTCCGCGGTGGTTTTCGGTGATTGCCGCCGACTGGATCTCGGATCTTTGGTGGAAGGGAGAGAGGAGGGATCTCTTCCTTAAATAGAGCCGGAGGGGCTCTTTCTGACTCCGATTGGGAGCCGGTGAACGGAGGAAGAAGACTCCCTTTGGGAGTCTTCTCTGTTTTCTTCCTCTTTTTTTTATGTTTGGGCTGTGGCTGATTCTGGGCCCAATTAGGCCGGGTGTTACAGAATCACACAAAATTATTAGTCATGTCACAGCTATTAAATTATAAATTAGAATTTAACATGAGCGAAAATTATTATGATCGTATTCTTTCTATGGTGAAGCATATGTTGCTAGAAAATGAGAAATTGGCAAGCAATTTTTATAGGACAAAGAAGACAGTGGCGAAGCTTGGGCTTGGTTATAAAAGGATAGATATTTGCATTAACAATTGTATATTGTACTATAAAGAAATATGAAGAAGATGTATTCTGTGTGTAGTCACCCTCAGTATATCTTATAAGGTATTGCATTATTTAGCACTGACGCTGAGATTTTAGTGGCTTCGTATGTCATAAAAAACTTCCAACCATATGACATGATATGTTTCTGATCATTGTTGAAATAGATATATGGTGCATCATGCTAATGGTGAGGCATGGAAGCACTTCGATCACACTCACCCATTATTTGCATCAGATTCATAAAACGTGTGAATTGGGTTATGTATGGATGGATTCAATGTTTTTTGGCAATTTGGTACTCTTTACTTATGTTGATCGATAATTGTTATCGTATATAATTTGCCTTCTGGGATGTGCAAGAAAAATCCATACATATTCTAGACTATGGTTATTATAAGCCCAAATAACCTAGACAAGCACTTAAATATGTTTTTAAAGCTCTTAATAGATGAGTTGAAAATATTATGGAGCATCGAAGTTAATACTTATGATGCATCGAGAAAATAAAACTTCCAAATGAGGGTGGCATTTACGTGGACAATCAGTAACTTTTCAGCTTATGCTATATTGTCGGAATGAAGTACTCATGGGAGGTTGGCATGTCCTTATTGTATAGAATATATTAAGTCTTTTGTACTTGAGATTGAAAAAAAAAGATATCATTTTTAATTGTCACCATCAGTTCTTACCTAAAACCACCTTGTAGAAAATAAAGGGATAAATTCAAGAAAGAAGTCATTACGAAGGACTTGCCACTTTCTTGATTGTTCGATGATGAAATGTTGACTCAAGTATCTGTCCTCCCTAATATCATATTTAGAATAAAATATGGTCATCAAAAGATAGCTGGATTTCGTAAAGAATATAACTAGATGAAGAAGAGTATCTTTTGGGAGTTGTTTTATCGGTACACTAACCTGATTTGTCATAATTTTGATGTAATATGCGTTGAGAAGAATGTATTTGAAAATATCTTCTATACGGTGATGGATGTTAAAGGCAAAATTAGAAACAACCTAAAAGCTAGAGAGGACTTAAAAAGTATTGCAAACATTCGGAGTTGGAATTGGTGCATTCAAATGGAAGGTTATAAAATTCAAGACTTCTTACACACCAAGTAAGGAACAACAAAGAGATGTATGTCTTTGGCTTAAAGAGATGAAACTTTCTAATGGCTATGCTTCAAACATATCTCGATGTGTGAATATGAAAGATCTTTGATATTATAGATTTAAGAGTCATGATTGTCATGTGTTTATGGAGAGATTAATTCCACTTTCATTTCATGATATATTGCCCAATCGAGTATGGGATGCATTAATCGAGATTAGCAATTTCTTTAGGGATATACGTTCAATAATTCTACAAGTAAATCATGTGGAGACACTTGAGAAAAATATTGTGGAAACTTTATGTAAACTTAAGAAGATATTTCTTATAGAATTTTTTGATTCCATGGAGCACTTAACGACTCATCTAGCCTATGAGACAAAAGTTGGTAGGCCCGTGCAATATCCTTGGATATATCTTTTTAAGGCGTAAGCCTCTCAAAGTTTTATAAGCTTTTAGTTAACTTTAAGTATGCTAAGTTATTATATGTTAATTTTTAATGATGTTTATATAAATTAGGCATATGCATGATTTGAAGAAAATATGCAAAATGAGGCCTAAGTTGAGGATTCAATTTGTGAGGCATATATCATATAGAAAATTTCTACATTCTGCTCATTTATTTTGAACCCAGCATCCAAACAAGTAACTCAAGTCCCATGCAATGATGATAGAGAGATGTAAAACCTATGGGATGTTTTTCTATTTTTTGCCATCTTGGTCGACTATTTGATCTTGATAACTTTCGAAGGATGATGTCTAATGATAAGTATAAGGCTGCACATGTTTATATTTGTTAAATATCCTAAAATTATGCCATTTATTGAGTAAGTGTTAGAGATTTATATTATAAGTAAGTGATTATGTATTTATCCTAATAAGCTAACTATAATTAAATTACAGGAAAAATGATGACTATCTAATGCAGTTGGACCAAAGTATAGGTGATGAGGAGATCAAGAGATTACGTAGACATAAGTTTGTATATTGATTGAGGTAGTTTGTAAGTTTAAAATATTTTCAATTTTTTTTCTTGTATGGTAATAATGTATGTGCTGATCATTGTTTCCATTAATAGGTGATAGAAGAAAGAAACCAAGTAAATAGCCGCATCATACAAATAGTGCAAGGCCCTTCATGTATAGTAAAGTGCTACAAAGGGTATTTTATAAATGACTTTAATCTTTACATATAACTACAACAAGAGAAAGATACAATGAACAGTGGTGTTTGTGTTAAAAAAAATTGTTATAATGATTATAAACGTTACTACTATGACATGTTGGTTGAGATATTAGAGTTGGAGTATTTTGATGTTGGAAATAAGGTTGTTTATTCAAATATGATTGGTATGATATAGAAAAAAGGTTAAGAGTACATCATCGTCGTGGTCTGGTCAAAATTAAATATCAATCTAGACTATCCACGATGAGCCATTTGTATTGGCTCAATAGGTTCAACAAGTGTACTACATGAGTTATCCATAAAAAAAAAAGAGGAGAGATTGGTGAGTTGTGTGCAAAATTAAAGCTAAGAGCAGAGTTGATCTTTCTTTAAGTGAAATATAAGTTGAAAATGTGATTCCCATGGTTAAAGTAATTTACCAAAAAGATGAGATATCTAGTCTAAAGTTAGTATCTTGATAACTCAAATATTCTCATTGATAGGGGTTATGTAGACATTGTAGATGAAGAGGAAGAGCATGATTTAGCATAACCTGTGGATGAAAAGGAGGAAGAAAAAGAAGAATTTGAGGAGTTTGAAGATAAGCTTGAAGAAGAAGACAATGAGGCTCAATTTTCTAGCACTGATAATGACATGCGTGATTGACTTGTCTATACTTTTTTGTAATTATTTTGTATTCATAAAATAGATTTAGATTATGATTATATTGTATATTCATCACATTGCCCGTATGTGGCTTTTTGTCTAGAGTATGTTTTGTTTATTTGTTCATTTGACTACTTTATGTTGTAATTGGTGCTTTGACTTTTATTAATGCCATATTATTTATCATGAAGTTTACTATATTTTATGAATATTATCTCTTCATACATATAACTAAGTATTATGAATTTAAGATAAATAAAAGCCACTAATATATTGTACAAATTTATTTTGGATTACAAGTACAATGGTTAGAGTTGGTGCTAGCAGACAAAACTCAGCAAGAGGTGGAATGACAGGTTCAAAACTAGGAGAGAGATATGAAGAGGGATCCTCAAACTCATCTTTGACATTATCCCTATGGATGCATGCAGAGACAGCCATTTCTTCGAATCAACATGAGAAATCAATCTAATCTAGGATGAGATGCATGAATCAAAGGACCCAAGTACTTATCGATCCTGCAAAATCGACAACCATTAGAAATGATGAATGAAAAGTATTTTTGAAGTTTGGTTATGTATATGTACATGTATTATATTAATATATAAATTTATATATCTTAAACTATATTTCATAATTTACTCAGTTTCTCATAGCTTTGTTGATGCTTCGGTGACTCGTGCCATGATTGTGATGATGAAGCAGTACTTCTCACAACCTTAGAAGAAATGGATGATGGTGCTAATAGAGATTCGTGACTTTTCGTGGAACAATTTTTGTATAATCTTTTATAGTTTAAGAGCAAAAGAAGAAAAGAAATGAAAAAATATTGATAGAATTTGGCAACATCTCCAAATAATTATGTGTAACTAGAAGAAGTCTTTATTTGATTTGAAAGATGACCCATATGATGTGAATGTATAATCTTTAGATTAGTTGAATTATGTTGTGTTTGAAAAATTAATTTGGAGGTATAATGTTAATTATAATGCATGTTTAAAATTGATAAATGTTCATATTTTAAGGGAGGTTTTACTAGAATTTTATGAAATAATAGATTGCTTAGTCAATTTAGATTTGGATAAAATAATTATTTAGTTTCTTTCATAGTTATTTTTAAAAGTTAAATCTTTTAAGTTTTATTAGGAGAAATACATATGGCTTAAGGATCAAAATTCTGAGATTAAGCATGTCTGGGAACAAACTTCTAAGAGACGATTTTCTAGTATACGTAACTAAGTAAGAAAAGATGCCTTAAAGAAGGCTAGAGACAAAGAGATGCCAAAGGTTATGGACCTATTTGGATCGCACCGGATGTTTGGAATAAGTTGATTGATATATGAAATTCTCTAAAGTGAAAGGGTAAATCAAAAACTGCACGTAAAAATCAGATGATAGAGATAGTGGTGAAATCACCAAATATACGGATGGCACAATTATATTTTTTATGCATAAAAAAAGAATGATGCATTAAACTATACTTTCTTTATTTTAGAATATTTATCATTCAATTATTTATTTATTTATTTATACTTTCTTATAATTTCATTATTTCTTCTTTTTAGACTTTGGAGTTGGATAGGCCGTTGACACAACTTGAGGCATTTGTGCAGACCCACATACAAAAAAGAAGTTCAGGTGACTTTGTGGACAACAAGTCCAAAAGAATTTCAGTAAGTTTACTTATTCTACTTAATAATAAATTTGTTATTTATCAATATATTGCAATAAGTATTAAGTTAATGTATTTTTCTAATGATTTTAGGAAGAACCTACGACTCTTACTGCTAAGTATGGCTTAGATATCTCATCTCAATCCGAGTTTAATCTAGATGCATAAGTCCAAGCAATTGGGGGCCTAAATAAGGAAAGATTATACGGGTTTAGATCTAAGAAGATCCTAAGTTGTTATAAGAATCTGTTGTTAGTTCATATTCAGCAACATCAGGATATCCTGCTTCTTCAACGCAACACCTCATTGAGGAGCAAATTTAGTACTTGATTATACAACAACGTGATCAATGATGAGAGAAAATACATCAAGAGGTATGTCGAAGCTGCAGCAACAGATGGTTGAAGGAAACAACGCATGAAGAGATGAAAAAAATAATTCATGTTATGATGTCAGAACTCAACCAATCACGTACCTTTTAGTTTGATCATGACCATTTAGATGTGTGATAATTTACTTTGGATTTCTAAACTATTTTATTATGAGACATTTTAAGAAAGCTTAATATAATATTTTACTACTATCAGATAATTTAATTTTTATCTTGATGTTGTAATTTTTTAGAAAAATATAATGTTATGAATGAATGAAGAATATTTGAGTAGTTTATTGGATATTTTAGTAATAAAATTTGTGACAGATTTGTAACAGAATTTTATAATAGATTTATTCTGAATGTTGCGATGGATTTGTAATGCATTAGTGATGAAATTTTATGATGGATTTGTGATGGATTTATAATAAATTTATTTAAATATTATGATGGATTTGTGATGTATCAGTGATGGAATGTTGTAACGAATAATCCGTCACTGATCCATCACAAATTTTTGTCACATATCTGTGATAAATTTTCATCACAAATATGTCATAAACTATTGTCACAAGTTGTGACGGATTTTATTCTGAATATCATTTACTATTTGTGATGGATTTGTGGTGGAAATTCTATTATAATTTTGTAATGAAAATTTTCGTCCCAATTTTTTTTGCATGACCTGTAAATGATGTTTCCATCACAAAATCGATTACAAAAGTTATTTGTGATGGATTTGTAGGCTTTAGGGATTGAAAAATCCTTCACTAAAGTCTTATTTTGTTGTAGCGATACCTTACGGTCATATTTTTTTTATAGACTCCTGTAGTTGGTATAATATCTGTTGGTTTATGAGTGGTTCATAGTGTATTTTATCTACATGTATTGAAAGAGTTTTGTCAGAGATGCAGCGCTTAATTCTTTTGGTGTTGTTGCTTTATGTAACAAATAAAATTCAAGCAGTTTTATATTTCTGATGATGAGAAAATCATTTTCTTTCTCATTTTCATTTTAGTTTCTGTAAATTTTTTTATTTTATATTGTTGCATATTTATGATAATGATGATTTTTTTATCATTTGATATTTCTTAGTTTGAGGATATTTTTAGAATTCAAGAATTAGCCCTTGGCCACCCTAAAGCAAGTGATGGACAAATATCTCTATAGGACAAAACAAATTCGATGAATGCACTGCATGTGCAAGGGAAGTGGCGGACTTCCTATGGGAGGCACCTTCTTCTCCAATTCCGAATAGGAGTCTATCGATGGAAGGCTACTGAGTTGAAGAATCCTTAACTTTATCTCTATTTGAGAGGTCCAACATCTCCTTCGTTCTTATTAATGATAATTGTTATTTCTCTAATGATTTCATGATGAAATCATCTTGTTGGGCTGTCAATCTCCTTGTCAATTCACCTTTATCAGTGTCTAGTTGGATTTGTGGGACTTCGCCATCATTGCCCTTGACCTCAACTTTGGTCGGACAACCATCATCGAGTGGGATCTCATTATGAGATCATCAAATTACGAATTACAAACGATCTCTTATTTCAGCTATATTTTTTTTTTTTCGATTATCCTTATCCCTATCGCTCATCATCGAAGTATCTAGCAAGTCCTATGTGTCAACCCATGGATGTTGCCGAAGTACCAACCATCGGCAAGCAAGCTTGAATCTAAAATCGATCAAGCAAAAGGACCTTTTATTTAGCCTTGCTTTTTTGCTATTTCCTCCATCTCTTTCTATTAGTTATTGTCACCAGTTGTACTTTGCTATTTTCATCGGATCTCCAACCAAGACCCATCACTGCCACCACTTAGTAACTAGCCATTTTTTATATTTCTTCCTTTGTTGTGAGGAGCTATGAGACTCCTCTCATTCTATTTTTTTTAAAAAGGATGAGTCCTACATCTTCTCCCTCTCTCTCTTCCTTTCTCTCTCTTATCAAGCCTCTTCCTTTTGCAACTTGCATTGTTCTTGGTAAATGGTCCCAACCCCAAGCCGCTGGACAGTATATCAACCTCCACCCTAGATCAAGTTAGATACTACTAGCTTTGGTCCCTCATCTCTATTGAGTCACCCATACTTTAATCTGATCTTGATTAAATGAAACTATTTTGATCATATCAACTTGGGTGTCAAACACTACTGCTTATTCAACCTTATCCTTTTTCATCTTTGTTCTATCTATCTACCCTTCTCCTAATATCTATTGTAATATTTTTAATTATTGGATTTGATTATATGTTAGGGTGTCAAGGCTTAAGATTTTATTTAAAATTTATCATAGTTAAATTTTGATGGAAGCATAATTTTTAGATATTAAGCTCTAAAGGAGATTTTTTAGAATTTGAAGATTTGTCATAGGGTTGCACTCGAAAGGTAAGTGATGTAGCTCTTTTTATAAATTTATCAGTAAATCATAAAATATTTCTAAATCAAATTATTTATAATTTATGAACTTAATGTATAGTATTTTATTATTGAATATCTTTTTTTATGGAATATTATATGACTTATGATTAAACATATGGATTTTAAAATGGATTTTGCTTGACTGATTTTGATACATCAGGGTTTTATATATTTTTATCGATCTAGAATATCAAATGTGTTTTGTGAAAAGAACTTTGATTTGAGATTGTATTTAGACTCAGATTGATTATTATGAAAGATCCTACCAACGAAGGTTAAACATTGGTACTCAGTTAGTCTTGAAAGAGGTATTGGAAGAAGATGCACATGCCACAAGAAGATGAGCAGCAAAAGAGCCCTACTAATAATGACATTAGTATATAATTTTTTATAAAGGACTAAATTGCAAGAAGATATGTGGTATTGCAAAAATGATCCTCTTATAAAGAAAATACGGCCTTAGCTCATGGTTGATAAGATGAACCTGATTTTTTGAATGAAACTAGATTTATGAACAAAAACTTGAATATTGAAGAAGATTGGATTTGGCATATGTTTATAGTTTGCATATTTAGAATTGATTTTTGAACTGATGTAATTCTTATTCTTATTTTAATAAACTTTATTTATCTTATTGCTTGATTTATCTAGTTAAGTATTCATTACTTACTAAGCTATCTAGCTCATTATTCGATATTTTACTGTTTTTGTAGATTTTAAGAACTAAGCTAGCTTTGCTTCAGGAGAGAGTGATTAGAAGAAAAGTGTTGCTTTTTATTTGGTTTAAGATTTTATTAAAGTTTAATATAAGATTATTGAATATTATTGAAATTTTATTATGTATTTAGTTGGATTGTAGTTGTTTAAATTTTAGATGTATTTAAATGAGTATTTAATTCCGTTGCTTTCTCTTTATGATATCATGATGAGATGCTTTGTATACTTGTAGAAAGAATTTCTTTTGAGCATATGTAGTGATCATAAGAATAAGTACTTCAATAGAAACTCTATTTGAAATATAAATATCAATATTTATAGTTCAACCCACTCATACTTAAAATTGTTTAGAGCGAGCAATATGGAATGGACTAGTGAGATCACTACAAATCAACTCAGAGGTCTCCAACTACATCCTTTGGGAAAAGAGGACCAAATGCATTTCATATTTAACGCAATCCTCACAAGCGAGAGACTTCCTTGCCTCAGGTGAATTGAGTGCAATACCTCACTAATTATCCTCTTTACCACATTTGTGGCTCACTATTTTAGATGAAGCGTATAATAATATGAAAAATATATTTACAACTTGGAAAGTTTACTGGTTAATGCTCATAGTTCCATTTGAGCAAAAATTTTTGTGTGCATGGCCATATTGGTGCACACCACCAATTGTCGCGGTGTATTGCTTTGGGCCATCATAAGACGAGCACACGATGAATGGAACCAATGCTCATGTGTCTCGATAATTGGTGGCTTATACTAGTATAGCAGTGCACACAATAATTTCTTCTATCTGAGAAGCCATATTCCTTATCAGTATAATTTTTTGCCACTTAAGGCAAATGGTTAGGGTTTGATGCTGAAGGGTTTGAATTGTATCTTTGTATGAAAGAAAGATTGCTATTTAGATTTATTTACTTGCATCTCCCGTGGCTATGGTGGTGGGCTATCACAAATTTTTCTTGAAGGTAAAGGAGCAAGAGGGAGAGAAACAAGAACTAGAGGCCTAGAAGAATGTTGGGAAGGAGACGATGGTGATGGTAAATGGCATGTATTGCGATGATGGCACATGGTTGGCTCATTATGGAGGTGGAGGAAGAGAGAGAAGAATCAGAAGAGGGGGAGAGGGTGATAGTAATGATAGAGGCAACCCTTAAGATAGATGGGCATAATTCACTTGTTATGATAAAGCACTTTCAGCTCATCACGGAGATAAATCAAGAAGAAGGGAGGAGGAACAAAATAGAACAATTTGATCATAAGATGCGAAAGAAATTCACCATAATGATTAGATAATGGCTGTTCATTGGTTTGTTAATAAAATCTTAACCCTTTACCCAAATGTAACATAGTGTGAAATCATTTAGATCGTTAAAAATATGATATTTAATATGCGAAAGGACTTCCAAGAAATTCAAATTCCTCGGGCTGGGTTCCGATGGGATATATCGGTATCGCCATCAACGAATATGGACGGTGATGCTTTACGGTTCGTTTTAGCAGAGTACTACCGGACTGGGCACCCGGTTCAATTTGAAAGGCCCACACATCAATTGTTCGGTACATCGGACGCACACAGAAACGTCGCCATTCGCGAACATCCCCTATAAAAGCCACGCCGAGCCCCACCAGCTACGCTTCTCCTCCAAGGTTTCCTTGAACCCTCCGGCCTTCACTAATGGCGCTCGAGACTGCCGGGTACCGCCTCAGCTGCGAGCTCCGAGCCCACGAAGACGACGTAAGCGATCTCTCTCTCTCTCTCTCTCTCTCTCGCTCGCTCGCTCGCTCGCTCTCAGTCACTCTCCAATTTTCCCTTCGTCTCTCGTGTACGTTCGAATCTTTGTTGTCGTTATCCGCTTCGATCTTCTTGTTTCCTAGATTTTCTTGAAATCATCTCCTCGATGACCCTAATTTTGTCCAAGATGTCGTTATACGGTTCGATCGATCTTCTTGTTACAAGGTTTTCTTGAAATCATGTCCTCGGTCACCCTAACTCTGTCAAAGATGGGACTTTATAGGGGCTTCAGCCTCGAAGCTTCAAGATTTTTTGTTGATTGCTCCAAATTCTTGTATCAGGTTCGAGGTATCTGTATCTGTGGTGATTCCGGTTTCGCGACGTCTTCCAGGGACAAGACGGTGAGGTTCTGGGCCCCGGATTCGGACAAGAAGCACCGGTACGTTCTGTCAAAGACTCTTGCCGGGCACTCCAGCTTTGTGGGGCCGCTGGCGTGGATTCCTCCTGGGGATCGTTTCCCTGAGGGTGGGATTGTGTCTGGAGGGATGGATACCCTCGTCTTGATGTGGGATTTGAGCAAGGGAGAGGTCGTGGAGACGATGAAGGGGCATCAGTTTCAGGTCACTGGTCTTGCGGTCGACGACAATGGTGATATTATCTCGTCATCCATTGACTGGTAAAAAATTTCTGCTGATTCTTTCGGATTTTATTAGCTGTAGATTCTTTGTATACATCTGCAGCATATCATTGTAGTTCCCTATCTTTTTATTCATATTGTTATCTTTGGCTTGGCTTCTTATGTTTTATTTAGCTTTTTCTATGTTTATCAATGCCTTTTCTCTGTGCTTGATATGGTCGCTGAGGTTTTGAAATAAGTAACGCATTCAGGGGTGTAAATGCATGGTACTGGTACTGCTGCAATATAAATTTATATGATTTTAGATAAAATACACGATGAAACCAGTCCAAAATATTGATTCTTTTGGTAGATTTCAGTAAATTGCTTAATCTTTTTTCTATTTTTCAGTCTTTTCAAAAATTTTTCTGCTGTACCATGATATAAAAAGCTCTTGTTTTGTAGTACAATTCGACGGTGGAGGAAAGGTCATGCTATTGAGTTTTGGGAGGCTCATAAAGTAGCTGTTCAAGCAGTTATAAAGCTACCCAGTGGCGAGATCGTTACTGGTATCCTTGTCTTGTTTCTGTTTAAGTGATATGGAAAATTTGGAAGAGATTGTTCGTTATTTTTATTATGTAGCATTGGTTATATTGCATAGTTTATTGCCCTAGAATTGTCTAGCCTTTTAACTCATGAAGTTAAGATAAGATAGTTTCTACTGCTGCTTGTTGTACATTTATATGTTGTTACCTTTGCAATATTTAGGACAATGATGCATTCCCTATTAGTTGGTTTGGCAATTTCTCAATCCATCCTACTTAAAAGCTATGGATTTGGACATTCTTCTTTAGCATGCATCTTTATCTCTTTCATACTTTGCTCAGCCAGCTGACATGATGGATCGAAAGCTCATAACTCTTTCAACCCACCAATTGAAAGTTAAACTTTTGACATTAGGCATCAGATGACGCAAAGTTACAACCTTAGGCTGTGCAATTTTGCGGGGAATGATTAGATCTGCTGGGATGTTATGGTGATGAAATGTTCTTGATGATGATTCAACTTAGAAATCTTTGGTTTAAGTTGGAAGAATTGTCATGACAAAGAGCCTCGTAAAGAAGATTACTGGACAAAACATTCTGCATGCAATGCATGATGGCTTGTCATGCCATAGGTTCTTTAAAACACCTTCAATTGAATTACCATTGACCTTCATAATTTCCCATGAAGTTTAATGATGAGGTTTCTAACTCATTCATTTCTAGAATGGAGAATTATAGTTAAAATGGAGATTACTACAACTGACAATGATTAAGTTTTGTGGAATGAGAGCTTTACTAGTTATTTAAATAAAGATAGAACAATACATAAAAGTTCTGGATGATCCCAAATAAGGATCCTAATGATTGTTTGAGAGCAGACTTTTGATACTTGTGTGCAGAAAACAATTCTGCCACTGGTGCACAACTTTAATAAAACCAAATAAATAAACTTGTGAGCCTCATGAAGTTGTTTGGAAGGAAGAGAAAGTCTCAATGGTGAGGGAGGTGGTGGCTAGCATGGATTGGTCCATAGGATGTAAAATGAGGCTGATCATTTGACCCTTCAAACAAAGCACCAAATATTCATTAAATTTTCACTTGAAGTCCAAATCCTACCATGGGATGGAAAATTGGTATAAGCAATCAAGTTTTCTTCTTTCTGGTGATTTTGGCCCTTAACAAATGAGTTGAGAACTTAGAGATGGTCCTTAGTGAGAAATATTAGGCTGGAGTATCTTAGTCAATTTTAAGTTCTAAATCACTTTCTAAATCAGGATTATAGCTTGTGGCATCATAAGTTTTCATAATTCTGTTTATACATATTAAGAAGCATCATGCATGTGTCTTTAATGATATAATGGTGAAATTTTCTAACCACCTCTGTATCGTCATTGATGGTGGTATGTGCTGTAAAATTGAATCCAACTGCTTTCTGCTGATGACGTTGGTGGTATACAACCTTCCTTGTGGAGGTTAAGCTTTTGCAAATTTTTGCCACAAACAATTACCAGGAATAAAGTGTAAAAGCAAAAAAATTGGAAAAGAAAGGGTAAACAAGTAAAGCCTGCCTACCACATGTAGGATATGCCTTGACTTTAAACATAAAGTTCCCAAAATTGAAATCTTGAGTATTTAACATGGTCTGTGCATGTATATGTTTGTGCAATTATTTTCTTGTATATATATTCTTGTCAAAAAGGAGCAAATATGACTGCTTTCTTTTATGTTGTCTAGGTTCAAGTGATACAACTCTTAAGTTATGGAAAGGAAGGACCTGTTTGCACACTTTTATGGGGCACACAGGTTGGTTGGTTTTCTGTTCTCTAATGGCAAAATCATCAGGATACCAAATATTTTTAGAAGTCCTATAGATTATCACTAACCTTATCACATTGTTATGAGCTTTGTGAACTTCTTGCATATTCTGCTCTCCATTTTTTTAAGCATATCTTTTTTTCAACTAAATGTTTTTAAAATGATTTATGTATACTTGGTTTGTTATTCTGTTTCCCTAATCCAAACAAACAATAATGCCATGCTTTTGTATAAGTTGGAAAGTATATAGAGGTAAAAGTAGGTTAAAAACATTGTCTTAGTCATCATTATGAGAAGTGCAAACTATCAAGTGTTATAGGATCTATAGATGGAAACTGAAGGATTTGTTTCTTGTTGAATTCATTATGCTTGCCATCATCATAGTGTATTTGATAATATTGATTGGTATATTTTGTAAATAGCTGATTTTCTTACTCTCCAGTTGTTGGTTGATTTTTCTGACTTGTTTCAGTTTAGCCTGGATATATATTAGACTAATAAAAGCTTTTGATAAGTAATAGTTTTATGTGACGGATGTTGCACTTTTGCTTGTTACCTGGTGGCATGGTGTCGTAAACCTTTGTACCACAATGTTGTTAAAATCTCACAATTCACGATCTGGATCTTACAATCCAGGTTGAAATGGCCCTAAATGATTCAGATCCTAGACTTGGAGCAAGATCAGTGTAAGATCATGAGATTTATATCCATATGATGGACTATACATTTCTTCAATCATAAGATCCAACTTGATTATGCTAATACATATTAAATCATGGGTGTGTCCTTTTTATAGTTTATGTGACTATGTGGCTTTTAGATTACAAGATTGCAACCAACAATGACTCTCGTATCCTGAAATTAGCGAGTCCGTTATTGGGCTTCATAGAATTAAATGCAAAATGCAAATTTGTTGTATATTTGTAGCCATATGTTAAAGTCTTGCCTTCCCCCCTAAAAAATTGTACCAAAAAATGATAAGATGGATAATATATAAATTTCCAGTATGGTGAACGAAGTAATTATTTCATTAGACATGCTATATGGGCCTATATTGGTGACAACTAGATTTTTGTATGAATTGTTGTCAAATTTTGAAAGAAATTAGAAAATTCTTAGAATTATAGTCCAATCTACAATCTGATCTGATGTATAGCCCTCTCCACAATTTATGACTTGATCATGATCTTAATGACAATGTTGTTCCATGTGACCATGTGCTCAGCCATGTCCTAGGGCTCATAGCAACTTTTGTGAGTGTAGAGTCAGAGTTGTGGGGAGTTTGCACCTGGATGTTCACGATCCAATCTTTCTTGCCTCAAGGTTCCATAATTAGTTTTAGAATGTTTGAAGGATTTTATGGGATATAGCAAGCTCTCATGAGTTGTGCTCATGCTGGTGAACTGCTAGCACCATATGTTTTGCATGCCATATTGTGTTGACTGTTGACATATGGCACATGGCAGTGCAAACGGACATGCTGATTTGTAGGATGGATCATAATTTTATTCACTTTATGCAAAACAGACCAATTTTGATGGCCTTATAAAGAACATAGGTGCAATTCTAAGCAAAACAATGTAGTAGTTAACCGATGTATAAAATTCTAGGTAATAAATCCTACATGCATATTATGCTTGTTGTGTAGCATGTGGCTTAATGCACACTTTTGAGTAATTTGTTATTATAAATTAACATCATACAACTATTTTACAGATGAATGGCATAGGAAAATCATTAATGCACCATAGTTGTCATGGACAATGGCACATAAACACTAGGAAATAGGTACTCGTATTTATGCGCACTAAAACATTGAAGGCGGTTACGCATTCCTGGTATGATAGGAAAGTCATGCTGGTAGAACTACAGGAGGTTTATGTAATAAGAGACCCTTGCTTTCTGACGTATGTTCCAACATAGAATATCAATTATTGGTTGTACCATTTCCACTTTGTTGATCATTCTTTAAAATTTACAAAAAAAAGATCCAGGTCAGAACATAACTGTTTATTATATTCTGGTTCGAGTGCAACATGCAAAAATAGGGCACATGCTTCTTTAAAATTTGTGAAGAAAAAGGACCCAGGTTAGAATAAGGTTGTTTACTAAATTCTGGTCCGAATGTAACATGGGAAAATAAGGTATATGCCTATGTCACTCTGTATTGGTACTTTTGCACATTATCTTGATATACATCCACATAAAGAGATTTGTAGCAAGATGATCTGGCTTGGGCACTACAGCGATATTCTATGTTCTGTGCTGACTGACAGGTACACATTATGGATATGGTATTTTGGTATGAATGAGCACTTCAATTTTATTTCATGCTTGTTTTGGCAAATTTGCCTTGGACTAGGGTATAAACCCTTGTTGTCATTATATATATTGATTTACTATGTTAAGTTACTCTTTGTCCTTTTGATTTCTTAATTATGTCAGTGGTGAGATTCTGACTTTTCCCCATCTGACCTTTAGCTAAGGATGTTTCTACCTGCTGGATTGTTCCTACCATTGAAGTGTTGTGTTGTATTTTGGTTTAGTACATATCTGTTCCATGTCAAATGAGACAATCCAATTACCTCATGGTTCTGTGTGATGTGTTTGATGTGCTTTCTTTTCCCTTTTTCTAAGGATGAAAAGTTGATTCCTAGTATTTGAATTTTGAAATTATGGTGTTTGCACTCTTCTTTTGTTCTTATTTTCTTAAATTTTAGATGCACATGTTTATTGTAAACTATGTAAATATTTTTCAGCTTGCACAACTATGTATCATAGTCTTGCAAATTTTGGAAGTGTTTTGAGTCCTTGGTTAATTGGAGGTTACTTCTTTAACATAAATAAGCTTATGAGATATATTAACATTGGGATTTTTGACAAATCTATGTTATTGGGTGCCTTTATTTGGCTGGTGATTCTACTTCTTCATAAATTTATTTGGAAAAGATCTTGTACATGGATCTGCAAAAAAGGATCATATAATCATATACTAATTTCATGTGAGGTCTTCCTAGATACCGTTCGAGGCCTAGCAGTGCTGCCTGGGCTTGGGATCCTTTCTGCATCACATGACTGGTAAAGTGTGCTTTTGCAAATTCAGGTTTATGTGCACATGGATTCTGTATTTATCACTCATTGCCATTATTGTCCTGCCTATGTGCATCTATGCATACTTTATTAGGCTGCAACTTCATAATTGTATATTCTAATTCCAGTTGCATATGATTATGTTTTGTGATTATTCATTTTCAATGAGGCAGGAAATTTTTTTCATTCTTGACCCTCATAACTTAGTAAATAAACTCGTGCTGGACTTTTGTAGTCTATAAAGTATGTGAGCTTTTTCTTGTAATTTTACCTCCCACTGCCCTCACTCTCCATTAGTGACTGCCCATTAGTGCAAGTGGCTTAGAATGGTCTAAGATAACCTAGGATCATTTAGATTTCTAAACCCTATATGCCACTTATTTACTGGATCGGTTAGGTTGCGTTTGATTAGTTTTGAGACTAATTCCGCTACATTTCTTTCTTAATTAGGTTGGTGTTGAGGCAATCATGGTTGCATTTATGTGCAATTATGGGTTTGACAACTATGAGAGATTGAACGAGATCATATCATATTGAATATGAAATTATGGAAGTTATAGACTTCAGGTAGAGAAGGTTTATATTTGATGAGAATGTGCAATGCTTCTTGAACTATGGCTGAAGGTAATATATAGTAAAAATGGTATATGCACCGATTAACAAGAATATCAAACTAACAGTAAAATCTTTATTTGTCACCCGATTCTCTATTCTTCGTAGGTTCTTCAATAGTATGCATTCATACACTTCTAGCTGAATTTCCGCCAGTTTTCATTTTAGGCTTCTTACATGCTCTACTGCTGCTAGTTGCCACAACCATGATGAGTGAGCTGAGCTCAGAAACCGACAGCAAAAATCTATCATCTTCATTCAGAACTGTCTATTGGCTTTATGATCTCTTTAGCTAATTTGGGTTGCTGTTCCTGATTGGTGCAGCTTCTGAATGATGATGATATTGCTAAGGCAGTATTGTTATGTCTTGTATTTAGCTGATGGATATCATAAATATCTGGATTCTGGATGACAAATTAGCAACATGAACTTACCATATTGGGGATCTTGATTCATTGACAATGTTGATACCATGGCCTTGTATATTAGTGAAATCGCAACCTTGATGCAATCACTTCCACGGGTAGATGAAGGTTATGTGCCTCGGTATGGTCCTGAGTATTGGACCTAGCTGAAGTCCTTACTAGCTGCATATAATTATATATTTATCTTCATAAACAATATGTGTGTTTACACGTGTGTGTAAAATCAAATCATTCTTTTGTCTTTCTATTCTTTGTGTCAAAGGATGAGTTCCTTATTGTAATTTATCTGTTGAATGACAGCTCCATTAAGTTATGGGCGTTAACTGGTCAAGTCTTGATGGAGATGACAGGCCATTCCTCTCTTGTTTATTCTGTGGATGCACATTCCTCTGGACTGGTTGCTAGTGGGAGTGAAGACTGTTTCCTTAAGATATGGAAAGGTGATTTTCTCATGGATTTATATATTAAAAGCTTTCGTCATTATAAAGTAATCTAACTAGGTACTTATTTGCTGAAGTAAAGTTTATAACACTGTTTAGGACTTTCCACACGTTGCTGAAAACCATTATATCAGTTATTGAGCTTAGAATTATGATGATGTTATGCACTTTTTAATTAATGATTTCACTTGGTCCATGTTCATCGGCTTTCTCATTTGCTATCTTGTTTTGTTGATATGTGACTGATAGGAGGATGCTTTTTTGATTAAAAGGGTTATGGGTCCACCATAAACTTCTAGTGCCCCAAACCTGCTCCATTCACCCCCATGCACCTATCTTTACTGCATAAAAACAGTAGCAAAAGAAATAGTTAAGACAGTAGCACAAAATTAACAGGGTAACCATGATCTTGATAGGTTCAAGATTTTCCAAACTAGGAATTTTTTGTCAGGGTTTGGTATGCTAGAAAATACCATGGAATAATAGTTCAATTGTTTTCCTATAAACATATGTTTCTTGTTTGTTTACAAATACACATTGATTGTGAATTACATGTTGGCAATTACTTCACATATATAGTCATATGGCGGAGCTATGTTGTAGGCCGGGTGGGGAGCATGATCCTCCTTGGATATGGTAAAAACCCAGTATTTAATAGTTGCAAAGTCTATGGTACCCTCTATCTCCCTCAACACAAAGCTCTTCTTGAACCCTTTCTGTAGGCATGAAACCATACAAGTTAGTGCTTCTGTCTAGAGTCTTCTCTTAACGAGATGGTGTGGTATTAAATTTTCAAATCTTTTCGAACAAGAAAAACATTGCTTGCCAAACTTGGCTTTCCTCTCTTGCTAGACTTCATCTTTCTCTATTACCTGCTAGGGACCTTGCCTTCTTGTTCACTCTAGTCAGTCAGCTGTTAAATGTCTGAAGGCTGAAGACCTAGATTCCCTAGCCAAAGTTTATTGACATTGCTTTGATGAAGTTATAACTCTATTCAACTCCATGCTAGTTCACTGCTTGGTGCACCTTTCTCTCATATAAGTCCTCTTGTTCTTTCTTGAAAAATTTCACATTTTCAATATCTAGATATGAGGATGTGGGTATTGTTTCATTATCATTTTTATGTTGGTAAATAGAGCTCATGCAAGGTTTGCAATCTTGGACTGTATCATGCTGTCCGATATGCGGCATACCAATAGAATACCGAGCCTCGATTACCACCACACACCCCACCCAACACCCCCCCCGAAAAAAAAGAAAAAAAAGTGTCAGTGGCTCGGTGTTGAGGTATGCATCTTACGCACAATAGGTAAGGGGTGTACTAGTTGGGCATTGGTAGATCTGGTATTGAGATTGCAAACCTTGGTTAATACATTTTACTTCAATTTCACATTCTTTTAGGCTATGTTAATTGTTTTTTCAGTTTACAATTATTTTAAGCTATTAGATTACATGATTCAGGTTTTTTTTTTTCAATTTCTTTATGCATGGTCTGCCGTACTGGTCTCATACTGGTACACTGTCTCGTAGTGTACCGATACTCAGTATATTATCTCATACTGTACCAAACCATGTACCAACACTGTAATAGGATGATATCAGTACGGGATCCAGTACCAAGACCACAAACCTTGTCTTTATGAGTTCAATTGTGTGCTAAATTTCTTGACTTGTATTAGCTTGATACTTGAGTATACTATGATGTGTCTTCATGAGTGGTTTGGATGGTTATGGATGATCTTGAGATGTAACATTGAGTGGTGCTTTCGAACTTCTAGTAATTCATTTTCTCATGTTGTCCAAATGTTTTAGCTACTTAGTTGAACAACATTCAATGATTCATCACTTATGATTCCTTATAACAACTAAATACATTGATCATAAGTTTTGCTAGCGAATTGAATTGCCTATGCTTTTTTTCATTTACTATACTTGTTTAATTATTGAATGGTGAGAATAAAACTCTTATCAATTCTACCATTAAACAATAAACACCTTATGTGTAGATCAAACTGATGGTTATGATTCTTTACAAACAATAATTATGAATTTTTTTGTGTTTGGAGTCTATGTTAAGATGCAATTATTTTTTCAATATAGTTTTTTGTTATATTAATTATCTAAGTTGAGATGAATCTAACAAAGTTTCAACTTCCAATACTTCACCCCCCAAGATGGTAATCCTGGCTTTGCACTCATTTGTTTGTAGTGACAATGGAAACAAGCATTAAGCTTGCCCTTTTGTTTGTCTTTCTAGTCTTATAATATCTTTCTAACCATTTGAGAAGTTCAATATGTGCGTAATTCATGATAAATTTATCGTACAAGGGGCATCTTTGTATGGAATTTAGATGTTTCTACATCCCCATGAAATCGGACAATATTGTTGGTATTGGGACACTGGTTCTCTTGAACTGGGATGTCTTGAGCATCTCGGTCCATCTCAACTATCCTGATTGTTTCCTAACACTTGAGATGCATTGGGACAATCGAGACAGACTGGTACACAATTATTTTATTTTCCTTGTTCTTGTTATTGGATTTTTTGGTACATCGCAACTGTATAGCCTTGACCAGGTATTATGCCAGCCCGGATGCTAATGAGGATGGGGCATGGTGCCAAAATTTTAACTCTTGATTGATATTGTTTCCCATATTGTGAACATTCTGGTAATGCCAGAATTTTACATTAAAAAAGTTAGAGGATGTGGAGTTTGTTGACTAGAACTTTTATATGATAACATCATATATATATAATTTTCTATTGGTATTGCAATATTTACCATTATTGAAAGTTCACTCGTTGCAAAACCCTAAAACATTAATTCCTTAGTATAACCTAATTTACGTAGGATAACCTTAAAAAGGGAAACAACATGGTATAACCTAATTTCCTAAGTATAGCCTTAAAAGGGAAAACAACATAACAATATTGCAGATCTTCAAACGCAAAAGAGATTAGCATTTCACAAGTGCCGAAAATAGGTTATTTTTGCTAATTGCTTTGAAAAGTTGCTGATAGTGCATCAAGCTTTATCCATCTGATGTGAAATATGATTGGCATGGTAAGATTACTTTATGATTGATTTATCTTTGCATTTTCAACTTTTTGTTTTATTCTGTATATTTAAAGGAAGAGTTGCATATAATAGTTCATAAGAATCTAGTATATAGAGTTGCGTTTATGATCCAACCTCATGGATCTGTTTAAAGGGTGCGTCGTAGCCACTCATAGCTTTTCCATATCATTATGATTTTGCTATATGTCCCTGCCATAAGGTCAGTTTAGAGACTCGATTCTTCCATTCTTTGATGAAACCATTTCATATGTGACTGCATTATGCCTTTATATTCTCCCTAGCTTTCTTACCCTTTCTAGGTTTACAAATCCTTGAAAAAAGGAATCATGACCCAAGGCACCAATGGACCTAGAGAGTAATATTTGTGGTTTCCGTTCCTCACATAAGAAATAATCTTAATTTCTCATCTGGCATGTTCAAGTCTAATGTTCTAACTCCTTGTTGTTCACCATGCTCATCTCCCTTACCTATTTTTCTGATGAGGTTGAACCACTACACAAGGCTTTTTTCTTTTGCATGGACCTAGGCTCCCCAAGCCGCGAATAGTGGTTCTTCTTGCTTGTTGAAAATTGATTAATGAAATAAACCTAATGTATGTGGCAGATATCGGAGATTGCCTATCAACATTTTGCCCTATCACTGGGTATACAATATCATCAATGATGAGTATACAATATGCATGGAGTGGTGAGAGGGAAACAGTGAGATGGTTGTGTTGTTGGGTGTTTGTGTTTGTGTGTGTGAGAGAGGGTTCCAGTAGAGTTTGGAGCAATGCTTCAATTCTCATGGGATTGAACTATCACGGTTTCTGTGGAACGAGACAAATAGCATCCCATTAGGATGGTGGATGTCCCATCCATCCTTGTTCCTGTCCTGTCCTGTCACTTGGGATGGTGCCACGTCCCTGCACTTGGGTGCCTTGTCCATCCTGGTCCTTGTCTACCCCAACACTTGGTATGGTGCTTTGTCTCCACACTCAGGACAGTAGGACACTGTGTCATCCCTCCAGACTTATATCGTTGGGTCAGAGTTTCTATTAAGAGTAAGTAGTGGAAAGAGCAAGGGCGAAAGAATGGTGAAGGTGAGGAGGGCTTTTAGCCTTTTAGTGTTGTGTTTTTCTTAGGCAACTGGAGAAGGAAGTCATGCTTAATTGGTCCTGGTTTTAACCAATCATATGAGATAGTTGTATGAGCATGGGAAGTTGTGTGGCTGCGTGAGAATGTTCAACATATTTTGATTATGGTTGAGTGTTTAGCAACTTTTTTTGAGTATTTGTAATAAGTAATGAATAAATATGTTTTCCTAGAAAGAATTTAAGAATAAGTAAACATTATAAAGACAATAACGTACAGAAAATATCTGACTACCAAGCATAGGCTAGTGCTTGTTGACGTGTCATTGATCTAGAAGAAATGATAATCAACATTATGACATCCAAGAGTACAACAATGGATGAAGAAAGGAGACATGCATCATCAATTGGATAGAAACTTTTGGAGTAATGAATAAAAGCTTTATAATTATGAGCATGCGATCTTCTCTGATCTTCTCTTTTGGATTAGATGGCATAACATATGCAAGGTAGCTAGAGAAATTCCTGGTAGTACAGTCAAAATAACATAAAGCCACGTACTTTTGAAATCTGTAATAATTTTGATGTGTGGAAGGTAGCTAAGTGAAGAGCCCTCGTCTTAAGTGATGCCAAGGAATATACAATGCTGTAGAAATTTAGCACGATATTGAAAATCTTGTGAAGCCTAAAGCTACTAAGCAAGATAGGTTTGCAAGTTATGATGATCTGTGTTGTAGGTTAGGTTTAAGAAAAGGGAGAAAGAATATCCACAAAAGTGGTAAAAATGGAAAGTATTGTTAGAAGCAAGGTTTGCCATATTAGTATTGAGAGTCATACCAGCCTACGACCAGTTTGGTATGATGTAGATACGTAGTATGCTGAGTTAAGGTGTGCTAGAACTAGGGCGAGGGAGGAAAGGAAGAGGGGAAGGGAGAAGGAGACGGTGGGGTGGGGGGGAGGCTGAGGCCTTTGGATTCGGCAGTAGGGATGGAGAGAGAGGTCTTACCTAGCCAAGTCATTGTCATCATAGATGTGTATAGGGCATCGTCGGACAATGTTGTCAGAGGATAGATGCTGGAGGTGGTAGAGGGAGACGGTGGGAGGTCAGGGCCTCACGAGGACTTGGATGGTTTCTAGCTATCCGATGACTTCGGATATGGTGGTGGAGACTGAGAGTGAGAGGACTTGGTCAGGATGTCATCATTGTTGTTGAATGTGGAAGGGACGGTGTCAGATGACGTCATCAGAGGATAGAGGCCAGAGGAGCATGTGTGAGAAAGGGGATAAAGTGGGGAGGGAATGAGTTCAAGGGCTTGTAGGGTGAATCGAAGAGGGATTTATAGTGTCTTGATTCGATCAGTCAAACTGTGTTGAAAACCGACTAATCCATTTTGGTACACTCCAAATCGTCTGGTTTAAAAGTATTAAGGCTCATTTAACATTCTACTAGTGAGAATGAATTTTTCTAATGAAATTATTATGCAAAGGAATAAGAGGAGAATATTTTCAAAATTGGATTTAGTTTGTAGCACATGAATTCTTTTTCATCATCTGCGAGTTCTTGCTTCATTTGATGTATATGCTTCTCGAGTGTAAATTGGAATGTAGGTATCCTATTCTTCAGTATGGTATCTTACTCATTATGGATCAAGGTTCTTGGAGTCGGGATCGGGACCTGTGCTGGTTGGTCGGCGGTACGAGTTGGTATGGATCTGGATCAGACCGAAAGGGAGAGGGAGAAGAATGAGAGGAAGAGGGGGGGAGAAGGAGAGGAAGAGAGGGAGAGGAAGAGAAGGCCTCCGACGGGCGGAGGGAGGGAAGAGAGAGGAGGAGACCTCATCGGATCGTCGGAGGTCCTTGGAGGCCTTCGGACGTGCGGCGATACGGCCGCGAGCTCTTCGACGGCCGACGAGACAGCGCCGAGGGAGCGGAGGGCGGTCGAGGCCGGAGGAGGGCGTTTGCCTTCCTCTAGTTCGAAATAAGGGTTCGTTCCTATTTTGATTTTTTTTTTTGATTTTAAGTCGGCAACTGCTTTGCCGACTTCACCTTATTTTTTTATTGAAAAGTTTTGGCTGAAGCCGAAGGCCCTCTTTCCTCTTCCTTTCCTCTCCCCCTCTCTCTCTTCCTCTCTTTCTTCTCCCTCTAAGATGGCCATTGTGCCATTTTTGATGTCGGAAATGGATCGGTATCCTGCTGATATGGTTTGGCAAACGGTGTTATGGATGATTTCATGATTTTATGTAGTTTGCTTTATACCATAATTATTTTATGAACATGATTACATGCTCTATCAAGAGATAAATACAGTTAGAATGGGATGATATCACCTATAGCGTACCATTCCATTGGAAACCAGCATGGGTACCATCGTGGTTGGTGGAATTGTCATGAACGCCCAATTCAGGGCGTGCTGGCGGCCGAGCAGGATAGTTCCAATGTTCAAAATAAACACCGGTGAGGAGGGGAGCAGGAAGGAAAGAGAGGAAGAGAGAGAGGGAGGGGGGGAAGGAGATGGAGAGGGAGAGAGCATCACTGAAGGTTTGCTGAGGCTGCCGGAGGGCTGCTATGCTTGCTGGAGTGCCGGCGAGGAGGGGAAGAAATAAGAGAGGAAGAGAGAAAGAGATAGAGAGGGAGGGATAGCTTCGGAGGCTTGGAGGCATCTGATTGAAGCAGGGATTGAATGCCCTTGTTTGTTGTATTTTTCCCAATACCGGCAAATTAAAAAATCGATTTTTAAGTGAAGTCAGTAGTACTATTTCCAACTTCATCCGATATCGAAAAACAATGAAATAGGGGCATACGCTCTTGTTTCGATCTGACTCCTGCAAGCCTCTGGTGGCCTCGGTGGGCCTCCGGAGGCTCTCCTTCCTCCCCCTTTTCTCTCTCTTTACCTTTCTTTCCTCCTCCCTCCCCCTTTTTGGCCGGCGCTCCAATGAGCAAAGCGGCCTCCGGCAGCCTTGGCGGCCTTTAACGGGCCTCTGGCGGCCTCTGAGAGGCTCTCTTTCCCTCTCCCTCTCCTTCCCTCCACCACTTCTCTCTATTTTCCTCTCTTTCCTTTTTCCTCTGTCCTACTGTGTCGGTTCAAGCCTGGTATAGAACATTACGGGGGCGTACCGAACCATCCCACCGGCCGATTAGTTCAGGCGCCGGTATAGCGAACCTTGAGTACCATTCTCAGGATGCTGACAATGACAACACCAATTGGACTAGCATGTATCAATCAACCAATCAGTGTTGGGTCTGTTAATAAATAGTCCATACTGAAACCACACTAGCCTATACCGATTGCTTTTCATTTTAATTGATTGAGAGTCTGAGTACGCACTAATTTTACCGATACTGTTAAGATGGGGATCGAGTTGTAAATCTTAGAAGGGGCTATATTAGATTGGATCATGAATCAGATCATTAACAACGAAGTTTTTTTCTGGTTTCTTTTAGAGCTTTTCCAGTAGAAAACAAATGTGAAAATTGAAGTACGAGGCAGCTATAAATTAAATGAATGGAGACTAGAAGTCTACACATGCAGGAACTGTAGTTCTTCACTAATATAGATCCATACATAGATTGTCTATTGAAACAAATGTTTTGTTGGTTATTCAAGAAATTTATATATTTTCTATCGGTTCAATTATCTTTTTAGATAGGATGTTCTAGGAACAAAACATGGACAAATCTTTAACATATGGTTGTAAAAAGATAAATATCTGCAACTTGGTTTTTATGCGATGAGTAGAATTGCTTTTTTTCACTTCCCAACACTTATTGATGATGAGTAATCTAAAAGCCATGGTCAGATAAATTATAGAAAATAATGGACCTACCTATGATTTAATATGTAATTAATATAATCAAGCTGGATCTATGATTCAAAGGAATGTTTGTTCCTTTATATGGACTTAATTCTTGTGATCTTATGCTGATTGTAATCCAAGGATGGGATCCAGATTGTCTAGGGCCATTTTGATCCGGATCATAAGATCCTGATCGTGAATAGTAAAGTAAGGTTTTAACATACTATATCATTCTGGGATAAAACTGGTGCGGGGTCAATTTGGTATTCAAAACCTTGTGCAGTTGTGCTCTATAAATGGCTATGCATTCACATATAATATTCTTTGTAGAGATCAAAATTTTACTTTTTTCTTTGTTTTTTGGTCAAGGGGTTTTTTTTTTTTTGAAGAATTTATGTTTGAGCAAACATGTCAAAGATAACCTAGATTGATTTCTCTTTATCTTTTAATGTTTTATACCTTTGTCTTTCACCGTTTAATTTATCTTGTCATTCATGATTTGAATTTTCTTCCTTGTCTGGAGTGGCATGTAGCTTATTTCATATCAATTGTTTACTATTCTAGTTAAGAACTAATTTTGTAGTAGCCCATATTGTAGTTTTAATAGATCTAGTTGAGGAAGTGGTGTTTTGAAGGTATAAGACTTGTTGAAAGCCTAATTTGGTGCAATATGTGGTTAAACATAATATTAATGTTAAATTGACTATTTAGGACTGATCATGAATCCTTGATGACTGATAGCTCTCAAGGGCTACTTTTGGTATCACTTGTTGCTCTTACAAATTCTTTCTCAGAACTTCCATCTTTGTGATCTTAGTTTCACCTTCTATTGTTTTTCCAAATAGAACCAATCAAAGTCAAGCACCATATTGAGCCTTGTTTTGTTGCACGATCACAACATCTTAATATGTTCCATTCGTCCTCTATTGATTGATTTGATCCTCATACTTCCTTCAAGAGTGTTGAACATTATTGATCTTTATTTCCATTTCTGCCATATCAATCTAATATGCTTGAATCATTATGTTGCTATTATTTTTTTTTCTTTTCAGTGTAACCATGAAATATTGCTATTTTTATTGATGATATAGATACATTTTCCATGACCCTGAAAAGCACGCTATGATAAAATAATACTAAAATAACTCTCCATTTTGAACCACATTCAGTTGTGTTTTGTATTTTATCTATTTCTCCAGTGTCAAGTTTGAATCTAATATAACGTATTGTGGTCTCCCTTTCCCAGCAATATGATTAGAACCCCTTTTTGAATATCTACGTTCATGTAATTTTGTTTTATATAATATATTTTCTGTTAATTTTAAGATGCTTATTTCTGATGCTTTATTTCATTTTGTTAGATTAGCTTTAGAGTAAATTGCTATCCTTTCCTTCATTTCAAGATGTCTTGTATAATCCCTTTTCCGAGTATCAATGGTGAGTTTAGTTTGAGGAGTGCGAAGAGATCTGGACTTGGGTTTGTCACTAGGTCACTGTGACAAAAAGAATGTCTAACTTGCCTCAACCAGTTCTAATAATTGTTGTTTTTGTTCTTATTAAAATCTTATGATTTACATATAAACCCCTATAAATTTTTTATTTAGGAAATAATGTACTTTTCTGATGAATGTCTTACATCAAGAAGATCCGACAACTTGCATCATACAAATTATATTCCTTAAGAGGATTTGATAATTTCAATATGTATTTAAAGTTTGGATCGATTAAATTCAAGCCTCTTAAATTTCATGATGTACATCTTTTTTAACAAGTTGATAAATGCTAATAATGCATGTTTGTAACAACATTATGTATGCTTCATAGCAGAATAATTATTCTTTTGATTTATAGCTTGATGAAACTTTTTGTGCCTTACCAGTTGTTTAACTGAGAATAAAGCCTCCATGGTTGACCTTCACAGTGTGGATGGTTATTGGGTCCTCCATAACCTAGTGGGTCTTAAATTGCAAACATCAGAATATTTTTATGAAATGGTTACATTTTTCCAAGACATCTAAGATGCATGTGCATACATCCATATATATAGGGATGGACTACACTCTCGAGTGGAGGGGGTATCTACTCCTCTCAAGTCCAAAATTAATAATTAGGTACTCAAATCAAAGATCCACTTTGGTGGCCTCTGATCTATACATCATGTAGAAAAAAAATGGATGGTATCCTTTCTGCTAATGTGCTAAAATATATGATAAAATATTTATTGATCACGATATGCACATATTAAAGCATTTATAGATTGAAAATCCTTTTAATACTTAGTTTATAGCAAAGCATGATATCATTTTAACCATCCATTTTCGTGTCTAGTTGATTAATAGGTTAGAGACCGCCAAAGCACGTGGCTTTTGGTTTTATGCATTTTTGGTGGTACAAATTATGATCGACGGTGTGGATCTTTGTTTGGGTGCTAGATTATTGACTTTGGACTTGAGAAAAGTAGATACACTATCCTCTTGATAGGAGCAAAGTCCATCTCTACTCACACACTTACATATGTATGTATATGCATGTGTATATGGTGTGGCCAAGTTATTTCAAGCATTCAATAGTTAAAAGTTGAGGTTGCCCTGATCTATCTGCTGTCATAGCTACACCAAACACCATTGTGATGATTCTTGATCTTTCCTCCATCATGCATCGTGATTCTATTCAAGGCCATCCACAATGAGAATATCTTGTAATAAAGGTGCCATATCTGATTTGTTTCCATGCTATCTCAGTTAGATGCTTCTTGTTAAATGGTAAATGATGAAGCTTGTTTCTCTATTGCATTCGTTTACAAATATATATGATATACCAAGATCCACCAAATCTCATGATTGTGGAAAATAAATAGAGAAAAGATACAATCCCATGATTGTGGGAAACAAATAAAGAAGAAATTCAAATATACAAAATCAAGGATGGAGTTGATGGAGGAATTGATATACTTTTCTATGAAGGAATTGTCATGCTTTCCAAATATCCAATGGAGGAATTGTTATACATTCTAGATATAACTTTCCAAATATAACAATATTCTAATACCTCCCCCTTAAGCTGGAGCATGTATATCATATGCACCAAGCTTGTTACATATGTAGCTGATTCGAGGACCTCTGAGAGATTTAGTGAATATATCTATTAGTTGATCATTTGAGTTAACAAAATCAATAGCGTGCTTCTTGAAAGAATCTTTGGCTATTGGTGAGAAAGTGTCCCCATAGTCCAATCTAAAAATTTGAGTATAATCTTTAGCAACCAGACGAGCCTTAAGGCGATCAAGTTGACCATTAGGACCAACTTTAATAGTGTAAACCCAACGACAACCAACAATAGATTTCTAAGAGAAAGAGGAACCAGTTCCCAAGTGCCACTAAAATGTAAAGCTGCCATTTCATCAATCATAGCTTGATGCCATCTCGAATGGGACAAAGCATCACTGGTTGTCTTGGGAACAGAAACATAAGACAAGGAGGATACAAAGGCGTAATAGGATAGAGATAAATGATGGTAACTTAGAAAATTATAAATGGGTTGGTGATTATGAGTAGAGCGAGTACCTTTTTTGAGAGTAATGGACGGACTATCTGCAGGGGAAGATAGGCCTATGGTAGGGACAGGTGTTGGAGTACGATGTGAGTCATTAGGAACATCTATAGGACGAGCAGAAGGTTCAGGTTGAGACCGTCGATGATACGTCTGAAGAGGAGATACTGAAGAGACAACTGATTCAGGATCAGAAAGATGTCTAAGGAAACCGAAAGAATCTCAAATATGACAGTGTGCTCAACAGTGGGACAAGAGAAGGAAGATTTCTAAAAAAAGATGATATCTGTTGAGGTGAGATAGTGGTTGGTGTTTGGAGAATAACACCTGTATCCTTTTTGAAGTCGAGAGGAGCCCAAAAATATGCATTTAAAAGCTTTAGTAGAAAGTTTGTCCTGTTTAGGGGTGAAATTGTGAACAAAACATGTGCAACCAAAAATATGAAGGGAAAGAGGATAAAGAGATTGATTAGAAAATAGAAGAGAATAAGGAATTTGATTCTGTACTACTGAAAATGGCATGCAATTAATCAAATAACAGGCAATAAGTACTGCATCACCCCAAAAACAAGTGGAACATGGGTATGAAGCAATAAAGTATGGGTAGTCTCAATTAAATGATGATTTTTATGCTCAGCAACCTCGTTTTGCTGAGGAGTATAGACACATGACAACTAATGAAGGATGCACTATGAAGTTATGAAAGTTTGGAAAGGGGTAGAAAAATATTCACGTGCATTATCACTGTGTAAGATACGAATTGAAACACCAAATTGTATTCGAATTTCAGCATAAAATTATTGAAAAATAAAAATAACTTAGAATGATTTTCATTAGAAATAACCAAGTGCAACGGGAATAATCGTCAATAAAAATAACAAAGTAATGAAAATCCAAGGTAGAACTGACATGACTAGGACGCCAAACATCTGTGTGAACAAGATAAAATGGAGATTCAGCTCTACTGTTACTACATCTTGGAAATGAAGCACGTGGTTGTTTGCCAAGTTGACATGACTCACAATTTAAAGACGACAAAGTGGAGATGCGAGGAACTATCTTCTGGAGTTTGGAAAGGTTTGGATGTCCCAAACGACTGTGAACAAGGTCTGGTGGCTCATCAATTGTGCAGGTCACTGGAGATGTAGGAACAGTGAGATGATATAGACCTTGTGACTCGCTCTATGCCAATCATCAGTCCCGTACCCCGGTCTTGTACAAGAACAGAATTATCAACAAAGATAATAGAGCAATTAAGAGCACGGGTTAATTTGCTAACAGCAATTAAATTAAGGGACATCTAGGCACATAAAGAATAGAATCCAAAGGTGAAGAAGGAAGAGGTTTAGCCTGACCAATGCCTTTGGCAACTGTTTTGGAACCATTAGCTAAAGTAATAGTAGGAAGAGATGTAGAACTGATAATATGTGAGAAAAGGTTTGGTTACGAGAGATGTGATCAGAGGCACCAGAGTCAAGAACTCAGGGTCCAAGTGAAGAAGATTGAGAAAGACAAGCAACTAGATTATCGATCCGAGCAGTAGGGAAAAAGACTATTTGGCTGCCCGATATTGTAAGAATTCTTTATACTCTGCATCTGATAAGGGAATAGTTTGAGATGATTGTCCCTTGGAGGAATTTGAGATGGATTTCATGATCTCAATGAAATCTATTTGAGCGACGTTGATTGTACGAGGTGGTCGGCCATTTAGAGAATAACAGCGATCCCTAGTATGGCCAATTCGATTACAATAAGTACACTGAGGATGGGAGCTTTATTGTGATTACCTCCTTGTCCTCCTCCACGACCTCCTTTATCAGTAGTCTGTGAAGCCAGAACAGAAGACTTTGTTGAAGAATTTCAGTTGTAACAATTGATGAAGAAGAAATGCATAGCAAACGAGCAAAAATATCCTCCATAGAAGGAATAGTAGGACTGGCTAGGATTTAATGATGAACTGAGTCAAGGTCAGATCTAAGGCTAGACAGTGCCATTATCATAAAAATTTTGCCTCTATGTTTCTCTTGTTTCTCCATAATTTGTCTGAATCGTGCCTAAATAAGTTATCATATCCAGATCTAGCTGATTCAGATTGACCATATTAGAAACAACAGAGTAAAATCACTGAATATCATTGTTGTATAGGGTTTTAGCCTTTTTCCATAAGGTGTAACAAGTCTTATAGGCTTTGAAAATTGGCAATAATTTGGGATTTATGGACATCCACAGTAAACTACACAATTGAGCATCAACTTTCTTCCAGGTTGGTTTATCATCATTAAGAATATCATCTAATTTCTTAGTTAAATGTTCCTCATAGCCCTGGCTCATGAACCACAACTCAATAGAGGCAGATCAGGATAGGTAATTGGAGCCGCCTATCAATTTTTCAGTAATAATAATAGGGGATCCAGAAAAAGCAGAGGTAAAACTATCAGTTTTAGGAGTAGCGGAGGTAACCTCAGATTGTGACATACTTGTTTGGATTGAAGGCAGTTCTCAGAATAGGTAGAAATTCTCTGAGTCGGGTTGAAAGGAACCTGAGTGTGTTTCTCATTTCATGCGCCGAGAGATCCGATCCAAACAGTTGCAAGTTGATGGTTCCTTCAACCCTAAACAGCTAGCTATAGTAGATTTTGTTGGCCATCTCTAGTCTGGGTCATGTCCCATAGGTAGGAAAGATGCACTTCTAAAAGAGAAAGAGAAAAATGCTGCTCGAATGGAAGCACATCGGTGAAGAGCACCGATGGTGAGCATTAGGCTTAGAGTTTTCTCATCTTGGCTCTAATACCATGTTAAATGATAAATGATGAAGCTTGTTTCTCTATTGCATCCGTTTATAAATATATATAATACACCAAGATCCACTAAAATCTCATGATTGTGGGAAACAAATAAAGAAGAAATTCAAATGATACAAAATCAAGGATGGTGGAGTTGATGGAGGAATTGATATACTTCCTATGGAGGAATTGTCATGCTTTCCAAATATCCATAGGAGGAATTGTCATGCTTTTCAAATATAACTTTCCAAATATAACAATATTCCAACACTTCTTTATGTTTCCACTTTCCACCACATATTGTAGAACATCTTTTTTTGTTTTTAATGATTTTTTTCTTCTGTGTGAACATGAGGTGCTTGATAACTGTCAAAAGACTGAGTTAAATGAACCTGAAAATTAACTGCAATCCAACAAAGATTATATTATTCACTATCATCTTTAGGTTTCATGTGAATAAATATACCGATATGCACTTACAGGAAAAAGTCAGCTACTGAATAATTTTGTAACCATCACCTTATGATCTACTGATTATGAGACACTTTCATTTCTTTACTTCTTGAAATTGTTGCTTTTCTTCACTTCTGTCCCCACCCAATTAAGAGCTACCATGAATGTGACTTTCTTTAATATTTTATAAGTGAGATCCACATCAGAAAATGAGAGTTTGTAATGTGATGAAGATTACCAAAGCTCATATGTAAGGGACCCTGTATGCTGCATGGTTCATATGTGCTTTGAAATGCTCTTAAGTTAGTTATCAGAGATCTTGTAGGTAACCTTGTAATTTGGAAACTTTTATGCAAAGCAGATGGAGCATGTGTCCAAAGCATTGAACACCCTGGGTGTGTATGGGATGTCAAGTTCTTGGAAAATGGAGATATTATTACAACATGCTCCGATGGAACTGTGCGGATATGGACATTAGATGATGATCGGATCTGTGATCCACAGGAACTCGAGGCTTATGGAGTTGACCTCTCTCTTTACAAAAGCAGCAGGTATGAACTTATCTGTCAGACTGTCGAAGCGTATGATTACTTTTGAACATTGTATTCCCCAATATGCACTGAGAATCATCTTATCTCTTATTAAATAATAATTTAACAATAATAAAGACAATAGTGTAATAATAGGACTTAATACATATTTCCAGTCATGCTCTAAGTCTACTAGCTAAATCTTATTCTGGAATTTTAATAAGTCAGTCAATTATTTTAGCCTGCCATTTGGAATTTGTGAGAGGTCCTTTGGTTGGTTCAAAAAGATGAAGCTTGCTGGCTGTAGTTACATAATAACCTGGAGCTCACTAATTTTAAATGTGCTATAAATTGGACATCTCTCTGTCTCCCTGTGTTTTCGCCCTTTGTTTATCACCACAATTTACTGCAGGAAAAAGGTTGGTGGGTTGAAGTTGTCAGATCTTCCTGGATTGGAGGCTTTGCAAGTTCCAGGTTTTATGCCACTTACATGCAATACCATTTATTTATTAATTTATCTCATATTTGGTATGTTTGATATTTGATGTTGTTATGGATGTTGCCTAGCCATGTATCAGGGCATGTGGTATCCTTTCCTTGCTTCCCGCCTCTCTCTCTCTCTCTCTCTCTCACATCTATTCTTGTTATTGTTTATGTTTTAGTTAACCTGTAGTTGCATTATGGCAACTCAAATTTCTTCTTGTTGTTTTAACAAATTTATTTTTATTGTATAAAACTATATTACTTTATGATATTTTAAAACTAGTATCTTATAGTGTAGCTGTTTTTTGGCAAATAATCTAGTAGCTTTCTTCTACTTTCATTTCAGTGGTTTTAGTCAACCAATGGTCTGATATGTTTGCTTCAGATTTCTGAAAGGTTCATATTTTGTTGATTAGTAGAATTATATTGTTATAGTGATATTGTAATGGGTAGGGTATCATACAAGTGATAGGCTGAATGGAGGTGTCAAACTGTGCAAGCCTGATTGGTGTGAGAACCAGCCTCATAAATTTCAGGTACAGCTTGGCTTTGAGGTTGTGGCTAGTTATGAAAATGGGAAGTGCAATTGAGGTTGAGCCTGCCTAGGGTTGAAACACCATAAAATGCTAATTGGGCCTGAATTTAAGCCTTGGTAGGCGCACCTCGGAACCCAAGCTGGGACCAAGTCTGTCCGGAAAGTTCAACTTATTTGTAGGCTAGGCAGGCTCAGATCCGTGTCCTTGGCCAAAACCACGTGTCGGTCTGGCCCAACTAGACTTGACCATTGATGCTCCTAGGATGGAATAATTTAATCTATGTTATAGACATTTTGACAGATAATATCTGATTTTGCATGATATCTGAAAGAGAAAGGTCGTCTGCCTGATGTCCATGAATCTTTTGCCATGGAAGAGGACCATTATTGTCTTCAGATTCTAGTCGGAATTAGAATGTGATGCTATTCTGACTTGGGGTCCCTGTATCATTGTTGGACAACTCTTTGTAGTGGAACTTTGAAAGCCAGATATTGTTCTGAAGAAGGAAGCTGTCAGGATGGCTTTAATCTGGATGAGATTGCCTTTGCTTCTAGTAGAATATTGGGAGAAGGCGGCTGGGCAACCAATATTCGTTGATGATTTCACTAATAATCCTTGGAGGCTAGGATTTGCCCATATCTGTGTGAGGGTGCATATAGCAAAACATCTGAAACCAAGGTCTCTGTTCAGGGATTGGAATCTAGATGTTGTAAGCAATTTATTTATCAAAATTTGCCTGTTGGTTGCCTTTGCTATGGTTGCATAGGGCACTCGGTGGAGTGCTAGATCTTGGAGGTCGGATCACTGGAACATGGAGATGCTGAAAACAGTGGGATGGAGAATTGAGGTGGAGTTCCTAGGGATGCTGAACAAGGGAAGTCTTCAAAGGGAAAGGAGGTTTTGTTGGAGGGTGGAGTCTTTCCTTCCTTTGTGGGGAATCAATATTTAGCCACTGATATTTATGGCCCATGGATAGTGGCTATAAGGAAGAGGAACCCTAGCAATGGGAACCAGAGGTATGGGAGGAGAATGAGGATCTAGTCACCTTGCCATCTAGAGCCGCATGATGGTTGAATTGGTCAAAATCACATGAATCTTGGGTTCGACAGATGGGAGCAAGTTGCCAAAGCTAATAGGTGTTCGCTGGATGGGATAGCTGTCAGTGTGCCAGATGGTGGACCATCCACCCGTTCAGGAGAGAAATGCATGGTAAGCAGCGGAAAAGGAGTGGAATCCAAACAGATTTAACCTGTTGGTGGAAATGGTCTCGCCTGAGCAGATCTATGTTCTGGTTATTGGGGCCTCAATAGTCATTTCACTGGCCTGCAATCTCGGTCGAGCTTGAGCCTTTAAGGGTTCAAGTCGCCTGGATCAGTGGGCCCTGGTCGACCAGCATCCTATCTGATGGGCTGCAACCTGCACGTAGTCTACTGAACAACCCTTTACCTTTTGCTCCAACCTAAGGAAAGCAATGCAACCCAGGAAGTAGTTTCTGCCTATGCAGACACAGGGCCGGGAATGGTGAAGTGGAGGTTGGTGGATTCTTCTTGTTCTGCGGTGTTCATATTTGCCTGCAAAAGGAGGTTTAGAGGATTAATCCATTAATCCACCTTTTGAGCCATTGACTAACTCGGAGAATCAAAGCTTGGGGAAAAGGAGGATTGACATAGATGTTTAGAAATGATGTATCAGAAATTTTCATGACATTCTTGTGACTGATGCAAGCAGATGAATTGATTCAAGGGTTTTGTAAAGTAGCCAATCCATCCAAAAAAGAAAAGAATTTATGCCTGCACAAATATATGTTTCGATGGGTCATAGAGAAACAAATCCCAAAAATTATATGATTGGGAATTTCTGTTCTATTAATTCTTTTTGTTGAAGATACGCAATAGTTTTTGCAGCCAAACACTTCTAAAAATTTTGGAGATTCAAATTTTGGAATTTTCATGATTGAGGAAATAAAAAGAAAGTTAAAGGCAAACCTCCAATGACAATCTAAAGATATTATATTCCACCTCCTAGATTTCAAATATCATTCTTCACCATGTTCCCACCTCCTTTTAGGCTCTGGTTATTCTTAAGCAGACCGTGGAGGGTTATTAAGCTTATTGTGCTTTGAATCCAGCATGGTAAGGAGTCCAGTGCGATGTTATGTTCTTCTATTACCGAGGTCATGAGATGTACATCTTCAGTTAAAAGGTGAAAATGTGGGATGGACTTAACAGGAATAAGGAGAGAGAGAAGTGGCCTAGTGAGAGGGATTTGAAAGTTATAGGGGCTCCTGAAGAGTGCCATTCTCTAGGAAACTAGTGTTCTCTTGTAGAGTTTGTTTTGGAGCATAGGAACTAAGGAGGGCTCTTGGAAAGAAGAATAAAGTTATTGCCTTGTTGTTCTTTAGGGCTACTTATTGTGCGCAATGTCAAAAAACTAGGGATTGAATTTTGGAGCTTGCATCTTCGAGGTTTATTTGAATTTGGTTGAAGCAAGGAGTTTCTAGCATTGGAGTTTGTGGAGGTGAATTTTTGTGGTATCTTGAGTTTGGTGAATTTTGCAGCAGCGTTTCGGGGTCCCGCACCCGTCCCTGATGCTAGAATCTCAAAGGAATGGGAGGGGATGGCCGGGATGGCCCCGTCCATTGGGACTTAAATCCTTGGTAGAAACAGAGCTAATTCTAAAGCAAGAAACATTATGAGCTGGGCTTGTTTCGGTCATGTCTTCATTGACATGCTCCACTCCGCCGTTGCCCTTGAGCATGGTCCTTTGATGGTTGCTTGCTTGTTTGACTGCGTCATTGAAGTTGTGATGCATGCTACTAAACAATTTAGCATGAAATGTAAAATAAAGGTTAGTACAACTTTTGATCTTGAGCAATGATCAATTAGACACCTTAAATTAAATAAGAAAACCTAGAAATTTTGAAACTAATTTAACACTATATTAACATTTACAAACATCCAAGAAGACTGGACAGAGATCTTCCTTTCGCACCACATTGTTTTTTGGGCATGAGTGTAATTGAGCCGATTTTGGTCAAGCTTGGATCTGATGAAGTTTGTTTTTGAAATTGATTTTGAGCTTGAACTCTGAGATCAGTTTGGTTTGTTAACCATTATTTTGAGCCCAATTCAACCTTAATTTGGAACTGCACCAAACATGAGCCTAATCAGTTAGCTTGATAATCCAATATTTAGCTGAAAGCAATACAAGCTTGAATAAATCTTGGTTCAAGCTTGAGTTATATTTGAACCAGATTTCAAGCTTGGTTAAAGCTGGAATTATCATTTACTTATATCAAAGAAAACAAAGTACACTCATTAAATCCTTAATCCAATAGCCTGTTATATATATATATATATATATATATTATAATATGAATATATTGGAGCCTTATTAAGCTGAGCCTAATTGACCATGGTTGATTTTGGCTTGGGTTGAATTAATTTTGAGCTTTTTTTTGCTTGGTCAAGCTTGGTTATTTTGTTCTAATCAAGCTTGATTCAAATGTTTCTTAAATTTAACCTTGAGATGAGATCAAGTTGCTTAGTCTAGGAAGCATGATACTCCAAAACATGAGCTGTGGTCATATTCAATATGTATCAAATACAGACACATGCCAAATATGGATTGAATACGCATTCAGTACAGGAAACAAGTATCCTGATTTTAGTTATTAAAATAGGATCCGAATACTCTTGGAATATGTCCCGATACTTTTCAGATACTCCTGAGATATGTCCAGATGCTTGCAGGATGCTTCTGAGATAGTTATTGATATGCTAGTTGTTTATTGGGCTTGTTTCATGCCCAATAACCTAGAGTTATTAGCTACCATTTTTTCTCTCCTATGTGTAATTGAAGTTGATTTTTTCCCCAATTTTCTCTCTTCATCTTTTGGTTTTTCCCTTGATTGAACTTCCGTAAGTACAGGCCATTTTCTTCACTTTTGATTTTGGTACTTCTCATCCATGTGTATGACATAATGTAGGGTACATGGCAAAGTTGGAGGGTTGTACCAGATCTTATTTTTTTCCATGGTTGGCATAATATTTTTTTCCTTCACATGATTTTATTACAATGTGGCATTTGGTTTATGTTGCTGCATTTGTTTTTTGGATAATAGATTTTTAGTCTATTGTTTACATTGCTAGCTTATTGCATTTATATTTTCAGGATAAGACTGCTGTATTTATGTCTATTAACTTTATATTTTTACTAGACTTATTTTTATTATATTGTTAAGGGCTTATTCTTTGGAATATAAAAAAAATTAGCTTGGAATCTGTATTTTTCTAGTAAGTATTTCGCAGGCAACATTTAGATAGGAAAATAATTATTCACATTCTTTTATGCATTACTATCTTTCCGAATAAATTGCTTAGATCTATCCATATTTTTAATAATATCCTTTGTGATATAAATAGCATGGAATACTGTATCGGTCTCGTATCAGTACGCCGTCTCGGAGCGTACCGACATTATTATACCATACTAAACCGCATACTAACATTAAGTAGAATTTTACCGGTATGGAGTCCAGTACCGAGATGGCGAATCTTAATAAATAGTATTATATAATGATATATTACATAATATAGCATAATAAATGATATATATTATATTTTATTATATTATTATATGTTATAATATATATTGCAATAATATAATATAATATGTTATAATAAAATTATATTATAATATATTATATTAATACATTGTTTTAGACTATGGTATATTATTATGATAATATGTTATAATAACAACATTATTATTATTATATGATAATAATATAGTATATTATAATATTATAGTTATATTTTATATCATATAGTATAATAATAATAATATATAATATAATGTAAATGATGTATTATGGTATTATGATTATTATTATTTTATTATATTATATTATTATAGTATTATTATAGGATTAGGGATATTTAGGAATAAATAAAAAGTTATTTTCTAGTTGATGAAAAAATGATTTATCTATCTTCTAGGTGGATAAGACTTTCCTCTCATTTTATGCATAAATGCTATCCATGGAAAATAACTTACCATCTAGAGAAGTATAAGAGCATGGGTAAGTTGGTTAATGGAAAAGTTGACCAACTCTCCAATGATATTCACCAAAGAACGAGTCCTAAATATTTATCAGATTTTTGTTTTGTGAACTGTCTTAACTCTTAAACAGGCCCTAAATATTTATCAAATTTTGTTTTGTGAATTGTCTTAACTCTTAAGATTTGTGATGTTAATGTTATTATATGGTGTTCTTTGATAACAAATCATGCTTTTTGGATGTGTTGTAGCATATATGTAAGGAGGAAAAGTTCTTATTGCCGTATGCTAGTCATATCATCTATTTTTTGAAGGATTTGCTATATAGGCTTAATCAAGGTTGGCAGACTCGGTATCGAAGCCCGTGCCATCTAGTTGGTGGTATGAATCGGTACCAGATCGGACTGGCGCAAACCGGCATAGAGGAGAAGGGAATCGAGAGGAGGAAAGAGAGAAAGAGGGAGGGGAGGAAGAAAAGAGGAGGGAAGCCGCTGGAGGGCCTCCAGCTAGCCGCTGTGGCTGTCCGACAGCGCAATCGCACCTCCAGTGCCGTGAGCATGAAATAAGAGCGATCACCCTATTCATTGATTTTTTTATAAAAATTCGATTATAGTGAAGCCGACAATGGATTTGAGTGAAGCCGACATATCCATTGCTAGCTTCATTGTTTCTTTGATTTTTTTTTAAAAAATTCTCAAACAGTGAAGCTGGCAATGGGTCTGCCTGCTTCAATTAAGTGAAGCCAACAAATCCGTTGCTAGCTTTACTATTCATCTTCGTTTTAAAAAAGCCGATGAGTGAATGGGGCGGTCATCCCTGTTCCATGGCCATGGCTCCGCCCATGCATTTTTTGCCATCTAGGGGCCACGCAGTGCTCTCCGGCAACCTCTCCACTCGTTGCGCCTCCCTTCGGTACCATCGGTCTCCTCTCTCTTTATTCTCGCTCGATTAAATGTCCTATCGGATGACACCGAGCTGTGGAGGCCCTGTGGCCCTCCGGCGGCCTTGGCGGTCCACCGTCGGCCTTCGGTGGTGTGGTCCCATCTCCCTCTCTTCTCTCTCTCTTCCTCTCTTTCCCTCTCCCTCCTTCGGTGTGCCGTTTTGCTCGGCCGAACCGTTCTGGTTTGCCGTCGGAACAGCTCGGACTGCCCTGAACCGTCTGGTTCGAGATGGTTCGGTGTTCCTTGGCTTAATCATGTCATGTTGTACTCATATCCTGTATCCAAACTTGTGTTTCCTAGTTTGTAGTTCATTTGATGGCCCTCTCTCAACATCTTAAAGTTATCTTCTTTCGGATAATGGTTACCCATAACTTTGTTCATATTTATGTTCATTTTTGATTTGGTGGAGATGTGCTTGTCAGGACCCAGGTGTTTCAATACCATGTGATATGGTCCAATACAATGCAACCTAGCATTTGTGTATATCAAAATTCAAAACCTAACAACAAGTTTTTGTCGTGGTGTCTATCAGAGGTGGTGAAATAAACATGTGTTGACACTTTAAACCTTGCTAATGTTTAAGGTTGATAGTGATCTTTGAGAATGAATGGATGGACCGTGGAAAAATCTTCTCGGCTATGCTTGGGAAGAATAGTAGAGCAAGTACAAGTATTGGTAGCATAGCAAAAATATGTTCCTCATGGGTAATATGTTTGCTGACGGTAATTGTGGCCTATTGGGAGAATTGATGCGTTTGGTCTTGCCAGTCATTTCAGAAGGATGAAAAATGAATCCATTCGAAGGAACATTCCTTCCCATGCACCGCCCTCGGGAAACCGCATGTTCATATTGGTGGCAAGCCGGCATCTAACTATTTCTCTAAGTGGGTGGAGGCCATACCTCTAAAATCCATGGCAGGGGTGGCGGTAGCAGATTTCATCCCGTCCAATATCATATACAGGTTTGCGGTACCTGCATTTTATTCTTCATTCAAGAACTAAACCATGGACATATTTGGTGAGAAGTATCAAATCAGAACTTGGGATGGTGGTAACCCTGCGGGAAAGCCAGTTTTCATGATGTGCTGAATGCGGCTTCTTATAACTTGTGGGAACTGGAATTCCCGGGAGAGCTATGTTCTTTCGTGAGGCTGCAACTGCGACATCAATAGCTCTTTGCAGGCCTTGTGTTGACATAAACAGTCCTCTCTGTGATGGGCCAACAGCTGAAGCTCCTCTTTCTTGTTGCTCAGGTATAGCCATAGACAATGCTCTATTGGGATGCTCAAGTGAATGTGATGAAATAGTGGGTGAAAATGTGGATTATGCTAAAAGGATTTGTCTTAACACTTGGGATTGTGAATGATGTCTTGAGTCTCTGTTGTTAGGTGCAGAATGTCAACAACTGGAAATATGAAGTTCAGACTCATGTGACAAGCCATGTCCCTGAAAGAATCGCTAAACAAATACTGCATCTAGAGGCTCATTTACTTTGAAATTTAGACAGAAGTCATGCATTTGTTGAATGCCAAAGCATTCCATTTCTGTCTTGATGTTAACAGTGTTCCTTAGTGATTTGGCATCTGATATACCTTGTCTCATATTCTGTTAATTATAGATTTCTTCTTTCTTGTATACCCAGAGTTTTCTTTTTTAATGTTTTTTGGTTGAACAGGCACTACGGACGGGCAAACAAAAGTCATTAGAGAAGGTGATAATGGCGTGGCTTATTCGTGGAATTCAAGGGAGCATAGGTGGACAAAGTATGTCTTAGTGAATATGCTAGCTTTTTCCCTAAAGAATTACTTTACACCTATTAGTAATTCATTTTTTTTGCTTTCCTATTGTTCTTTAATGTGGGATGATATTGATATTCTTTTATTTCTTTGTTTCCTATCCAATTAATTTATTAGGAAATGATAAAAATGATGATGGTTTCTAGGTTTCAGTTTATAGTTATACTCTACAATCTGTATAGATTTCCAACACAAAGTCTATTACACCTACATGTTTTTTAGTAGTTTTACTCTAGTTGACTATATGTGGATCTTTCTTTTGATTTCATTTGCTCTCTCATCCCCTTCTTTCTTGTTGTATATCTGTGTATATGTTTTCTTTTGTGTGGAGCTGCTGCCAATATGTTCTTTAAACAGCTACTTATAGTTTTAAATCTACATTTTGTTCTGAGGTTATTGTAGAGGAGATTCAACTATGTTTCGTGGTAGAGCTGATGAAAGTTACATAATAATGACATCACCAGTATCCTTCCTAGATATAAATATGAGCAGAACAACATTTTATTATTCACCTTTCAAGAATCATAAGTGACTATGAACAAGTCTAGTCTTCTTAAATAAGTGAAACTAAGGATTTCTGAGGATTCAGGGATTCTTAAGAATCTGAAGTTAGACATAATTGTGATTAATAGTACTGTGAAAGGGAGAAGAGTTTATAGTGAAATCATGAAGATCTATGTTATTGTGAAGGATTTAAATACTGGCTCATGTCTGGCTATTAGTTGGCACTTGGCACTAGGTCAGTAATCAGAAAAGTGCTCCACTTGGTATCAAGGTGGTGCTAACTTGTATCGTGCTGTGCCTATTTGACATAGCTCAATATGATTCAGTATCACTTGATATTGAGGCCAAAAGGTTGTGTACCTTTTTCCATTTTCCATAATTTGAAGCTTAGCTTGCGTTTGACGTGATTTGGTTTCTATTTTAAACCTAAAACTAAACTCTGTTTTTGCCTTCTTCTAAATTTATAAAAGCATGTTTGATGAGTCAATTATTTTTTAAAACATAAACATGAATTCTGGAAGCGATGCTGGTGTTGATGGCGGTGTCAACAGCAGTGCTAGTGGTGGTTGTGGCAGTAGTGATCATGGGGGCGGCAGCATCATTGGTGGCAGGGGTAAACAGATGTTTTCTTTCAAACAAAGTGAAAGCCACTTTTAGTAGCTTTGACCTTTTTTCGAAAACCAGATGAGTTTTTTTTAAAAACCAAAATGGAAATTTGTCTACTTTAGAAACTGAAACCAAAATAGCAGTGATAATAAACATTGCCTTGCTTGCTAATAATCAAGAGCAAGTATAGGGGAATGAAGCAGATATATTTAGAACATTAAATTAAGGATACACTGAAGAAGCAGGTTGGGGTTTAAGTTTTAAGGTATTACTTGTGATAGAAGTTTCCTACTAAAAATCTAAGAGTTGGAGGGAGTTGTATTTTAGTGTAAGATTGTGGCCGCACAAGTATACTTTTGAAGTAATTATCGTTTGTGTAAGATATTATGTGTAAGTACTCTTCCCTATTTTAGCTATGTAAAAATAATCTTAATTCAGATTCCATCAAAATAAGGGTCAAATCTCCAAATATTTAAATAATGGTCTATTGCTTTATACGATATTGATAATAAAGATTAAAATAACGGACATTATTTGATTTTATTTGTTATAGTGACCATTATATGTTCACACTGGTTCACTAAATAAAATAACACTTTTTTTGAAATTCAAATTTTTAATTTAACTGAATTTTTTTGTTGGTTTGGTAGTTAACATGCATCATGCTTATCTTGTCAACAAAGATTAGGGAAAATAATATGTTCTTTTTATTATTGATCATCATGTTCCATTATAATGATAAATAATGGCCACTACAACCATCATCTCTTTTATATCAAAAAATTCTGTTCATGGAGTTTTGGGCAAACAGTGGCCTTTACTAATGGTACCATGGCATTTTTTGGAGTATTCTTTTACGTGGATGTAATGTGATGCTTGAATCCTAAAGTGTGCCTTGCATCACGTTGCACAGCCAGGCTGGTTGAATCTTGTTCTTTGCTTCCCATCTTATTGCAGTCAATGCCAATGGGATTTAATGGGAAGAGTACTATAGCTAGATTGGATCGGGGCATTCATGGAAAAGAGAGTTGCGCTCCCAAGATTGAGTCAAAGTGGCTTGGGGACATGGTTTTGAGCCAAATCATAGGAATGAAGGATTAGGTCTAAGTACTCTTTAAAATTCGAAAAATGGAGATCTGATTTATATGGGAGTAAAAAGATAAGATGAAATGTGAAAGTCAAACTGAAAGCTTTGGTTTCATTCTGCTCTTGATTTTTATGTTCTAGAATGTGTCAGGTTGGTCCTAGTCAGAGATTGATGCTTAGCCAATTAAAAAATAATAATAAAAAAGCTACAAGCAGCTGTGATTGGTGCATGAATAGGGAAAGATGATGGAGGGAAAATGAGGGAAAGGGAAGAATGAAAGTTAAGAGTCCAAAAAGATGGTATAGTCCAATGCAATCATTTGTTGCAATTGGTTCCACGACCACTGAGATAGTATTATTGGTACCAAGGACGGTGGAATTGTCCTGAAACCCCGAGTTTGAGGCATGCCGAACCATTCTAGCGACAGATCAAGACAATTTCGACCTCCAAATCGAGAAATCGATGGAAGGGGAGGGGAGAGGGGGGAGAGAGAGAGTGGTCGATGGTGCTGGAATAATAGGGTCGAGGGTGGGGGAGAGAGGGCATCCCCTCTATGCATTGGATTAGTGATGTCGACTTCACTAAAAAAATTTCAAAAAAATAGAAAATAACAAGTCAACAATGGTTGTTGACTTCACTTAAAAACTTCAAAAAAATATAAAAATGAAATAGGGGCATCTACCTCTATTCCAACATGACGGGAGAGGGCTTCGAAAGCCCTGTCCCTCCCTCACCCCTATTTTGGTTCGAAGCCCTCTCCCTCCCTCACCCCTATTTTGGTCATCGCCCTTTTCTTGTCGCTCTCCATTCCTTCTTTCTCTATTTCTCTCTCTTCCTCACTCTCCAACTCCCTCTCCCTCTCCTCGAAGCCCTCTCCCTCCCTCACCCCTATTTGGTCGTCGCCTTTCTTGTCTCTCCATTCCTTCTCTTTCTCTATTTCTCTCTCTTCCTCACTCTCCAACTCCCTCTCCCTCTCCCTCTTCTCATCCCTTCTGGTTTTGCTTGTCGATTCACGTCAGGATAACATAGCATGGGACATACAGTACCATCCTACTAGCCAACCGATATGGTTGCTGATTCCGGTACTGCCTTAGCTGGTATCATTATGTTCCACCAACAAATTGGGATTCAGAACATCTCTGGGACACTGATCTATCTATGGGTCAAGATGTTTTTCAATTGAAACTAGTCAAGACTGGCTGGCACCTTGCATGACTTGTGTGGGTTGCTTGATTAATAGAAAAGAGAGCAAGGAGGGGGCTATAGTCTCCCTCTTTGACTTAGTCATGGGGGAAGTGTGATCAATGATTGAGAAAGATGGGGAGAGAGAGGGAGAAGGGAGAGAGAAAGAGGGAGAGGATAAAGGAAGTGAACAAACATAGTTTTGGCCTACTCTCCCTAAGATCCCAGCCCTCCTGATACCAAAAACAGAAACCTCATGCATCCAGTAAGGCTTCATCCCCCATTCTTCACATGTTTGTCCAAAAAAGAGAAAATAAAGGACAATCATGCCTAGTATTTTCTATTCCTCAAGATAGTTGAATATTTTGTATGTTACAAATTACCCTACTACACTATTTTTTTTCATTGTTGCAATATATGTCATTTAATACCAAATTTTATTATTTTTTGAACTAAATTAATTTTAAAGTAAACATTAATACTTTTAGGAGGGAAAATTCGTAGCATGTGTGTGCACTATTAGTGTGCACATGCTATTAAATCGTTGCACGATTTGGATGAATTAGATGAACTAAAGGTTTTAAATCTTGTGGGCTGAAAATGTCCCAATTTCTCAATTTCTCCATGGAATGGGATGTCTTGCTGTCCCATCGCATCCTTGTGCAATCTTGGTTATGCATTCTAGTAGATATCCTCTGTCTCTCTTCTCTTCTTTCATTGCTTTTCTTTTTCATTCCTTTTTTTTCTTTTTCTTCCACCTTCCTTTCTTTCCTGTCCTTTTCTTCTTTTATCCTTTTATTTCTTTTTCCTTTTCTTCTTCTTTCTCTTTCTTTTCTTCTTTCCTTCATTCTTTTTTTTCTTTTCTGCTTCCTTTCTTTTTATTTTCTGTTTCTTTTTCTTCTTTCTTTTCACTTTTTTCGTTTCTTCATTTTTCGGCTCTTTCTTTCCTCTTTCCTTTTCTTTCCTTGCTGGATGGTTTTCGAAGTCCCAATCCTCTTTTTTTACAGGAATGGGATGGGACGGCCCGGACGCCTCATGTTTTGCTAGTACTTGAAATCTATTGGGACAAGTTAACCGACCCCTGACTCCAACTCTACATCGGCCGCATGAATACATCACGCCGGCTTACGATCGGTGAACCGACCTACAGTCAGCTACTATCAACCATCAATTAACAATTTCGTTAGCTCTCGATCGAAGATCATCGGCATATCAGAATTACCAGCCGATGCTCATTCGGATCAAATACCGACATGTAGTCGGTCTATTTGCTCAACACATCCTAACCGTTATGAACGGTTATCGATTACGTGTCACGGCCATTAATGGGAATAAACAGCCCACTAACTTTATGATTATGGTCCGATAATTTAGTGCCATAAAAAGTGGGACCATGTATTCGACAGTTACATCAGAATCATCTATAAAAGAAAGATAAACGAACAGCAAGGGTAAGGCAATTCTGGGCTAAGACTACCACTCTAAATATTCTTATCTGCCGTTCACCAACCTTCTCTCTAACTTAAGCGTCGGAGGGTCTCCGCCAGACATAATTCTAGTTTGTGAGGACTGTCTTGCAGGTGCTCTTCACCGGCGACAGGCGACGGGATTGGCCGCAACAGATTGGCGTGCCAGGAAGGAGGCGACTACAGTCAACCAGGCCAAGAACCAGAGCACAACATTCGACTGGATCGATGAGGCAGTCTTTTTGTCGGGAAGATGTCTCCCCTCCACCTTCAGTGGCAGAGTCCAGTTCTTCACGTCCTGTGGTTACCACGGACGTACAGATTGCTGTACTCATACAGCAAATGAAAGTTTTGACGGCGGCGGTTCAAAGTCTCCAGCAGCAGCAAACCTAGCAGCAGAAGCAGCCGCCAGTGGAGCAATCGGTGGCTCAGTCAGTGCCATCTAGGCACAATCTCCGTCCTCCGCGGTGCTCACCCTCATCTCCGAAGCGACCGTCTCGATACTCCCACCGAGACGGACAACCACATTCTCGACACTCTCACCGTACCACCCATCATTCACGGCGTTCTCCTTCTCCTCGTGCACATAGTATCAAGAAGGAAAACGGTCGCGGACATCTTCTGCTTCACCTTCTTCGAGCTCTTCAGGGGTTCCACCTCTAGAGTTTTCCAACAGCAACTTGACGACTATGAACGCAAGTTCAAGAAATTGATCGTCAACTCGTCCGGCTTCAGGTGGAAGGTCGGAAGTCTTTCAATGACGACGACTTCCACACTGTCCAGCCTTTCTCTCAGTGCATCTTGGATGAACCGATTCTCTCTCGATTCAAGATGTCGCAGATGGAGTCATACGATGGCTCCACTGATCTGATCGACCACTTGGAGAGCTATAAGGCTCTCATGATGATTCAGGGGCAACCGACGTCTTTTTATATATTGGCTTCCCGACGATTTTCGGAAGGCTGCTCGAGCCTGATATTCCAGACTTCAATCGGAGAGCATTAATTCTTTCGAGCAGCTCGAGTATTCTTTCATGGCCCACTTCAGCATTAGCCGAAGGCCGCCACAGACATCCGACAGTCTCTTCTCAATCAAGCAAGATGAGACAGAGATATTGAGAGACTTTGTAGCTCGTTTCAATACAGCCACACTCGAGGTCAGAGATCTCAACGAAGACATGGCTATATCGACCATGAAAAGGGATTTGAGGGATCTAGATTTACTTTCTCTAGATAAAACTCTCCTTCGGATCTATATTGAGCTTCTGGAGCGTGCGTACGAGTATATTCGCACGGATGAAGCTGCTTCTGACTGACGCCTAACAGACGGAAAAGATCAAAAGAAGAAACAAAAGAAAAGTGAAGCTCCGATCGAATCAAGTAGGCCGATTGTCAACAAACGAGCTTCACCTCGACGATGGAGTCTGAAGCCGAACAACTATGGCAGGTATGACTCCTACACTCCTCTCTGCTTTCCGTGTGCAGATCCTGATGCAGATCGAAGGAGAAGAGTACTTACAATACCCTCTATCAATGAAAGCACCATCGAGGAGCCGAGGCAGGAAGAAGTACTGTCGGTTTCATCATGATCACGATACCGAACAGTGCATCCAGCTTAGAGACGAGATAGAGGTCATGATTCGACGAGGCTACCTCGAAAAATTCCGATATGATCGTCTGACTCAACCTCCACCGACCAACAACTTCAGCCGCAAGCTGAGACACTCAACAATCGACTAACGGCGGGAGTAATCAACATGATCTCCGGGCGACAGAAGAACTGGGGGGCAACTTCCGAAGAAGAGTCGGCGAAGAAACGACGACTCGACAACGTAATAACTTTTTCGAAAGAAGATGTTTGGAGAATTCAAACTTCCCATGATGATGCTATCGTTGTCTCGGCAACGATAGCTAATTATGATGTAAAAAAAATTTAGTGGATGGAAGCTCGATGGATATATTGTTTTACTCAACTTTCTCTCGAATGCGACTACCGATTGATCAACTTAGAAGAGTTTCGATGTCATTGGTCGGTTTCACAGGAGATGCAGTCACTGTGTAGGGAGAAATCACTCTCCTATTGACCGCAGGAATTGAACCACAACAGAATACTGTTTTCGTGATATTCACGGTTGTCCGAGTTTCCTCGGCTTATAATGCCATACTCGGACGATTTGGACTGAATGCTCTGAGAGCAATAGTCCTTGACTTATCATCTACTAGTCCGATTTCCGACAAGAAATGGAGTTGGAGAGATGCGTGGAGATCAACAATGTACAATACATTGTTTCAATGTACATTGTGTAATTGAGTTTTCAATTCATATTACTTGATCACATTCTAAATGATTTAGGACAAAATATTTTAATTGTTTAAATAGATATTCAGATGGTTAAATGGACAAAAAGTTGCTTGACATTTATGCGACACTTTACAAAGTTTGGCATTGCATAACATCCATGTTTTTGTGTGCTTCCATGTTTTACTGCAAACTATTTGTTGGTAGACACCGTCGGTACATCTTTGAGTCTAGGCTTCCAAAGAGTGTTTTGATGCTCATGAGTGGGGTTTCATATTTGTTGCATATCAAATGAAGATGCTCCCATGAGTTGACCTTCTTATGATTTACATGAGAGACTCATGTTGGAGCTCATTTCTTTTCATACCACATGGAAAGGATGAATTTATTTTTTTATAATTCTTCTTGGTGTTAGTTGTGAGAGTCAAATTGCACACATATAAGGTGTATTTTGTCATATCTCATGTGTTAATGGCTAGGCTGTACTCATCTTGTGTTTGGAGTGAGATCAAGATTTTAAATCCCGTGGGACGGGATTGTCCCGGTTTCTCCATGGAATGGGATACGCTGTCGTCCCGTCTCATCCTGAAATTTGGGATAGAGGATGTCCCAAGACGTCCCAATTGAGACGTTGGATACTAGTGGGACGGCCCTATCTCGACACATGGGATTGTACCCCATCCAGGCATCCCACGGGATGTCCCGTTGGGACCTGAATCCTTGAGTGGGATCTCATGTTCAAGTCCAACTCACCAACATCTTTTCCTTCATTTAATGTTATATTTATTAGATCTTTACTCTTCTGATGAAAATTAATGAGGCTTACACCTCACCCACATTTAGAGTTTGGATGCCTTGTCTTCAACCTCCATCTTTGAATATCTTTTTGTTTGTCACTATGAAGAAAGATTTGCCATACCCCTGTCAGCTTGGTAAACAGTCCGAACTCATTAAAAGCCCACTCTTGATTTGATTATGGCTCGATCAGTTGGCGATCGTCCCCCCCTTTTGAAACGCTTCAACTAGCCCCCCCTCGTGGATCCCTCCCTCCTCTGGCTCTTTGCCTCCTCCTTTGCTTGATCAGCTTGTGATGACCCTCCTCCTGATCCCCCAGCCACATCCTTCAAGACCTTTGAACCTCCCCCTTTGCGGAGGCCCCCTCCTTTGGCCCCTTCGACTCCTTCTCTGGCCCTCTCTCCCTCTCTCCTGCCCCCCATCCTTCCCTAGCTATGGCTACGATATGGGTTGTAGTCCCTGGCTAATCCCCAATCTATGGATCGATCTGCACCTCTAGGTGAGTCCCTCTCTGTCTCTCTCTTTCGCACGTGTGCCCACCTTCCTCTCTCCCCTCTCCATCTCCCTCTCTCTGTTGGTATGTCCTAGAACGGCATGTTATGGACCTATACTGTGCCAAACCGATTGCCGGCTAATACACCCTCTAATACTGCTTTGGCAAACCTTGCTTTGAAGTGCTATAAATGTGGCTCCACATAGTTAGATGGTAATTATCTTGGCAATTCCATGAAGATGTTCTACCTCTTTTCTAAAATAATAAGCCACATGCTAAGCAGCAAAAATATTACTGCTAACAGTAACTATTTTTGTATTTATATTCTTTACACAATTTGATGATAGACTCTCTCTGTCTCTTTGTTTGTGTGCGTGTGTGTTTTTTTTTTTTGTGGTTGAATCTGGGACTTGAACATCAACCCACATTATATGTTTAATAAAAAAAACCTGATTGTTGTAGATTTCAATGAAAGCAACCATGAATTTCTTACCAATATGTTATTCTAATCGACCATCAATTAGTTATTTCTGCTATGTATAAAGTCAACCTGTTTCTTACATTTCCAAGCTGAAAGTTGGAAGTAGAGAGAATGATGCCTTTTTCATTGATACTCTATCCGTAATTCTGTTTGGAATGACACACTTATGTGTGAAAGTTCAGGCAATGCTGGTACGTTTCAAACACAATTAAATAGTGGGCTAGGATATCAACCAATACTCCGTTAGGTACATATACATGTTGTGGGCACCTGAGATGTGGAAGTATTTGGTGACAGTTGGAACTAGGAGCCTTAAGTTTGTCTATGCTAATTATGCTAATTAAAAAATGTACTAGAGACTGGCATGATAAACTGTGAACCTTTTATAATATATCCGCAGTTGGAATTGAAATTGTTGATAGGGTCTACACTTGTTGAAATTCTTTCTGATACTTATGTGCAAAATCTACTACAATCAAGAGATGGCATTGATTTCCCTTGTTATAGTGTGAACCTATATGTTTTGCTTTGAAAAATTCTGATTGTAAATGTATTTCTTTTTTTTAGTTTAATTGTATATGTTCAGTTATCTGAGTTGTGCCACATCTCCTTGTGGTGATCTATAATTTATCAATATACCTCCAGAGTTTCTGATTTTTCTTGAATTGTTGGTTTCTCCCTAACTATTAGATTGGTGAAGTTGTTGATGGACCAGGGGATAGCACAACCAATCAGTTTCTAGATGGTGTTCGTTATGATCACGGTATACTCCAATGCATTGTATTTTGTAAATACAGCAGTCCTTTTTTTTTTTGGACTTTCTTGTGCATCCCTGAGTGCTTTGGATTTGTTCTGTAGTGTTTAATGTTGACATAGGAGATGGTGAGCCTCTTCGTAAGTTGCCATATAATCTGGGAGGTAATCAATTTTACTATTTTTGCTTTTTTAATCTTACATTATTATGGGGCCATTGTACTTCAAGGTTTAGCAGTGTTTCATGATGATTCATGTTCTCTTATCCTTATCTAGTGTCAATCTAACTGCCTTTGTTAGAATTTACATGCAAAATTCTTGTTCTATTTAATTTGATGCTTCCTGTATTTTGTAGAGTTATAGGTAATTGTTTTTACATTCTCGAATATGATCCTTTTTGGAAGTTGAAATACATAATAAGTTGAATTATAAACTAGTATTTACCTGGAAATAACATCCATTGGAGTTATTCATGTAATCTTTAAATGATTAACTGAATCAGTAATGATGGTCTAGCCATGAGCATTGTAGTTCATACATGGTTCACATGAGAAAGGGGCTTGTGCGAAGGCTTAAGAAGTGACAAGGCATTGTCCGTTTTGGAGGTTTGGCCTTGGACGGTAACTAATGGCCGGTCAACTTTCACTAGATGGGATTGGGTTGTTTTCACCTGTTGGGTTCAAAATCTTCAGAAATCATTTGGGCATGTCATCAAGTGCCAATCTTGAGCGCAATCCTAGTATTTATAAGAATGATGAGCTATTTGTTTGGAAATGCTACAAAGAATACTATCAAAAATGATTCTTTTGAGAACTTACACAATTGCATTGGTTTGTAATTAAGTTGACAGGAAATCAGTTGGCAAATTGTCATGCACAAGAACATTATATGGAGGGCTTTAAAGCAAGATTTCAGGAACTAGTACCAGTTCCCATAATGGTTCCTGATGGGTACAATATGGTATCAGATACCGTATTGTATCGAGTGTCGCTATGGTTTAGCATGCCGGTCCGTACCGGCATACAATTTTTTTTAGTCTTTTTTTCTAATTTATGTTTTATTAATTTTTAAACTACTTTCGATCCAAATTAATGTTTATTTATGTTACACAATAAGTCTATCATCTCGAAATAAAATAAAAGAAGTATAAAATTGCGTATTAAATGTATCAAAAGTACAAAATTAAAAAAAAATAATGTACTAACCTCAAGATCTCTACTGATCTAATATTTCATGGAGTGTCTGTGATGTTCGTTGATATTCGAATCATACAAAAAAAAAAAAAAAATATAT
>KE504730.1:919823-936639 GCA_000441515.1 Elaeis oleifera
CGATTTTGCCCCTGAAATACAATAAATCTTTTTCCAAGCGAAAATCATTAGTAACCCCCTCAAATGCTTTGTAATCATCAAAATCAATTCAAGGAGCAACAGAAATCCTTGAAGGCAGATATGCATCCTACTGCGTCGGGTATGAAGATGGCCGAGATGCGATCGAAAAATTGTACCCAAGTTTGGACTTGAGTAGCATCATTCCTCCTGGTTCGAGAGATGAAGCTGCTGAAGAGGGCGCTGCGCCAATCAAAGACGATGCATCGACTACACCAGAAGCTGTTTCAGTCGTCGATGCTACGTCGGAGTAAGAAGATGAAGACAACGACTGGTGATCGGTGTAGCATTTTATTTTTTTTTTGTAATTGAAAGAATTTTATAATCAGATTTTAGTCCAATTTTGTAACTTCCTTTTCAACGAATGAAAAAAAAATTTTAGTACAAACTCTTTTTCCTTTCTATGTACCTGCAATGTCGTAGAATCGTAGTTTGACTACCGAATATCAATCGGCGAATCGAACATTCAGTAGTAATTGTAGAATTATTCGTTAGTCGAATATCAATTGACATACTTTATCTTTTAGGTATTAGGATAAACGGTGATAAGCCGACTATCCCTCGATTAATCGTAGTCAAGTTAGTATGTCTAGTTATTTGATGAACGATGACAAGCCGAATATCCTTCGACTGATCGTAATCAAGTCGGTATAGTTCAATTCGATCCGGATCATATTGGCATAGTATTCTATTTAGTTAAAACTAAGTCGACATAAATAGTCATTCAATTAGAGTCGGCTTTTACAGTAGAAAGTTGAGATATAGTCGGTATCGAGATACAGTCGGTATATCAGTTTTACAGTAAAATTGAGATATAATCGATGTGTCGATTTTATAGTGAAAATCAAATATAGTCGATAAGATTTGACCATCCATTTATTGGTCTAATATCACTTTGTAGTTGATCGAAACTTTTGTGATTCTAAAATTCAATATTTCATTCTGAGCACTGTATATATGAATAACTTTATTGATAATACATCTTTAAATTGTCAACATTCCACGTTCAAGAAATAGCTGTTCCTTTAAGAGTTTCTAACCGATATGCATCTGGTCTAAGTGTCTCAATTATTCTGTAGGATCCTTTCCAATTTGGAGATAATTTTTTCTGATCCAAAGGCTTTGAGACTTCTACCTTTCTTAAGATCAAATCTCCTGGACAGAAGACCTCCGGTTTAACTTTTGAATTATAATACCAGGCTACTCTTTGCCGATATGCTGCCATCCGGACTTGAGCTTGTTGTCAGACTTCTGAAAATAAGTCTAGATCGGCTCTCCGACATTCTGAATTGCTCGGCTCATTGTATTGTTCCACCTTGCTGATAGTAATCCGATCTCAAGTGAGATCATCGCTTTTGTTCCATAGGTCAAATTGAATGACGATTCTTCCATCGATATGCGAGGAGTTGTTCGATATACCCATAAGATTGGATATAGTTCTTCCATCCAAAGGCCTTTAGCTTCATTCAGTCTGATTTTGAGTTCATGCAGAATTGTTTGGTTTGTCACTTTCACTTTACCATTGGATTGTGGATGGTCGACTGATATGAGTTTGTGCGTAATATAAAATTTTACACAGAACTCTTTGAAGTTCTGATTATCGAATTATTGACTATTGTCGGTGATGATAGTATGTGGTAGATCGAATCTGCATATGATTGATTTATGAATGAAATCTTCTTACTTTTAGTGATCTGTGCTAGAGGTTCAGCTTCTATCCATTTTGTGAAGTAATCAATGGCAACTACTATGAATTTTCTCTGATCAGATGCCGAAGAAAAAAACCTAGTATGTCAATTCTTCATTGTGCGAAGGGCCATGGTGCAACAATTGATGTCAGCTGACTGGTTGGTTGATGTTGTATATTTACATATTTCTGATATGATTCACACCTTCGGACAAGTTCAGCTGCATCTTTCTTCACGGTAGACTAATAATATACTTGTCGTAAGACTTTATAAGCTAGAGATTTGCCCCCCAAGTGATTTTCATAAATTCTTCATGTACTTCTCTGAGTGCATAGTCGGCATCTGTTAGTCTCAAACACTTCACTAAGAGAAGAGAGAATGATCTTTATAAAGTTGACCATTCATTAAATGTATTGTGAAGCCGTCCATCTGAATCATTTGGCTTCTAACGAATTTGTTGGTAGAGTTTCATCAGTCAAGTATTGGATGATCGGATCCATCCAACTTAGTTCATCATTGATTTGTAGCACTTCTTCGACTTTATCGATACTCAGTTGTTCAAGACATTCGATGAATATTCGATCAAGCGAGTTGAATGAAGTGGTTGTGAGTCGAGAGAGTGCGTCGGCTCGAGTATTTTTTATCTTTGGGATGTGAAAGATCTCAAAATATTTTAAGATTGATATTAGATCTTTCACCTTCTGAAGATACTTCATCATAACGGGATCGAAGCTTCAAACTCGTCCTTAACCTACCTGGCAATCAGCTGTGAGTCGGTGAAGATCTTCAGGTTGTCTATGTCAAATTTTTTTGTGATTTTTAAGCCGACTAGAAGTGCTTCATATTCGGTTTGGTTATTTGAAGCTTTAAAATTGAATCGAAGGATATATTCTGTTACAATCCCTTCAGAATTGATGAGGATGAGACCAGCTCCACTACCCTGTACATTAGATGCTCCATCAATATGTAGCACCTATGCTGATGTTAAGTCGGGCTTGGGAGTTTCAACTAACTTTATTTGGTCGTTGGATTCATCCTCTGGATTATTGTCTGGTATAGTATACTCGACGATGAAGTCGGTCAAAACTTGTACTTTCATCGATGGGTGTGGGTGATATTGGATATCAAACTCATTGAATTTTATTGCCCACTTTGTCATTCGATCTGAAATATCAGATCGGTATAAAATCATCTTCAATGGCTGGTCTGTCAAGACGACAATGGGATATGCTTGGAAGTATGGGCGAAGTCACTGCGATGATATGATTAGAGCATAGACCATCTTCTTTACCTTTGAATATCTTATTTCGGCATTGTGAAGCACCTTGCTAGTGTAGTAGATCGATCGTTAAATTTGATTTTCATCCTCTTGGACGAGTACCGAACTAACTGCTTTCATCGAAGTCGCCAAATAAAGATACAAAATTTCTCCGATTTTTGATTTTGTGAGTAATGATGAAGATGCCAAATATCTTTTTAGGTCTTTGAAGGACTGTCGGCACTCGTTTGATCATGTAAAGTTCTTTGCTTGTCTCAAGGTCTTGAAGAAGGACAAGCATCTTTTTGCCGACCTTGAGATGAATCGGTTGAGTGTGGCGATCTTTCCATTAAGTTGCTGTATCTTTTTTTAAAATTTGGATGCTTCATATTGATGATAGCTTTTATCTTCTCGAGATTGACTTCAATTCCTCGTTGTGACACAAAAAATCTAAAAAATTTTCAGAAGTTATTTCGAATGCACACTTAGTCGGATTTAACTTCATCTGATGTTGTCGAAGTGTGTTGAAGGCTTCTTTCAGATTCCAAACATGATCAGAAGTTTGAGGGCTTTTTATTAGCATATCATCCACATAGACTTTCATATTTCGTCCGATTTATGTTTTGAATATTTTGTTGACTAACCGTTGATAAGTAGCTCCGACATTCTTCAAACCGAAAGGCATTACTTTATAATAATAGATGCCTTTATCGGTTACGAAGGCTGTATGTTTCTTATCTTCAGGTGCCATCCGAATCTGATTATATCCAGCAAAGACATCCATGAAGCTTAAGAGTCGGTGTCCCGAAGTCGCATCAACTAGTTGATCAATTTTTGATAAAGAAAACTATCCTTCAAATAGGCTTCATTTAGATTTGTATAGTCAATGTAGATTCTCTATTTTTTATTAATTTTTCTCACCATTACTATATTGACGAGCCAATCAGGATAATTAGCTTCTCTAATAAATTAACCGCGAGGAGCTTGTTGACTTCTTCGTCAATGACCTTCTGCCTTTCAGGAGCAAAAGGTCTTTCTTTGTTTCACCGGCTTAACTTTTGGATCAATGTTTAGCTGATGGATTATTATCTCTGGAGAGATGCCTGGCATATCAGTAGCCGATCAAGCAAAATATCAGTGTTTGCTCTTAGTAGATTTATTAGTTAGTATCGTTCCGAATCAGACAACTGCGATCCAATTTAGACCATCTTCTCAGGATCTTCTTATTTTAGTGGGATGAAATCAATTGCTCGGCTGGTTCACCCTTTCTTCATTTTCTCTTTGATCCAATTTATCAACGGACAAAGAGTCTTCAGGTTGATTATTCTGTGTGGAGATCAAAAAACAGCGTCAGATAAGTTATTGATCTCCATGCATCTCTCCGACTCTATTTTTATTGAAAATCGGACCAATAGATGATATGTTGAGACTACTGCTATCAAGGCGTTAAGTCCAAGTCATCCGAGTATGGCATTATAAGCCGAAGGAACTCAGACAATCGTGAATGTTAAGAGAACAGTACTCTATCGTGGATCTGTTCTGACAGTTAATGGAAAGTAATTTTTTTTCTTCGGTAACTGCATCTCCAGTGAAACTGACTAATAGCGTTGAGATTCTCCTAAGTCGATCAGTCAGTAGTTGCATTCGAGAGAAAGTCGAGTAAACAGAACGTTTGTTGAGCTTCTATTATCAAGTAGAATTCTTTTACATCATAATTTGCTATCGTTGCTGAGACAACGACAGCATTATCATGGAAAGTTTGAATTCTTTGAACATCATCTTCTGCCAAAGTAATTACATTATCGAGTCGTCGTTTCTTCGCCGACTCTTCTTCAAAAGTTGCACTCAATTCTTTGGTCGTCCGGAGATCATATTGATTACTCCAGTCGTTGGTCGATTGTTGATTGTCTTCTCAACTTATGGCTGAGGTTATTGGTCGATGGGAGATTGAGTCAGGTGATCGCATCAGAATTTTTTGAGGTAGTCTCATCGAATCAAGGCTTCTATCTCGTCCCTGAACTGGATATACTGTTCGGTATCGTGATCGTGATTACGATGGAACCGACAGTACTTCTTCCTGTCACGGCTCCTCGATGGCACTTTCATTGGTGGGGGGTGTCGTAAATACTCCTCTCTTTCGATCTCCATCAAGATCTATGCATGGAGAGTACAAAGAGGAGTATGGAGTCATACCTGCCATAGCTGTTCGATTTTGGACTCCGTCGTCGAAGTGAAGCTCACTTATTGGTAACTGGCTGACTTGATTCAGTCGGAGCTTCACTCTTTTCTGTTTCTTCTTCTAACCTTTTCTGTCTGTCTGACATCGGTTAGAAGTAGCTTCATCCGCACGAATATACTTGTATGCGTGCTTTAAAAGTTCAGCATAAGTCTGAGGGAGAGTTTTATCTAAAGAATAGATGAATCTGGATCCCCTTAGACCCCTCTTTATGGTCGATATAGCCATATCTTCATTAAGATCCCTGATCTCAAGTGTGGCCGCATTAAATCGAACCATAAAATCTCTCAGTCTCTGTCTCACTTTGATTAATAGAGAAGAGACTATCTGATGTCCGTGGCGGCCTTCGACTAGTGCTGAAGTAGGTCACGAAAGATTGTTCAAGCTGCTCAAAGGAGTTAATGCTCTCCGGCTAAAGTCCAGAATACTAAGCTCGAGCAGCCTTCCGAATAGTTGCCGAAAAATCGATGCATAAGAAGATGTCGGTTGCCTCCTGGATCATCATGAGAGCCTTATAGCTCTTCAAATGATCGATCAGATCGGTGGAGCCGTCATATAGCTCCATCTGCGGCATCTTGAACCGAAACAGAATTGGTTCATCCAGAATGCATTGAGAGAGAGGTTGGGCAATGTGGAAGTAGTAGTCGTTGGAGGATTTTCGACCTTCCACCTAAAGTTGAACAAGCTGGCGGTCAATCTCTTTGAACTTGCATTCGTAGTCGTCAAGCCGCTGTTACTGAAAAACTCCTGGGATAGAACCCCTGAAGAACTTGAAGATGGAGAGGCAGAAGGTGTCCGCGGCCTTTTCTCCTTCCTGATACTATGTGCACGAGAAGGAGAGTAAGAACACCGCGAATGATGGATGGTACGATAGGAGTGCCGTGAACGTGGCTGTCCGTCTCGGTGAGAGTGTCGAGACGGTCGTCATTCTGGAAAAGAGGAGGGTGAACGTCGTGGTGGACGATGGCTGTGTCTAGATGGCACTGACTGAGCTACCGGCTCCTCCATCAATAGTAGCTACTGCTGCTGAGTTTACTGCTACTGGAGATTTTGAACCGCCTCTATTAGTACCTTCATTTGGTGCATAAGTGCAGCAATTTGTGCGTTCGTAGTAACTACATGACGTAAAGAACTGGACTCTGCCACTGGAGATGGGAGAGAAACATCTTTCCAGTGGAAAGACTGCCTTGCTAATCCTGTCGAGTGTTGAGCTCTGATTTTTGGCATGGTTGTTTGTATTCTCCTCCTACCTGACGTGCTAATCTGTTGCGGTCAATCTCCTGTTACATCCGTCGTCGGAGAAGAGCACCTGCAAAAGAAGTCCTCACTGATCGAAATTGTGTCCGATGGGGATCCTCCGATGCTTAAGTCAGTGAGGAGTGGTGAATAGCAGATGAAGAATATTTGAATTGACAGAGTTTTAGCCCAGAATTGTCTTACCAATGCTGTTCGTTTACCTCTCTTTTATAGATAATTCAGATGTAATCGTCGAGCACGTGGTCTCATTTTTTATGACACTAAATTATCGGACCATAATCATAGAGTTAATGGACTGTTTATGCCCACTAATGACTGTGACACTTATTTGATAATCATTTATAACGGTTAGATATGTAGGTTCCGCACATTCCGGCTTATGTGATCGTGGAAAGATAAGCCGACTGTATGTCGGTAACTGTAGTAGGTTAGTAGTCGTGGAGATCCGAATGAGCATCGATCGGTAACTTTGATATGCCGATGATTTTCGATCGGAGATTAACCAAGTTATCCGTTGTTGGTTGATAATAGCCGACTGTCGGTCGGTCAACTGATTATTAATCGGAGTATTGTGTTTATAAGGCCGATGTAGAGTTGGAGCCAGAGATTGGTTGACTTGTTCCAACAATATATATAAATTTCTTAGCGGTCATTGGTCGTGTATGTTATCACTTACCACCCATGCGCCTCAAGAAACTATGAACTAGAACAAAAGTTATTGTCGGAATAGCATCGACTAAATTTGTTAGAGGTAGGCTATATTTTTTATAAAAAACAAGAACTATATTTAGTGATGAGTAGGAGTTATATAAAATAGGAATAATCTTGTTTTTTGAATGTCTTTTCCATCTTTAGGGTTCTTCCAAATCACCCATCGCCATCTAATTAGAATGTTTTTTTTTTTTTGCTTTTGGAAAAGAAAAAAAAAAGAGGATAAGGAGAGAGAACAAATGCTATAACTTTGTTGGACAGTTACTAAATATGCTACCAAGTTAATTTGCATCATACAAAGAAATGACCTATTTCTTTTTCATATATATATATATATTGGTGTCAAGCATGATGAGTAGAGGTTTTTATCAGGAGCAAAAATAGAGCAAGTAGAGTATGATCAGTGCTACCAAGACATAGGACAATCTCTTGGTGATTCGTATACATGCAAATGATCATCTGAGCTATGTCCTACTATCAAGCTTCCTTTCTAAAACCTCAAAATTATTAAAAATCAAATGGCATGCCATGACCCTTTCTTCAAAAGAAAGAAAAAGGGCATGTCTTTGAAGTGAAGATTTTCTGCTAGCAACTTTTTGTGAATGCATGGAAAGTGATCTTTATTTGCTTATTTAGCGATATTTTCCACTATTCGGACATCTCTGGAGATCTAAATTTCAAGAATAGAACCTTTCCAAATTGAGATGCAATCTTAGGCTTGAGTTTGCCCACTTATATATTGAGTAAAGTCCTTACAGAACATATGAGTTGCTAATATCCCTATAGATGGGCCAACCTATATAACCATGCAAAATTAACAGCATCTTGTCTGCAGAGGTTCGGTGGCATGGTGGTTACCGTTAAAGGGATCTCAATTATACTGGCAATGCTTCGCATTATATTTTTTTTGGAGGAACTTAATTTGCATTATATTTTTAATATCCTTTCACATTGATTTCTCCCACTAATTGATCATTCTATGTTTTTGTCCACCTATATGAACTCTTCTGTATTGTTACTTCTTAATTTCATCACTTCTACTCTATTCTGAATTTTGATCTTAATATCATTATTCTCACCATACCTTTGCTATAAAGAGAAAGCAATACAAAGTACATGCATTTTAAAAATTGATATTCTATATCCATCCAATTATGGAGTTCAGAATAAATATAATAATGATGAACGGAAAAAGAGAAAATTTTGATCTAGACAAAGAGTAGATATTGCCAAATGGATCAAAGCCGTTATATCTAATAAGAGTTTAAAGAGAGAAGAACCTCATTTTTTCCGATAATTAGTGGGATGTGCTGGGGTTCCCATGACCCTAAAGCATGCCAGTGGAGAAAGATCCTTTTTTAAATGGCATCAAATCAGTTTCACCTCTTTTTCCAAACCGTGCATTGCTCTCTCTCCTCCTTTCAATGCTGTCTCCACCGATAGCCCCCACAATGCCATTCCAATCATCCAGCTCTCTCTTTAATGAAAGTTCTAATTATTGCCTGTATTTTGTGTGCTTTTAAACATGTAGCCAGGGTGGTGGTGGTGGCGGCGGTGGTGGTGGTGCTAATGCTTCTATAAATACATATAGATCCGGAAAATAATAAGCATAGCTTATTAACCTTGTACAATTTCATCCCAGACTATGATAACATGCGGCATGCTGCCTTGATCACAGCTATAGGTTCAATTATCCAAGCTAGGGGACCACAAGCACTCGTCAACCACGGTTTTCATCACATAATTCAAATGTTATTATCTCAAAAATCACATAATCATGATAGGGTGGACGTTCCAGCCAAGATACTAATAAGATCCTATATGATAGGTGATGATGTGATATCTACCAGCACAAATATGATAGGTTATGAACAATCATTAGAATGTGCCATCTTTATATACCTCATTCTTGTCATGACGTTTTTATAGCTCCACATATGAGATCACCCCTTGAATCATATAATCAAAAACTAAAACTAGAAGCACGAATTAATTGTTATCAGTAAATGTTCATATCAGAATATTCAGCTCTAGCAATATAGAAATTTCATATAACCTGTTTTGCTTAAGATGAGTGCTTTATCATCGATGGCGGTGTATGTGTGATACAGTTTCCCTATGATCCCTACCAATTTTGCCATTTATTATTTTAACTAGATTTTTGTAAATATATTTCATTTTAATAAAATACTTCAATTAACTCAGATTTATAATGAGTATTATGATTTTGGATCGAGAAAAAATATGAAATATGCTACTAGTTTGTGGGCAATTTTCACACGACACGATATTTATTGCTAGGCAAATCCTGCATTCACAATGGCCCATAAATTACTGATTCACCCCTACATCTCCATACAATACCTCTGTATTGTTGATCTTAAAGCATTAGCGAATGATGGCATACTCTTATGCAAGGCTTCATCTGAGGGCTGACCAGTTGGTGGTGGAGGGAGATTTAGCTATGGTGGTTAGTTGGATCCAGAGGTGGAGAGGAGCTATAGCATCCAACTCACTTGTTAGTGACATCTGCTCTTTGTTAGTAAGATGTGCCTCAATGAACATTAAGTGCATCTATCGCGAAGCGAACAATATTACTGATTAGGTTACGAATTATATTACTGATTATTGTGAAGATGGTGGTTGGACTAACATATTTGTTTTCCATTGTTCTTTCGGAATATTTTTTTTTTTGATTTTTGGATTGTGTTTATACTCGCATTATATAAACATTCTTACTTGACCCAAAAAAAAAAGGGAATGGCATATCAAGAGTAATTTTGTATATCTCCACCACCTTATCAATTCTCTCATGTGTCTAAGATGGCCGGGGTGACAGTATAATACATTGGAGCTCGACCACTCACAAGGTGTTACATTTGCACTCAGAAAGTTGGAAGATGGGTTCTGGTTGTATCTTTCGTACGAAAAAAATGATTCATCTCCTTTCATAATTTCAATTATTGAAAATTGTTATCTTTCCAAGCTATTGTATCAGCACAGGCCACCAAGCTGATGTCCTGAAAGCTATGCAAGGTGTGATCCGATGGCTCAATCATTCCGTCGCGCCAAGGATACATTCCGAACCCCGTGGCTGCGAGGAGGGCAAGGGATCGGGACCACCCAAGGCGCAGCGTGGGGATGGACTGGGCTCGGAGCTCATCAATCTGCGCCCATCGTAAAGCGGAGAGTGGCGGGTGAGATCAACGGTCGCGTGCGCGAGGGACGCCATCTTATCCAATTCCAAGCACTCTTTTGCGAACCTCGCCTTCTGCTCGCTTTCCGAGTACTTCGAAGAACAGCACTCTTGGTCACCACCGGGCGATGTCTCCTCCCCTAAACCCCGCCAAAACCCTCGGAGGAGGCCCAATACCCAGAACCCTCTTCTCTTCTCTCCTCCAACCAACTTTCAAATCCCCCTCCTCCATCTTCCTCTCCAACGGTCGAATTCCCCATGCCCTCCGAATCGCGTCCAAGCTCAACACCTCCCAAGATAGCAAGAGCCGAGCGCCTCCCGATGACAACAACAGTAAGAAGAAGAAGAGGATCGTCGTCTTCGGATCCGCCCGCCCGTGTCGGAAGAGAGCAACGGCGTTGCTGGAAATGGAGAGGGAAAGAGGGCTCCGGCCGGTGTTCCTTTGTGGGGGTTCTTCAGAAGGATGCCCAAGAAGGTTTTGGCGGCGCTTTCCAACCTCCCATTGGCGATCGGGGAGATGTTCGCCATCGCAGCTCTAATGGCGTTGGGTATGTGCAAAGAACATGAAGCTCTCTGTTTTTTTAGTAGGTCGAAGAAAGATGTCTTCTTTTCTAGTGCTTTAAGGTTTTATTCCTTTGTTATGAATGTAGTTTTTTTCATTGGCAAGGTGAAATGAACAAATCGTTATCAATTCAGCGCGCAATGGTTTCTAAGTAACACAAAATCATAAGAGTTCTTTCTAGATGCAGTAGAAACTCAATACACCTCAGTACTTTTCATGCCCCTGATAAACTTCTCAGAAGAAAGTAATTGGCTGCTTTTGGATCACTGCTATATGTACAACAATTTTCCACATTTGATTGTGTTGATTAGCAATAAAACAAGCTCAAAAAAGGATGGATGGGCCTCACAAAAGAACAAGTGCTGACAAAGGAAAAGCTAGAAAAATGTATGCCATTCCTCTTGTCGAAGCAGTAGGTCTCTCTGTCTCAGCACGAAAAAATTTTGTGAATATGGGGTACAAGGCTAAATTGTTGGATAGTTTATTGAATACTTTGTCCAATGTAACCAAAATGATCTGCAGTTGAAGTGTGTACATGATTGATATGGCCAACTCAATAAAGTGTGGATGAAGCTAGAGAAGTACTTGATGCTTAAGCTTTCCAGGTCTCCTTTAGTTGCAAGTTCACTGTTCAATGGACTAAATGGCAAGTAGTTAGATGTTTCATTCTGTCTCTGATTCAAGAGTAAAATTTTTGGGATCTTTCTATTTTAAGTTTTGTCAAATGGAACATGTATCAAATGGAACATATCTTCTGTTGACTTTCCATTATAAAGAAGAGCTGTTTTTCTTTCTTTCTTTCCTTAATGAAAATCCTCCACTCTTTGTGATTTACTCATTTTGGGTTCCACTGATGGCGATCTTCCCTACCCTAGATTATTCAGATATCAAACCTCTGGGATCCCTAGTGTCTGTCAAGTACCTTGAGACTTGCAAACTAGGAAACAGGATGACCCCACTTCTATCTTTTAAAATACAACAACAAAATTACAACTGAGTGGCCAAACAACACTATTTTGCGGAACATTTTGATGAACCATAATATTATTATTTACAAGACTTGCAATATGCACGTTATTTGCTGATGTAAGAAAAATAGCAAAGAGGGCCAATTGGTTCAGTTCTGTGTTTTTCTTCTTTCTTTCTTTTTAATGTAAAGGCTAATGGTTGGTAGCATGAAATTTTTTTATTTGATAAATATGTTTCTTTAGATTTTCAATGGTTGTGAGTGGTCCTGTTGCGACATTGATCAATAGCTGCTTACACATGGTTATGAGAAATGATCCTTTTCTAACCACTGGTAATACACAATGGGCATGGTAGTGACACTCATTTGCTGTTTCTTTTGCATTCATCTTAATTATGGCATCAACCATGATCATATCTCATATTATGGTATTGGCTTTACCTTATACTGAAGGTCATATTTCCATCATCACAGGATCTAAAAATCAGTTATGACAACTTCCATCTATATTTTTTTGAGACCCAAACACCTTTTAAAAGCTCCGGTGCATCACTAATTGGGATATGAACTATCATGAGCACAAAGCATGCCAGGACTAAACTCATAGAGAACGCCTGCATTGGACTCTTTAACTTTACTCCTACCCTCCACATTCATGTCCATCTAAGGACCAATCTGTTTTTAAAAAAGCAAAAGGGGAATGGTTTGTCCATTAGCTCTAAAAATGTACACCCACTCAGTACCACATCTTAGATTTGAAGTAGTCTTGTCTGTTGGTTTATACTTTAATCCACATATTAGAACTCTTGAATGCTTATGATTCTAATATTTATCAAGCCTCTTTAAGCAAGATAATTCTAATTAAATGTCTAACACAAATATTCTTCTTTGATCTGTTCATAGGCACTGTTATAGATCAAGGGGAGGCTCCTGATCACTATTTTCAAAATATCCAGAAGAAAATCCTGTGTTTGGATTTGTTACATGGAGATGGGTTCTTGGTCTTGGGTTTGATCACATGTTCACATCCCCGTTTTCCTATGCATGTTGATCCTTCTTGCAGCATCGCTTATGGCTTGTACGTACACGACCCAGATACCTTTGGTTAAAGTTGCTAGAAGGTCTGCATCTTTGAGAGTTTGATGTCATAAACTGGAAATTAAGCAATGTTGGTAACCAGAGTAATTCTTTGCTTCTTTATATACAGATGGTCTTTTATGAATTCAACAGAGGCTATCCGCAAACAACAATTTGCAGAATCTCTTCCACGAGCATCTATTCAGGACTTGGGTATAATTTTGATGGGAGCAGGATATGAGGTATATTTCCGTTTCTATTTTATATCACCTGTGTATACGTGTTCAATGCCACTGCCAATATTTGCATTTGCAACTTCAAAGCATGTTCTGTTTACTGTCTTGTAACATTTGTTTGGAACTTAGGAAAGTCCATGCGAACACTTGGACAATAACAAGAAGCATTACTGCATTGATTTGTAGTTAGCTATATATATTAACTAACCTACTGGTTTCTGTCTACTGCTAGGTTTATCATAATAAGTATGACCTCATATATTTCTCATAACTTCCATGTAAGTCTTCTTTGGTCCTCTCCTTTCATCAAATATTTGAATGTGTTCCCTAGAGCTAATTTGAAGGTGGGCAGGCTTCCTTTGCCTACAATCTGCACATCCGAATCATCTCAAGTTATTTTCCTTTTCTTTGCCCTATATGAAGTACTCATTTTAATTTTTCCATTCTGATTTTACCACATCCTTTAATCACTCTCCTCTCTATGATTCTCATCTTGTACTTCAGGATTGGCCTTAATCTGTCTTTAAAACTTCCTTTGGGTCACAATGATATCTAACAATCATGTACCACTTCACTTCTAAACTTTATATGCTGTCCTATAGTTGGGTTGTAAGGATTCGACATCCAGATTTCTATCATTTGTAGGATAAATCAATTGTACCACAATAATACATCAGAGTCAACTTTTCCCTAAATTAAACTACATCATCTGCTCCTCTCATATTTTCCTGAATGCTGCAATTCATGTCCTTTAATTTGGTTTGAATAATGTGCATGCATGAGTATGTTCATAACTTGCAAATGTGTCTTCTAAATTAATTGGTTTGAATGAGGTAGGATCAACAATTTGATTTTATAGCATATTTGATCTTTTTACAAGCAAGGCATCATCCATGTGTACATGAGAAGAAAGAAGAATTGGGAAGGATTTTGGATTAAAGGGAAAAAAAGCTAAATTGATATAAATTGATAATTCTTCATATGAAACAGAATTTTAATGACAGAAGGTTGATTTTACCAGTATATGGTTCATCATGCATGCAGAGAAATAAGTAACTACAATCTCATCAACCCTATATCATGACATTTGACTTTGGAGGTCATCGTGCATTTAATGTATTACTGCTTTTTATCTATCTAATTGCATGAATAACCTTGTTGGGTCAGTGTTTGTAAAATTTGTCACTGTTTCCATACGATAATGGTACATAACAATTTTAAATGACAAGAGGGCCCTGGTTAGTTACCTGTCTGCCACGCCAATGTCTCACAAAATTTATATGAAGTTAGTCACATATCCGCTATAAAATTATATTATATCAAAGGCTAAATATGAGAATAACCAATGTTTTTACCTGAAGTGTCTGGTGTTGGCATTTTAGGGATAGAGAAGATATTTTCGTACTACTTGTAAGGCAGGAAGAATATCTATATAATTGCACTGCATGCAAAAAAACTGGGATGAAGAAGAAATTGATCTATTGAAAGAGCTGTAAGAGCATGCATGTCATGTTCTCACATATATTATGGACGTAGCTTAAGAGATTTTTTTGTTGGTACTTATGCTGTGCTTTCTTCTTAACATTTCTTCGTGTAGGTATTTGTTAAAGGCCATCTTTATATGCTTTCAAGGGGATGGCTGGTCGATTTGCTCCCATTGGTGTGCATTTAGCGATGCTCCTGATTATGGCAGGAGGGACACTTAGTGCCACTGGAAGCTTTCGAGGCTCAGTAACTGTTCCTCAAGGGCTGAATTTTGTTGTGGGAGATGTGATGTCTCCTAATGGCTTTCTTCTTTTCCAACACAAGCTTTCAACACTGAAGTCCATGTTAACAAATTCTATATGGATTACTATGACAGTGGGGAGGTAATCACTGTTGCACAAAGTTCGTGTCATTTTTCTTAGTTGTGTCCATACTTGATCTTTTGCCTCAACTTAACTGCCTCTGTAGTCTTCTTTGACTGTTTGACATTCAACATATCTTGTTTCATGTACTTTTATATTTAGCAGGATTATCTTTTCAAATTTGTTTTATATTCTACAGTTCTCTTTATCAATACTTAATTGCTTCATAATGTGTTTGGTATCTGCATGATGAGTGCTGCAGGTTTCACAATTTTTTACCGATATTTCACTCTTCAGTCTTGATGGGAAGGAAGTAATGAGGAAACAATTAGGGTAAACGATCCTTTAAGATATGGAGGGCTTACAATCTACCAGACAGACTGGGGCTTCTCAGCACTGCAAATTTCAAAGAATGGTGAAGGTCCCTTCAATCTGGCAATGGCTCCTCTACAAACAAATGGTGACAAGAAGCTTTTTGGGACATTCCTACCTATTGGAAACACTGATTCACCTAATGTGAAGGGAATGTATGTTAGATGCTTTGCCCTTAAACCATGCTCTAAACAAATCCCAAGTGATAAATAAGGTAGAAGAGTTATAATCATTTTTTAAAAAATTCCAGATCAATGCTGGCTCGTGATCTGCAGTCAATTGTCTTGTATGATCAAGAAGGAAAATTTGCAGGTGTTCGCCGGCCTAGCTCAAAACTACCAATTGAGATTGATGGTATGAAAATTGTGATTGAGGATGCAATTGGTAGCACTGGCCTTGACTTGAAGGTGACAACTATTGAATATCTCTTGTTAAGCTAATTTCTGGAGTAGAATACTTAAAGCTGATTGCAAAGTAGTTGGAATAAGGCTGGATGATTATGGTTATGGTTAAGTAGAAAATTTTTAACAATGTTTTTCCCTATTCTTTCCGTGATGCATATCATCTCCTTGATTTTTGCAGACTGATCCAGGGGTGCCCATTGTGTATGCTGGATTTGGTGCTCTGATGCTGACTACTAGTATAAGCTTTTTATCTCATTCGCAAGTAATGCCAGTTTCCCCTTCTTCCTTTCTAGGCACTGAATTGTTGTGAACAATATGTCGAGCTATATTATGAACTATCATTGCTTCTTCTAGGTATGGGCCTTACAAGATGGAACTACTGTTGTCTTCGGGGAAAGACTAACCGAGGAAAATTGAGTTTCAAGAGGAGATGAATTGCTTGCTCGACAAAGTACCAGAGATAATTGTCGTTGATGATACCCTAAATGGTTGATTGCCTAAGTGCTAGATTCTTCATTTCATACAAATTGAATGCACCAACTCATTTGTTGCTGGACTGAGATCGAGGAGTGCTGCAGTGTTATCCACTTCCCTTTCTAGATCCCACCCTTTTTGTTCTGAAATTTAATGCTTTGATCTGATGTTCACATGAGCCTTTTTCAGGACAGACCACCACTTAATCATTCAAGAATCCAGAATTGTCCAAAGACTCACAAGAAGATTGTCAAACAATCACTTATTTCCAGCCTTTCCACATCGAGATTTATAGGATTATTCCAATGTATTTGTATCTTTATCCAAAGAGAATTATTATACACATATATATAAGAATCACTTGTACATTATATATTCACATGAAAATTCCAAAGATTCTGCAACACTGCACCAGCATCTAAATGCTTATATGCATCAAAGCAATCCTCTCTCTCTCTCTCTTCTCTCTCTCTC
>KE504730.1:953351-964283 GCA_000441515.1 Elaeis oleifera
ACGGGGGTGGGGGGGGTTGTGTGCTGGCATGTTTGGGAGGAAAAAATGAAAGAAAAAAAATAAAAATAAAAATAAAAAGTTAAGTAATTTCGTGGGATGCTTTTAAATCTAAATTCGTGAATTCAACTCACATTTTCAAATAAAATCTGTCATTCCCATTCAACATCGAAAAATGTTCAGCTAGATTCAAAAATCGTGGGTTCAACCCACGAATTTAGCCTATGTGGTGTCTCAACGGTAGTTTCGAAAATAATTTCTGAACGATTATATTTTAAAATATTTATTAAAAATATTATTTAAAAAATCTTCAAATTACCATATGTTTGATCGGAACTAATATAAGTTCAATTAAACTAGATCCTCCTCGATATTTATTTTATGATTTTTATGTTATACATAGACTTTTATTTTTTTGTTTATTTTAGGATCCTTTTTGTTCACGCTCTTAATTTTGGTACTAATTTCCTTCATGATCTATACGGCAGATTCACCGCATCTGGAACGCTCGTGCATGTAGACGTGAGAATCTATCCACACGGTGCTACTTGATTACATATCTCCTAACAACATTCGAGATGCGCAGAAGGAAATCTAGAGAGAAGGTTGAAAGATTCTATGCGCACAAAACATATAAAATTGAATGTGATATCCGTTGCTTACCAACTCACCATCATCAAATATTGCGCAGCAGATAAGGGTTCCCGTGGGCTAAACACGGATTTCAACGAACGACATGTCTCCTACAAGCCCACCTATCGAACCATTCGACTTTGTCAACTAAACAACAATATGTTTAACTACCCTTCCTACAGAACCACTTGGCAATAAATAAAATATTTATGGAGGCGTTTGGTGTGGGAGGATGGCTTCAAGATCAAAAATGGAGATGACGAGATTACTGTATTTAGTTATACCGTAACGATCGTACATGATATTGATCTCAAATTATTCTCACTTCTCAAATCATCGTTCAGCTTATTGATTAAAAATATATCATTGAGGATATATATCCAAGATCACCTTAAGACAGTGATCTTCGGTTGAAATTAGAAAATAAAAATCTCTTTCAGTCCGATAAAAAAAATCGTAGATCAATACACCATTAATATGTTATATCAATATTATGTATTATATTATATTGACATTACATATATAATATTTATGATGTATATTATATTATAATATATTATTAATCATATTATTAATATATTATTATTTTTAGTTTTTTAAATTATAACATAAATATATTACTATACTTTATATTGATATTATGAACTATTTAATATGTTATTCTATTTGCCTTATTTTTCAAATCAAAATGAATAATAGTACTAAAATAATAATATATTATAGTAATTATAAATGAAAATATTAATTCTATTAGATAAATTAATATATTTTGATAGGATAAATAAATGTATTTTATAGAATTTCTTAATAATTTATTATAATATATCTTTGTATGAATAAAAAATATATTTTTAGAGATATATCATTGATAGTTTTGATATTTTACATGATCAATGGTCTTAAATTCTCACAAAATACCTAATATGTTACTCATGGATATTTGAGGATGTTTAGTTATTAGAATATAGCAATATCCAAGGTGGTTATCTTGTAGATCATCGAGGATCAGATTATCCTTAGATAAGGATCCTCAATAATTGATCCTATTTGGGTCATTAGACTTCACCTATATTTAGGGACTATACAATTACCAATTACATCCAAGATCTTTTGCTCGGATATCATTTATAATAATCTAAAATCTCATCCATAAAATTAACTGGAAGGTATTAATTGAGTTTCTCGGTTCTGCATAAGTATACAAAATCTTCTTAGCATATAATTAACGAGGGAGTAGACACAATATGGCATGGACTATGATAATAACCATTTGTTGCGAGGTGCTTTGAAAATAAAGCAAATAGGATAGATAACTGAGTCGGCGAATCTCAGATTAAAATACATTATCTTCTCGATGAATCTTCATCCGAAATTTAGGATTACCAAGTGAATAAGCATAGACAGTACCAGAATAGAAGGGAAACTACAAAATTGGTGGTTTGCGAGTTTTTGGACCTATTTAATACTTTTGCCTTGCTCCAATCCATCTTAACCCTCATAGTTAGGTCAGTTCTTGCAGTTTGACTAATGCAAAAGTTATTGTAATTCTCTTTCAGTCCACCTCACCAAGAAACCCACCATGTCAAACCTAAAGTTGAAATAGGATCCTTCCACTTAATCAATGTTGGAAGGAGACACATTAGCATCAATGCTCGAAAAATTAGTCATCCTGCAATCATTAATCAAATGCACATGTTTGCTTTATCCATTTGGATCAGCGTTGACAATTGAAAAGAAGAAAAAAAGGAAAACGTTGGTATGTTGTCCTTGTACTTCGTTCAAATGTTCAAATTAAATTATATATTAAATATATTTTGCCCTCAACGTTCTGATTACGTAGTGCTTGCGTCCTAACAGTTTTAGAAGACAGCGCCCATTTCCAGCATTTTATCACCTTACAAGCTCGCACCAACCCAAAAACCTCACATCCAACCAAGACGCAACTGCCGTGTATTACCAGGCCTCGGACACCTAATGAAAGGCGGAAAAAACTCTTCGGTGTGCCGGACCATCCAATAAAATGTTATCACATCGTTCAGTGAACTTTAAAAAAATTCCAATAAAAGTTGATTAAAGATAGCTAATCATGATTAATTATATATTTATTTTCATTCACACTTTCCAATCAAACGGAAAGTTTTGAAATTTTGAACCACCAAATAAGATGGCGACGTTTAACTTCTCCTACAGAAACTCTAAGAGTGACAGGTGAGGAGTGCAAACATTCCTCTAACCAGTAAAATTTTTAGAAGGCAAAATGGGAATTGAGTCTAATCGACTGATTTGTTTATGTGAAAATTTTTTTCCTACTGAGATATTTTTTTCTGAAAGCTGATACTTAAGTACACGATGCTCGAAAAAATAATTTTGTATATTTGATGGATTATAAAAAAATAATATATTTCAAAATAATTTATATTTGTTCAAACATTTATTTTTTTAAAAAAATATATAAATATTATTATATTTTGAGGAAAAAAATTTTACTTCATTTTATCTAAAAATTTAGTGTTATTTTTTTAAAAAAATTATCTCATTTTTTAGCCAATGAGAATTAGACTTTCTTTATGTCCCATACGGATGTCTTTTCTACGGAACATCAGATGTTTATTCACCTGGAAAAGCTAACTTTCTATCTCTTCTTTAAGAAGTCCGACAAAACAAGTAGCATTTCTATATTTTCTCATTGACTACAGTTTCCTCCTCCTCTCCCGGCAAACCAAGCGAGTCCTTGGTAGGTGTAGAATGAGAAGTGGATGGCCGTGGTTGGTGAGCTGAGAGTGTACATAAATAAGGACAGCAAAGCGAGGAAACGGCTCCATTGAGATATTGCGAATTTGTGATCATGGGAAGGCTGGTTGCCAAGATCTGGAATGAATCTCAAAAGATGTGGCAGATAGGAGGGCTGCAATACTTATGGGAGTGTTGCAGTTCTCCATTGGCTTTGTCACTGTGGCCTTTGCTGGACATCTTGGAGATGTCGAGCTTGCTGCGGTCTCCATTGCACAGAATGTCATCGAAGGCTTCGCATATGGGATTCTGGTAATCGATCTGCTAGCATCTGTGAAGACAGTTATTCTTATGATTCAAGAATTCTCTCTTGTTTTTCCCATTTTGTTAAGTGAGTTTTATAAGTTAAAGACTCATGCTTGTTCCCCTTCATCAATCTGCAAGATATATATGTTTCATCACCTGTATCATGGTAGAAATTCCATGGAGAATATCCATAAGTCTCTGTATGTGAAACTACATGATGCATCACCACAGAAGGCACAATAGACAAGTTGTCACAATTCAGTAATATACAAAGATCACCATTGTATATGTCATGGATTTATTTGAATAATATTATCTATGATTGCAGAATCATACAATTGAGTAATACAATGTGATATAGCTTTGAAATGTTCATCATAGTCCATCGTCCTATGTCTCCTTTTTAATATATCACAAGAACGCGTTAGGTGTCTCTGGTCCTTCTCTTAGAAGTTAACCCATCACCAACTCCATTGGATTTTTAGTTCCTAAGCCATGTACATAACCGATTTAGAATTTACTTAGCAAATCAAATAGAAACACTCATAGCATTTTCTTCGGTTAAAAAGAACATATTAAATGAAAATATACAATAACATAAATAAAGTTAAACAATAGAGAGAACAACTGTAAATGAGAATAAATAAATAGGTTGGCCATCTACCTTGTGTATTTTTTTTTTTAATTTTTCCCGGAGAAGGTAGGGGACAACACTGCCAAACTCTCAATGACTTTAGCAACTATACTAATAAATAATTTATGAATAACTAACTATACCATCTATGTTCTGAATCCAACAACTTGCATCCATAGCATTAAAACAGCTAAAAAGATAAAACCATTCACAGTTGTTCGATGACACGCTGACAAACTAAATGATGCGTTAGAGTAGGTATTCCTACTTGATTGTGACGATTTATGTGCAGTTCATTTATTTAAGCTCTCACAGAAACTAAATGAGCCGTAAAGCAAGTATTCTTAGTTGATTGTGACTATTTATGTATGGTTCATCCTACTTAACCTCTCAAAATATTTGTGTATGTTTCTAGCATAAAGAATATACCATTCATTAATTCTCATGTCCCAAGATTTATTTATCGATCTTTTATTCCATGAAACTCATGCTGTCATGACAACTTTAACAATGTAAAAAAACATGGATTTTGTTGAAGTGAAAGAAAAAGCTTGTGTTAATCTGGTGGATATTTAACGGGGAAGATGCATCTTCTGGCAAAAATGTTATACTGTTCTATTGCATTTAGGAAAGGAAGAAAGAAAAGATTATCTGAGCCATGCTATTCCTTGGTTTCTGGCTATCAATTTTCAGTCAACTAATTGCGCATCATCTCCCTGTAGTTAGGCATGGGAAGTGCCTTGGAAACACTCTGTGGTCAAGCTGTTGGTGCTGGCCAGCTTCATATGCTAGGAGTCTACATGCAAAGATCATGGGTTATTTCTGGAGTCACAGCAATGGTTCTAACACCAATTTATGTGTTCACATCACCCATGTTAAAGCTAGTTCGACAGTCGAAAGATATATCAGAAGTCGCAGGCAAATATGCTACATGGACAATCCCACAATTATATGCCTATGCCATGAATTTTCCTCTGCAGAAGTTTTTCCAATCTCAGAGCAAGGTCTGGGTCATGGCTGTCATTTCTGGTGTGGCTCTGGGCATCCATGCTTTGCTAAATTGGATCCTTGTAATAAAATGGGTCATGGGTTGCTGGGTGCAGCAATAGCTGTGAACGTTTCTTGGTGGCTTATAAATTTGAGTCAGATGATTTATCTCGTATCTGGCTTTTCCCTGAAGCATGGCAAGGCTTCTCTCTCTTGGCATTCCAAAATCTGGCAGCTTTTGTCAAACTCTCACTTGCATCAGCTGTAATGCTATGGTAAGTACACCTAATTCCAAAATATTCACAAAAAATGGACAATATGCCTACTATTTGAAAATATCCATATTCTCTACCTCTAAGTGGACTACACTGATGACAGCTTGGAGCTTTGGTATTATACTGCGGTTATTATTCTGGTGGGTTGTTTACAAAATCCTAAAATTGCAGTCGGCGCTATTTCTATCTGGTTAGATATTCCATCCTCTGAAGATACCTGCTCCAAGAAACTTACTACTGTCTAAAACAGCATTATATATATTTTTTTGAAATGATATTACAGTTCATATCAATTGGTCACGTAAGCATAGGATGTTTCTATCTTCAAAAATTTCCTTTAGCTGATCCATTGCCCATTCTGTATGTTAGCATGAACTATCAACTTTGGGCATTGATGATTGCTCTTGGTTTCAGTGCTGCAGTCAGGTAAGCATTACTTCTTGTCACTTGTTTCCAGCTCCTGGCATCAAAGAGCTACTGCCGCAAGTGACTTGAATATATTGTTTGTTTCTTACTTAACAGTGTACGAGTATCCAATGAACTTGGAGCAAATCACCCAAAAGCAGCAAAGTTTGCAGTAGTTGTTTCAGTTTCCACATCAGTCTTCTTTGGGCTCATTTTTATGGTCATGGTTCTCATCTTCAGAAAGCACGCACCAAAGCTTTTCACAAATGTACCTGAACTGGTGAGGGAAACATCAAAACTGGGATATCTTCTGGGTGTTACAATCTTTCTCAACAGCATTCAGCCTGTTCTCTCTGGTACAATCTCCCTACATTGCTAAAAATGATGCATTGATCTTTGGATAGTGAAAAATGGTCATAAAGATTCTTTGGTACTTTAAGAGCCTGTTTGGCTATTCCTACAGGATTGGACTGAAAATCTTATAGGATTTGTAGCTTGGACCTTCCTTTAAGCATAGTTTTGTATCAACTAAGCTCCACCCAGCCCAAATCCTGTGAGAAGAAAAAAGGATCTCCATAGATCTTTTTTTCCCCTTCCTGCAGCCTAAAGGCTAGCATCTGGGTTGGATTTGGACGGATTGTTAGAAAATGCAAGCTCGATATGCCAACAGACCTAATTCCCATAGAATTTTCAGCTCAATCCTGTAGGAATCTCCAAATAGACCCTAAGCAATGGTTTTAATCCAAGGAGTCTCACTAAAATTTGCAGGAGTGGCAATAGGAGCAGGCTGGCAAACCTTGGTTGCCGTTATAAATATAGCATGTTACTACCTGATTGGGTTGCCCATAGGAGCCCTTCTTGGCTTCAAGCTCGAGCTTAAAGAATGGGTAAGACACTATAAGAATGATCCTATTTCTGTTCTCTATTTCTGTTGATAATTAAAAGAATGACATCATGTTGGCCATAGCATGATAGGGGATGATGTAAAAATAGGAGCGTATATTTACACGTGCGCGCGCGCATGTGTGTATTATATTTACTAATTTATTTATGTTATGCAGGGCATTTGGGTTGGAATGCTAACTGGAACTCTGTTGCAGACAGTTATTTTGCTAATGATTACATACAAAACGAAATGGGAAAGACAGGTAGCTCAGATCATATTACTTCTGAACTTTTATTTCAATCTCCTTAAATTGAATACATTTTTGCATGAACAAATCAACAACAATTCCACATAAAATCTTGAATTGTAATAAAAGAAAGGACCAAAAAACATAAACAGAGGAACCTTGAAGGAGCCTTGATATATGAAATCTGTAATAGACTTCACAAAACATGATCTCACTATAAATATACATCTGAAAATTTATCATATGCAAAATGGGACTGTCATATAAAAGAAACTACTGTATAAAAGGGAAGAACCTTTACTAAAATCTGTCTAAATATGGTTACAGAGGAACTAGTATTCTAGGAAAACACTTTTCTCAATTATGTATCCCAAAGAGGAGTTTAAATATCCATTGCCACAAGTTTGTTCTTGAGAAAAAAGGCTGATCATGACTCCTTATGTGTCAATCCAAACCTGATGCAGCTTGTAACACCAGTTTCAACTTTCAAGTCACAGTATGCAAGATTGGAATACTGCACTGTGGCCCTTTTTTTGGCCCTCCTTTTACTCTATGACTATTAAAGTTTCTGAATGTTATGCAGGCTATGCTAGCAGAGGAGCGCATCAGGACATGGGGAGGACAACATGAGTCTCAACAAGCTTTGCCAGAATAGCTAGGCAAAATACTCTGCGAAGGTAACCCAAAGAGGCAGAATCCAGAAACTGGAACAGAAGGTTAAACTTCATGACTTGAAAAACATGCTACCTTGTTTATATCTTAATAGCACCTATCTTCGACTGCGTTTACTGCAATACCAAGATTGCTTGGGCTCAGACTCCTTACTCTCATCAGAAGCTGCAAAAGAAGAACTAAGTAAAACCAATGAGCTCTTATCAGTAAATTGTATCCTTTCAACATTCTTGACTTTGCTCCTGCAATTGGAGCAATTTGGTGCCTCTATTTTGCATAATGAGGCCATTAATAAGGAAGTATCTATTTCATTTCTTAATTCCACAATGTATGAAGAGATAATTTATATTCATTTTTTTAAGAAGCATTGAGAATTTGTAATTGTTCACTTGGTCTCAGTGATCCAAACTTATATAAGGTAGAACATTTCCCTGTTCTTTAATACTCTTTTGCATCTGAAGGACTGATTTCATAAACTTAAGTTGCAATGCTGGAAAATATGACACATCTATTTGGTGACATAAATTTTTGCAGTGAAGCATTCCAGTACCCTAATGTTAACCACTGAGCTTTATCCCAGTTGGTTGGTTTTATTCATCAGACAATAATCCATCTATACATCCACCCATAATGTAGAACATTTCAGCAGGATACTGTTGCTAGATTGTTGCTCAAAAGGAGAAAAGGAAGAAAAAAAGATTGATAGTACAGCAATTAAGCCTCCAATTAATAAGTCCTGGTTAATTTGTGAATCCCTGGGTATTCCAGGATTGTTTATCTCAACTCAAACTCTAAGTGGTTTAATGATTAGCTGTTATAACTATAATCAAAATGACCATCGATCGAGGAACTCTAAATCTCAGCTTCACATCGAAACACCTAGCCACAAAATCCAAAGCTTCCAGAATTTTAGCCACCTATTAAAGCATTAACTACCATAATAATACGATGAGAAATAGCCACTGACCCTAATCATCTGATATTATGCATGAATACCGTGTTTTGCATAATATATTCAATCAAAATACTTGAATAATTAACATTGGATTGCATATGAAGTAAATATGCAATGCTAGAAACGCACCATCAAATTTGATCAGACATGATCAGACCTCCAAAAATGTTGGGTATTTTGATCCGATTGAGTTGCATCATTGGATTTATATGATGTTAAAGCAGCATGTAAAAGCATTATAATGGTTTCAGAAGCTGCATCTTACATTGCATCAATGCATAAGGGATTTTAGAAACAAGCATTATCCTATTTTAATGACTGTTACTTGACAGGAAGAACCACTGCTACTTGACATTCACATTATTCATCCAATAAAGAAATTTTTTTTCCAAAAATAATTCTCAGTATCAAAGATCAAATTGGGTTTTCAGAGGGTTTTATAATTAGAATCGAATGATCTTCGCAAATCATCACACCTTAGCTATAGGAAATCAGGACATCATCATTCTGTGGACTTATTAAATCATACTCCATGGTCCATGTAGATCACTCAGAGCCATGTATTGGTAAGGGAAGTCACATCCCAAGACTCAAATCCAAAACCTCCACAAAGGAGAGGATGGTTGACAAGCAGGATGGATACTGTATCATTCGTGAACTATTAATTTTTTACTTACAACCTTGATTACTTATTCATAACTAATAGCAAAGTTGAAAATAAAGCAAAAGCTGGCCAACTAAACTATGTTAGATATTTCCTAATAATCACTTAAACCTATGTCTTTGCATTACATGAAATTTACTGTCTTTTATGAAACCTGAAAAATTGAACATGAATTTTAAATGAAATTTAAACATCATTCCTATTCTCTTTGCTCATGGAGGGAACTGGGATTAGTCACTTATTGGATTCTTAGAGAATATTAGAGGATGGAGAGGCTGGTATAAGGGAGACCTCCTAGGCATGGGAACTTTGCATATTATAACCATTTCAAATATTTTCACTTATGTTATTTACCATAATTGTTTTTTTTTTTTTTGTTGATAACATCCTACTTGTAGGTTAAAGGAAAAATTTATTATCAAGTCAAGTGGACCTTCAAATATGTAAAGATTTCTGAGTTAAAAGTTTCATTTTAAGATTGAACTATTCATCCTTGTCATTTGAATATGTGTAGGACAAAATTATTTTGAGGCTGCAAGATGGACCCCTTTCGATCACTTATTTTCATCTTCATGAAAAAATATCCAGTGATGCAGGTGGTTCTGTGGCCCCACATCCAACTTGGACTCAACCAGCATCTAAATTTGATACCCAAACCAATGGGCGGACTGGCTAAGTATGGACTGGCTAACTATGGATTTCACAAACCCAGGCCCAGCTCAGCCAGATTTGAAATAACTCATTGTGCACATCAAAAGAGAAACCCTAGGAATTATCCAATCATGCAAAATTCTTTGTGCACCGCGGGCGGTATAAAAAATCTGATGTGGAATGCACCGGCTCGTCCGATTGGCCCACATAGACATCACTTTCTAACGCGTATTTAATGACTGCAGGTCGGTTTTTTTCGTTTAAAAATTTTATATGACGAAAATATTTCTGTTCTTTGAAAATTTATGATATTTTATGTTCATATTATGACATCCTATATTCATAATATACACAGAATATCATAATTTATTTTTAAAAACAGAGATATTTTTATCATTCAAAATTTTCAAACGAAAAAATCGATCTGCGGACATTAAATGTGTGTTGGAAAGTAGTTGGATAAAAATGTTCCTCTGATATTATGGTATTTTAGACCATATTATGATATCCTGGACTATATTATGCTACAGGATATCATAATTTTTTCAAAAGACAGAAATATTTTCGTCATACAAAATTTTTAACGAAAAAGCCGATCTACAGATATTAAATATGTATTGAAAAACGATGACTATGTGGATCAATCGAACGAGATGGTGCACATCATATCAAATTTTCTATACCACATGCGGTGCACAAAGAATTTCTCATCCGATCATATTATGTGATTTGACGTAGGCCAACTAGGTGTTGTCTCTAGGCCTAGATCTTTAATCTTGAAGGCAAGTTGGGTCTACCCAATAGGCCCCAACTTGACTTGACGCACTTGAAGCCAATTCCTCTTTTTTCCTCGTGAAAAGATGGGAATATATATATATATATATATATAT
>KE504730.1:965931-986037 GCA_000441515.1 Elaeis oleifera
ATATATATATATATATATATATGAAAATAAAAATTGAGAGAAGATGGATTAGCCATTTAGGTTGTCCACGTAAGCAACATATTATTATTTATGAATGCCATTTAGATCAAAATCAACCTGCAATATGATACATGTCTAGATTCTTCTACCTAATAATTCTTAATTCTTCAAGCATTGAATTAAAGTATGATGTTATTAAAGTCCACTTATGTGGCTTAATTAAATAATATTTTTAAAGCTTGATATTATTATCTTTTTATAATAAAGCCCATTCATATTTATAGTTAAGAATATGGCTAGACATCAAAAATTTAGATAGTTATTATTTTATTATTTATATTTTTTTAAAAATAATTTATTATATGATCTAAAATCCACACACAGTCGTGCCCGACTTAAAATTAGTTTTTAAAAAGTAGATCAAATAGTTCAATACGGGAAGTCTCCAAGTAATTTAAAACTTTGCAAGGTAACTTCAAGGAAGATTTGGTTTACCAACCTAAATAAGGAAAAAAAAAAAAGGGAATGTGAGCAAATGTTCAAAAGTCATGAGTAAACCATCAAATTCCTTGTACTTTACGTGAGAAACCCAAGTCACGGATCCAACGCTTTGGCAGATCAAAACTCATGCCGAGTCCAAAAGTTCACATTCCAAAACTACAAACTAAGCCATAAAGTCATGACGGAAGACCAACTCTCGGGTCCCAACGAAACTCCTGCGAAGCTTCCCTTCTTCTTCCAAACCCCTGCCGCAACTTCTACGCAACTCTTCTCACTTCTTTTGTGTCATCACCATCTCTTATTAATGCTTACTTCCTCCTCCACCTTGCCATTTGCCTAACGACAGAATCAAAATGGCCGACGTAGCAATCTCAAAACAATCCAAAAGGTCGTCTCGCAAGAGCTTCAAGCTCAACCTCCCCTTCCTCCGCCGCCAGGCCGATGTCTCGATGCCCACCGAAGTCTCTCCTCCCTCCTTCCGAACTAAAGTGGATCGGACCGATGAGCTTCGTGAGGTCTTTCGACACTTCGATCAAGATCGAGATGGTAAGATATCGGGAGGAGAATTGAGAGCCTTCTTCTTGTCGATAGGGGAGGAGATTCCGGCCGAGGAGGCGGAGGCGGCGATCACCGAACTTGACTCGGATGGTGACCGACTTTTGGACTTTGGAGACTTTGTGGGGTTGATGGAGAAGGAGTTGGGAGAGGAAGAGGATGAGGACTTGAGGAAGGCGTTTGAGATGTTTGAGGTGGTGAAAGGGTCGGGAAGGATTACGCCCAGGGGAGTGCAGAGAATGCTCAGCCAGCTCGGCGACGAGCGGTCTATCGAGGAGTGCAAAGCCATGATAAGGGCTTATGACCTCGACGGCGATGGTGAGCTTGACTTCCATGAGTTCCACCGGATGATGAACTGAAGTTTTGCTAGCTAAAGAGTGAGAGTATTTGTGTACAAATTAAGAAACGTTCTCTCTACTGCTGTTTGTCTCGGAACAAAAGGTTTGCTCATGACATGAGATTGTATTCCATCTAGTTTTGTGTTGTGATTACTATTGAATGCTTGTGTTTGGATTGTAAATGGGCCGCGTATGTGGATGCGAGGCCAATTTAAGAGTTGAGGATTTTTAGTGGTTTAGGTGAAATAAAGGTTGCTACCATGTAAATTGCTTCCCAAGTGTTCCTGTATTCGGCTACAACAACCAATATATGTCATCTTTTAAAATTCAGAAAGCTAGTTGCTAATTTTTATATTGAAGTGACACATGCTAAAATATGGGATTGAGATTTTCTTTTTTTTTCTGAGAACATATCTTTTTACGTTTCATATATAGCTGATGTAGAAATTAACACATGTTTGCAAGATCCTCATATACTTCTTCCATTTGAGTCTTTGATTGTTACAAATAGTATCTGTGATATCCGAGACCGGTGCTGTGCCTAGTCCACTTGATCAGCCCAACAACAAGAGAAACAGACCAAAAAAAGAAAAGATTTGTACACAAATTTTAAAGCACTGATGAAGAAAAAAATCGATGGAAGAAGAAGACTCTTGATAGGAATCTTCTTCCTCCAATTTCTCTAGGAGATTTCGATGTCGAGAAGGAGTCTTAATGCCCCTCTTCATCTTATTTAAAGAGCCTCCAACCCCTTTAAACACCACCCCCGTTGGCTTTTGAATCATCACCAAAGAAGCTCCCTTTTTCTTCTTCTTCTTTCGGAAGATTTTCACTGAGTTCACCCAAATCAAGGCCCAACCACCACCTAAAAGTGGGGTAAGAGCTTTAGATCCTTTGATTAATCTTCTTCTCCCTTTCTTTAGCTGTTGGATCATGATTCTCGATTGGCCATCACCGAATTTTTTGATTGGAATAAAGTCCTATTTTTTCCATATCTTTTCACTCTTTTTCATTAATTTTTCACCTTTTGATGGTTGGTTGCCGATCTAGAAGGCTCCGATTGCACCACTATGGCCTGCATCCCTAGTGGCAACCACTATTGTCAAGAAGCCTTCCCTATTTTTGGAAGGAGGGGATCAAGAAGTCCCCTGTTTTGCCAAGAGAGAAAGAGGAAGATGAAAAGGAAGGATAAAAAAAAAATAAGAAAGAAAGAAAAAAAATAAGTAAAAAAAGTTTCTCTTTCTTTCGTCTCTCCTTTGCCTTTCTCACTTTCTCTGTACAACTTTCTCTCTCTAAAATTATTTCTCTCTCTATTTCTCTCTCTGTATAGTTTCTTTCTCTAGGATTGATCTAGTAAAAGATTTTTTTTCAATAAATTTGATTGATCCTCATGAAGAAATCTCGACTATGATTGTCGAATAGTGTACTAGCCTCTATCTTGATTTTTATTAGATAATACTGATTTGATCACCCTTAATTTAATTGGACAACTTATATCTCAGTTTGATCTTGATCAAATGAAGTTAAGTAGCCAAACCGATCTAGACCATTGAATACGATTATCTGTCAATCTTATCTTTTTTAGTTAATAGTTTTCTTTCTATTTACTAGATTTGATTCTATATAGAGGTGTCATCATCTTGACAAGAAGATGTTTAGTAGTGGGATACTGTAATACGATCTATAACTAAAGATTTTGAAAAAAAAAAATTTAGAATTATTTGTATTTATTAGAATACATGTGAGATAAGTAATGCTTCACCTAATCTAAATTTATAGACAAATTGTAAAATATTTTTATTGAACTTTTATGATTTAAGAATTTGATGTATAATATTTTGAATTGTTGAATGTATCTTTTTTTGAAATGTTAAATAATTTATGATCGAATGTATTGAATTTGATATGAATTATACTCGATTGATTTCGACGTTGCATAGTTTTATAAATTATTAGACTTAAAATATGAGATATATTTTAAAAAATATTTTGATTTGAGACAGATTTTGACTCACTATCTGACTATACGTCAGTATCCTACTAGTAGAGATTGTGTTTTAGTATGTTGATACTCTATCACTGGGGGTTATACGGTGATGCTTTGATTTAGTTCATGACTATCGAGATGTGTAATGTTTTGAAAGAGAATCGATTTATAAATAAATTTAAATTTTGAAAAGATTGAATTCATATAAATCTTATTTTGATTAGTGTTGTATATTTTAAATTGAATTTTGAATTGATGCACTTGTATACTTATTTTTAGTATATTATTGTTGTTTGATCTATCTAGTTAAATAATTATTGCTTGCTGGATTGTCTAGGTCATTACTCCATATTCTTACTATTTTTATAGATTCAAAGATTTTGGAATTCATAATGGGAGAGTGATTAAAAGTAGAATTAGAAATCTTTATTTTAGATTAGGATTCATTAAAGTTTATATAAAATTTTGAAATATTATTTATAAAATATTTAATTTAGTTATTTGAATTAAGTTAAATTATTAATTTATTAATTATTTATTCTATATTTGCTTTGTGATATCCTGAAGAGATATCTTGTATGCTTGTAGAGAGAGTTCTCCATGAATATGTAGTGATTACTGCGATCCCTAACTCACGTTCTTAGATTGGAGGCATAACAATTAAAATAAATAAATTTAAATTTTGAAAGGATTGGATCTGAATGCTTATTGACTAGAGAGGATCGTATATATTGAATTGATGTACCCTACATACTTATTTTAATAAACTATTATTGTTAGATTTATTTAGCTAAAGTATTCAATACTTACTAGACTATCTAGCTCATTACTTTATACTTTACTATTTTTATAGATTCAAGAACTAGTTTATTTTGAGGATCAATTATGGAAGGATAATTAAAAAAATTAATATCTTTATTTTATATTAGAATTTATTGAAGTTTGACGCAAGACTTTAAAATATTATTTTGTAAGATATTTAATTTAGTTGTTGGAATTAAGTTTGAATATTAATTTATTGATTATTTATTTTGCTACTGCTTTATGATATCATGATGAGATGTCGTATATGTGAACAGTCCTCTATGAGTATATGGTGATTATCGTGGCCTCAAATTTATGATATTAGATCAAGGGGTATGACAATCAATATATCATCAGAGTATAAGTAGATAAATTATGATGCATAGAATCAGATATAAGATGAGTGTAGATGGGTAGACATTACGAATATTGGGATGATAACCTATATTGATTATAATATAACTTTAGAAATCTAGATTTGATACAAATATGTCGGTGAATTTTGAATCAAAGTGCATAGTAGAGGCATGGTGATTTAAATTATTTTAAGTTGATCATAATAAAATTAATTGAAAGAGGTTATGATGAAAGACTCGATCATGAAATTAAGGATGACTATGACTTAGAAAATACCTATAAATTTTGAGGATTTCGATAAAAAATTTGTGAATGAAATTCTTTTTTAAGGAGAGAATGTAATATCCTAGACTGATGCTAAGCCTGATCTACTTGACTGGCCCAACTACTAGAGAAATGACACAAAAAAGATTTGTGCATGAATTTTAAAGCACTAGTGAAGAAAATTGAATGGAAGAATAATGATCTCAATGGGAGTCTTCTTCCTCCATTTTCTTAGGACATGTCAATGCTGAGAAGGATTCTCAGCATCCCCTCCCAATCTTATTTAAAGAACCTCTAACCCCCTTGAACCCTACCACCATTGGCCTTCGAACCATTGCCAGAGAAGCTACCATTTGCTTCTTTTCTTCCTAAAGTTTTCATCGAGTTCACTAGAATTGGGGCCCAATTCACCACTAAAAAGTGAGGTAAGAGCCTTAGATCCTTTAATTAACCTTCTTCCCCTCTTCCTTAGCTATTGGATCATGATTTCAACCAACCATCACTAGATTTTGGATGGAAAAAAGGTCCTATTTTCCATCATTTTCTTTGATTTTTCATCATCGACTGTTATTGCCAGCCGTCGGTTTGGAAGGTCCTAGTTACACCACCTTGGTCTGCATCCCCAGTGACAGCCACTACAATCAAGAAACCTTCCCTATTTCAAGAAGGAGAGGATCAAAAAGTCTCCTGTTTCGCTAAGAGGAAAAGAGGAAAAAAAAAGAAGCAAAAAAAAGAAACAAAAGAAAAGAATAGAAAAAGAAAGGAGAGTTCTCTCTCTTCTATCTCTGCTCTCTCTTCCCTACTTTCTTTCTTTAGCTTTTCTGTATTTTTTCTCTCTAGAATTATTTCTCTCTACTTTTTTTCTTTGAAAAAAAATTATAAAATTATTTGGATTTGTTGGAGATATATCAGGTAAGTAATGCTTCTCTTTTCTACATTTATTAGCAAATTATATAATATTTCTATATTAACTAGTTATAATTTATGAATTTATTGGATGATATTTTGAATTGCTAAATGTATCCTTTTCTAAAATCTTAAATGATTTATGATTGAATGTATTGAATTTGATATGGATTATATCCAATTAATTTCAATGATACATAGTTTATTAATTATTCAACTTGAAATATGAATATATTTTGAGAAAAGTATTTGATTTGTGATAGATTTTGACTCATAAATTGACTATGTAATAAAATCCTTTCAGTAAGGGTTAAATACTAGTACTTGGATATGATAAACACTGATACTTTGATAGCCTGTTAGTAAAACAGTAAATGCTGGTTCTTTGATATCTTGTCAGTAAGGATTGCGCATTGATAATTTGATACCTTACCAGTGGAATGGTTAAATGCTAATAATTTGATACCCTGCTAGTAGGAGTTGTGCGCTGGTACTTTAATATTTTGTCATTGGAGATTATATAATGACATTTTGATTTAGTTCATGGTTATCAAGATGGATGTGCTATTTTGAAAGAATTAATTTATGAATGAAATTTGGATTTTGAAAGGATTGGATTTGCATGCTTATTGATTTAGTTATTTATATTAACTTTGAATATTAATTTATTGATTATCTTTTTCTGCTGTTGCTTTATGCTATCGTGATGAAATGCTTTGTATGCTTGTGAAGATGGTTTTCTATGAGTATGCATCATGATATTGGGTTGAGGGCATGACAATATCAAATTATCTAAATCCAAATTTACACACTAAAATCCAACATGACTAGCCGAGAAGATATATTTAGATTCTTTAGTTTTGCATAAGTACCAAAATTCATTAAATATACAGCTAATGTGGGATTAAATACATGCCTATATTATCCTCACAATTAAGTGTAGAAGTTTGTGGGAATGAGTTTCTTTTTCCCTCTTCCTTGGAGAATTATGCAGGAAACTCATCGTCAGCACTCAATATAGCTAATGTGGGATTAAACACATGCCTATATTATCCTCACAACGAATAGTAGAAGTTTGTGGGAATGAGTTTACATTTTCCCCTCTCTCTTGGAGAAATTATGTAGGGATATCATCGTCAGCATTCAAATCCTAGATCTCTTCCCACTGGAATCCCAACCGAGCTTATAAGGCTGGTTGGTGGGACTTGAGATAACTAATTCTGAGTCATTCTAGGGGTGGTATTATGAACTGTGATCAGTGGTCACATGTGTGTTTAGACTTTGCAAAGGAATTGTAGATCGAGAGCAAAGAGTCAAGGAATTTGCGGCTGAGTTTTCTTTTCTTCTCCTCTTTTTCTTCCTCCTTTGGGATGAGTTACTAATGGCAGAAGTATGTGGTTTAACTTTAGATTAGTCATTAAGCATTTCTGATAAAATACCTAACTAATTAATAATTTTATAACTTACTAAATACTCCATTCTGTTACCCAAATAAATTTTACAGCATAGTTTAATGGCGTTTAACCCGTTCTCCCCAGAAAACAGTAACAAGTAAGTTCTTTTTTTCTCCAACTAAATATTATAAAGAAAAGTAACCCTACAAAGACATCAAGAGCCATGTACGAGGGAATGCTTGCAGTCAGCCTTGCCCAAAAGAATAAAACAAAGCATTGTTTAGAATTTAGAGGAACAGAATGGGCTTCTTTGCAACGCGTGGGTGCCCAAGTGAAATGAGCTTCCCTGGAAGGTCATCTAGATCAATTTGATCACTTCATAGACAGATTATATAGACTGAAAAATATAATAATAGATAGTTGATCACTTCATAGACAGATTATTCTTCATACAAGAAATATTGAATTTTGAGGATGGATGATAAAGTAATTTACATATGAAAGCTCAGATCAATTTGAGCTGAAAAGTATTGCAAAGGTTCGTAAACAAAAGAAAAAAATTGCAAGGACACCCCGTCAATTTAGGGCCTATCCTAGAGACCGTCGATTCTAATTGATCTTGCCAATTATCTCCATGTAACAAAATAAAGTAATATGACCATCTTATGATAGCATAAAATTATATTATAACCCAAATGCCCATCGCATTCGTTGTTTGTAGGGTAAAATTCTCGCACAGATTTAAAAAAACTCTTGGTATATGATTTATAGCTAAGGATCATCCAACATGCAAATCTCAAAGCACTCTGAATTCCTTCATTTATCTACCTACACAAATCTCAAAACATCTTTAGCATATGATTTATAGTTAAAGATCATTCACTGTGCAAATCTCAAAATACATCGAACTCTTTCATTAATCCTTAGTACATGACCCATAGTTAAGAATTACCCATCACACAAATCAAAGCACTCCAAGCATCTTTATTCATTTGCCCGCATAATTCTCAAACATACTTAGTATATGACCTATAGTGTAGGATCACCCATCGTGCAAATCTCAAAGCACTTTGAGCCTCTTCATTGATCCACTTACATAAATCTCAAACCACCATTGGTATATGCCCATAAAAAGGATCACCCATGATGTAGATCTCAAAGCACTCAAACCCCTACATCCATCTGCGCCCTGAAGAGGGTAAGTGCAGCATTCAAGACATTGTCAACCAGGTTAGTTGTGCAAGTGATGCCATCATCATCCCATCGCGTGCACATAAACCAACAAGCTACAGTTTCACAGTTTAGCAAAAGATTCAGCCAGGTAGACAACTCTTCTTCTTTTTTCTTTTTTCTTTTTTATTGTAGACATGGGCTGCAACAAAAAGGTGGCCGATCAAGGAATTACAACTTGACAGGGCAACTCACGTATGTTATCCTTTTGTTTTATGACAAATAGTTTTGGCATCCTTTCTGAATGAAGGCAAAGAATAAACGTCATCTGAGTAACAAAATGCTCGTGTCCACAATCAGTAGGGGAAAGTCCCTGTAATTCTAATATGGTCAAGGGTGCTTCTAAGGCCATAGCGAAGAACTGCGTGGTTACCATCTCTGAAGCCATCACCATATGCTGGTGAAGAATCTGATTCAATCTGGTGCTTGAAGAACTCTCCGAGTTTTCTCTCAAACTTAGACCTTGGGCCTTTTTGTTTGGATTTGAGGATGATGAGCTGGATGCAATGTTACTGCCAGTTCCCGATATGATTTCCGACTCCAGCCACATATGAGCCAGCACCTGACAGATGCCTTCTTCAACTTGCAGGCTCAGGCCTCGATATCCTGTAAGCATAATACATCGAAACTAAGAACTATTTGTCTAGTGGGATTACCATGATGAAAGACTTGGAGACGTGCATTTTTGAGTTAGAACTTAAATAGTCCACTCGCTGGGCATGCCTTTGTTGAATTGTTTGAGGTTACCAACAGAAAAGAAGCAAGATACATTACACACACACAAAAAAAAGGCATCTTTATATGGAACACAGTCATTGTGATTGCTAACACATTTCTAATTTTAATGTCTAGTTATTGTTTTGTTACAATTTTAAAAGTAATGAGATTTAAATATTTCATAAGTTATAAAAGATAATAACAAAAAGGATGTGGAATTTCAAAGAACAAATTCTTGGTAAAACAGAATACTATACTTTCTCTCTCTCATCCTAATAAAGCCAGGTTTACGTCAACTAACCAATGTACAAGGTTGAGAAGTGCTCTCAATAATCTCAATAGCTCATTCAGAAACCATCTGTCAATTATATGATAAGCACAATAGACAATTTTCAATGTTCTGCAGTCATGATGAGCAAGAGTAGATAAGAGGCAAAATGATATTGAGGATGCTTCCATCTCACTTGAATTTATGCCCTCTGACTTCTAATAACATAAAAAATCTATGCTTGTAGGCTTATATCATCCTTCACATCCTCAATAACATGAGCTACTAAAGAAACCTTGCATCAATTTTTGCCTTTTCTCAGGTAAAGAAATCCACTTTGGTAAACTTCATATCAATAACATGAGCCACTTCTTATACTGAAAAAAATAAATAAATAAAAAAACTTTCCAAGAGTACTTATGAAAACCGAGACTAGTCATTATCTTGTTACTAAGTAAGAAAATGGTCGATGGTCATTCTAGATTGACAGACTTCAATGCACAAAAAAGCCATTGATCTGACAGCAAGTTAGCAAAAGACTATTTCACAGGCATATAGAAATGCTTAGACTCAAGCACTTCTCTTCATGATGTATTTTCTTTTCAAGCTATTAGATGGAAGTTTTACAATTAATTGGAGACCTGATTCTACAATCTTGCTTCCAAAGGCAGGTGAAATGGTAGAAGCTCTAAACTCTCAAAGTAAAAGAGATTGCCAATAGAAATAACTCATCTTATTTGGAGGTAAGGAAAGTTTACACAAGGAATATTGTTGTTGCTCAACAAAATAAAGAAGTCGAGAGAGAGAGGGAGAGATTTCAAGTAGTCAGTAGTGGATCAGCTGACTACTTGAGTCAAAGTAGGATCTCTACTAGGTCAAGCAAAAAGATAGATCATCCTTATATTAGGGATAGGTACATGTTTGATTCATTTGGCATAAGCAGCTACTGGTGATGGATAAATTCTTCTTCTTCTGGTGATCTTTTGCCATCGAATTTCTAGTAAAAAGAGTTAGTTCATGACATGTGAAATCCCCTTATCTAAAGATGTTCAGAACCATGCAGTAGTTTGGCAAAATCAGTTCAAGGAAGCCAGCTGCTTTGGAAAATTTCCTTCTCATTTGGGTTGAAGCAGAGTCAGGTGGCTGTAATGCATAGGAAAAAAAGGCTAGGGACATGTTTTTTTTTTGCCATGTTCCAAAAATCCCAACTATATTGAGTTTCATATCAAGGATAAGAGGACAGAACACAACGTAGAAATCCTCTCCCTGGATTATCCCATTCTCATGCATGAAGGGTTTCAATTGGTAATATAAACAAACCAGCCCAAGTTGTCATGCACCAAGGATTGGCCAAAGCAAAAAGAATTAAATGGCAACAGAAACTGATAGTCACTGGATAAGGTTACCATTAAGCCGAAGCCATGCATGCATCATCTCATGAGCCAGTATTGACCCCGTCAGTAATCTGCATGCAGAAAGTCAAGTATTATAGAAATATTTGCACAAAGAAGACCTTTTTTGGCTACCCTTCTTACAAAAATAATTGAAATTAGCAGTATACAGCATATGCCAAATAATAATCTCTCTCTCAAACTTCTTGCTGAAAGATGTCAAGCCAGCATTCAGTTAGAAACACTATAGTTTTTAGAGTTAAATATGCAAGAGTCCTTTGCAAAAGTTGGATGAGATTTTACAAAATACAAATAGAAACAAAGTCATAATGAAATTGGATAGAACAAGAGAGTTAATAAACAATACCTTGGTAGCCCATACAATACAAGAATGGCTGTTACATCACACTGCCGAATCAATCTGTATGGCCCTGTTACCATGTCAAAATTCTGTTTCCAGGCCCAATTATTGGCCTTCGTAATATCTGATTGATATTTTCTCATCAGTGACAGTGAATAACACAAATACAAACTAGCTTATTTCTCTCAAGAATCACTATGACCACATTTTAAATTGACAATGCTAAAAAAATCTTACAGTGCTAACAGTCTGCTCTTCAGAAAGACAGAGACCTCGTGTTTCTGGGACGTGGTGATGCACCTGTTCTCAAGGGTAGAAAAACATGAAGAAGCAATTAAAAGCAATATGTAATAAGGAATTTTTAAGCTAAGAATATTACAGGTTCTGTAATTAAATTATTAAATTTCTCACATTCTTTTCTCCTTCCCTGGCTTCATTTAGGGCTTGTCTCTCAACCAGAAGCAATGGAATCTGCTGTTCCACTTTCATATTCAGACCTTCATAAAATTCTTGTATATCAAGGTAAGAGGTTGGCACTCCTCGTTATCCATTATTGCAGAATTCAGACACTCCAGGCAGAGTTTTCGCCCATCATCCAAAGTCACATATTTTGCATCTCTTGGCTGAAATTTTGAAAATAGAGAGGTGAAAATGAGCAGGCTATAGCAGCATCAAATAGAAGATATAACATGCACTATGAATTAGTGCCAGTTCAGCAGTGACCACTAATTCAGTTAAGGCAAATATAAGTCACAAGAAAATTACAGAATAGTAATTTTGTATGAAACCAATTTAAAAATTCAATATCTAACTTGATATTAATGATATCAATTATCAAGACTGGAAAATGGTCTTGGAATTAGTATCTGTACCAACCTCCATTCGTTCACAACTGCAACACCTAGGAGTGCCATCAAGCTCATGTGAGGGACAATACTTCTGTAGCCAGAAAGGGTGAGCCCGGTATTCAACGAGGCCACTTCGATTTGTTGGAATCTGCAAGAAAGGTTGTGATGACAGACTGCTAAAACACAAATTTTAAGGGGTAAAAGAATTATATGCACATAAGTAATAGCACTCAAATTTTAGAAGCATGCACTCTTAAAACATTCAAATAACACACATAATTTCCAAAGATTCCAAAGAAAATATAAGTGATATACAGATTACAATGACAACTAGGATTAAAAGCCCAGATGGAGAAAATATCACAGATGACATTGTATATTGTTGAGGAATACACAACTTCTGGTAATGCAATCAGTGGCATTACAGTTCTATCTCATTGAGGATAAATACAAATAATGACACTGGGTAGCTTTTCTTGCCTAGGCAGGCTTCTAAAATTGAAAGCATAATTTATGTGTACAATATGCATAAAGATAAAATACATAAAACTATAAATTAACAATTATAATTTTTATGATACGTACATACATACACACACATACATATATTTTACTTCAAAGATTGAGAGTACAACTCATTTTATTTGAATGACATAAATTAGGAAAAGAGTCTAATGGATGATGCAAGACTTTTCAAATTCATGGTACCTCTATCATATGATAAAAAGATAAGCTGCGCAAGCCAGAGAAATTACTTAATATAGTTACAGAAAAATCACACTGAAGCAATTGTCCCAATGGTTTGACCCATAAAACCATAGACCATCCCCATGGCATAGTTCATTAAAATAATGACTGCCACCTTCAGGTCTTTCTTCTTCCCGTTTTACCCTTAGGAATCCAAAATCAAGCTCATCTCAACTCAACTATGCCTTAATCCCAAACTAGTTGGGTCGGCTACATAAGTCCTTTCCTCCATTCTGCTTGGTTTAGGCCATACTTTTGAAAGATGCCGTGATATCAAAATCACATAAATTTAAAAGAATATTTTGTCAAATTCCATATTATTGTACTTTTTTACACACCCATCATTGGAAGGAATTCTACACCGCTCAAAAAAGAAATATTGGTCCATTCAGGTGCACTGATATTTAACACTACATAGATGCATATAATTAGGGTTTATGACAAAGAAAGATGGAAAGTGCCGCATTTTAGTAAATGGCATAGCTGAATATAAATTTGGAAAGATAGAATACTTACATATTGCTTGCAAACATCACATTTTGGGTAATAAAGTTCCCTGTAGCAAGACTTATGATATGGGAAATCCCCATACATAGAGAACTGGGCCCAAGAAACAACACAATAAGCTTGAAGCTTTTCAAGGATGATAATCACTGGGTGCTAGCTTTCTTACCTCATAATCAGATATTGGTTGATTGCATGCATGGCAACGAAACAGTCTGGATGCCAAAGGGCACCCATACAACTGAGATAGCGCCCATGACCAATTTCATTTTTGCATCCAGCACATATCCTACACCAAGATTTTGTTTCAATGAAATCCAATATGAGGCTTCTTATTCATTACAAGAAACAAGAAACATTACAACACTGAGTGAGACAAAAGATCATTTTTTTCTTGTTGGGCTGTAGGTGCATATGATTCTATCCAAAATGGGATGCTAGTTTTCCAATGTGACACCAACACTCAAGAGTATAGGAATTGAGAGCTACTTAGCTCATAGTAGCAACCAACCATGTGCAATGCATGTTGGAGGGAAACAAGCGTCCAATCTATTGGGGTTGAATAAGAGAAAGATATTGAGTCCAACATGTTTGAGAGCTTTATGAAAAGGTCCAGTTTGATTGGAAAAGGAGGAAAGAGAGCACAGCAAGTTGGTTGATAAAAATATTTTTGAGATAAATAGAAAGGGTATTCTTGGTATACAAAGTGACAGACAGAATCAACAAGGATTATTCCTTGATGCAAAACTGTCATTTTAATATATAGTATAGATATTGCATCTCAAAGATGAATGTGATTTTTTACCACAATCCTTGCCTTTTCTTGCTTCATTCTGACTTTGCAACTCCTAGGAAACCTTGTAAGGCCACTTCCTAGTTGCACAAGCTCCCAATTCAAAAATGATATAATCAGTCTACCTCATCACTAATGCACATTTTTGGCTAGACCATGATCTTGGCAATAACTCATGAAGGTTTGACATCCTTCACAGGACAGAACAGTCTTAAACTTTAACAGATCATGTTTTGATACAGAAATCCAGCTCTATACACACAGCTTTAGTCTTCTTGGCTAAGTTTAAGGTTTGGAGCAAATCACTTGGTTGAGTTAATAGCATTGATAATTCAAACATGCTACTTGTTTGTTTTCCTTCCTTTCCCTTTTGATGATACAGATGATGTGTTATGAAATTACATCTTGCAATGTAAAATTTGCTATCTGGGGGACTATACCTTGACAAGGAATAACCAGGATAGGATCTTGGTTCCTAAAATCAATACCACTGTCGTTTTCCTGAACTTTGGGAGTCAAACTTATGATGTTCACTTAAGTTCTCACAACTAAATTTTAAAATAGGATCAATATAAGATCCAGCAGTGATATTCAATAGTTATTAGCATATGTTCTTTTGAGCAAAATAGCTATTAGCATTTGTTCTATAGATTTCGTCCAACTTGGCAATTTATGCGAACCAATAAAAAAAAGAGATTCCAGCGATGCAAAATCATGACTAAAAAATTAAAATCATATTCAACAACAATATATCACAGCCAATACATTGTTTTATGATTCTTTTCTGATAGATGTAAATCTTGCCATAGGTCATAAACTTTAGTAACAGGTTGGTAAGTGTTCTGTTATAGTGGCACCCAAATACAGATTCCCACCAAAAGCATGATTGTAGTGCTTGAAGATTTACACTAGCATTGGGGACTATGAATTAACAAATTAGACATCCACTGTTGTGCTCTGGCGATCAACATTTTTGGAGGTTCTAAAGGTCAGTCAATCCTTATCTTTCATTTACTTGCATATGTGACTTACTAGGCACCATAAACCACCTTACAACACTCACTAGTATGAACAAGAAAATCCATTTCTAAAAGCACAAGAAAAAATCAAGAACATTTACTTCACAAATGCATCTTGGTTTCTGATCAGAAAGTAGATGTTGCAGGTATAAAGCATATGATGAAACAGAGTGCGCCAACCAACTCCATGAAAAAAATACCTGGATTGAAATAAAAACTGTGGTGGTTGATAAATCTGACCATTATAATGGGGAGGAGAGTCTACATTCAAACTTTCTTGCACAGCCCTGGCAAGCTGTTCATCTTCCTCCGTATAAGATTCGTTATCTAAAGAAAGTAACAAAATGGTTAATGAAAAAAATATGAGACACATAAAATCCATGCATTGCATTGAAGAGTTTGATTAATAGTTGTACTCAAGTTATTTGCACAATTTCTGGCACCAAAGGAAAAAAACAAATAATAGAAAGGGGGAACACGATGAAAGATAAGAGAAAACTGTAATGAATATTCAACATGACTTAATAAATGAAAAAAGAATGTCACTCAGTATCAACAATAAGAAGACTGAAATACCACATCCTCATTATTCAACATCAGGGTTGTTCTCCGAAAGTATATAGGATGGAAAGGAGCTTAAGCTTATACAAGCAAAAAAAGGATATGAGTGCCCCTTCGCTCCACTACTTGTAGCTACATCTCCAGTGCAGCTAGATGTCTTATAATCTGTAAAGTGTAAACTTGTTGAATGTAAAGACCAGAAATTTCCCCTAAAGCAATATAGCATGCCATTGATCTTCTAGTTAAGGAATCAATAGTGCCAACATGGAAAATGAGAACGCTTACTAGCTTCAATACTAACTACTATCCTTAAAGCTGGTCCTTGTGAGAGGTCATACACCTCTTATTGAGGTTGCATGTTGGACAACGGTAAACTTATTCAATCAAGTAAAGTAGGTCCATGGTTCCCCCAAAAAGCATCTATAAATAATCAATTCTCATATGAACAGAATAGGTGACACAATCCACACTACAAAACATGTGCTAAATGTCACAGTCTAGGTCGATGTAGAATTTCCATTGTGCCCTAGCATTAGAGACTCTCCTAAAGAGAGTGAGAAAGTGAAGGTACTTGTGCCGAGCGAAGGTGACCCTAGCAAGTAAAAATGTCAGTTTCATATTAATTTATTGTAATTGATCTCATAAACATATAAAGTCATTCATTTACTTCTTTTCCTCCTCTGACTTGGTGACTTAAGAATACCCTCCTTCCACCCATTTTATGATTTTCAAGCACATCAGAAGTTTTCTGGGACATTTCAAATAATCTGGGGAGCATCATGATGCCATGTGAAGGCTATGGCTTCTCTTTAATTAGATGCTTAACCTTCATGACATAAATGAGGAATATAGATTAGATCGGAAGGCTTATCTGACCAAAGAAATAGGTAAGATGAAGCTTGCTAATTGATTGGTTAATTGACATATTGTCATTAGATGTGTGCAATTCACAACTCAACATTATGCTGGAGATTTGAATGTCAATAGTATTATGAATTCATGGCCTATACTAAATACACTTTCTGTAGTATAGGTAATCTTCTACATTTTTGGATTTCCTCAAGCCAAATCTAGCACCTCCATATATGAAAATCAGCTCATGTCCACAAGTGGCTGAATATGGCATGGAGGATCAATGAGAAACAGGAACACTTGAGCAATCTGAGTTTTATTGTGAAAATTGTGGATAATTATTTTAACTCAACATCCAGAGAATTACTTTTCCTTCTCAGATGGTTATGTGAAAAGATCTGACAATCCAATTTAGAACTCAAAATCATTTTGATCTGGACCCATCATAACATGTCACCCATGCTGCTCTATCTGTTTGGGAATCTTTTTTCTTCTTTGGGAAGCCTGCCAAACTTTTATGATCCAAATACCACATCTCATATCAAATCCCACCTGCAATATCAGTTTTTATATATTTGAAATAATGGCTAGATCTCTTCATTTTTATTTAAGAATGAATCACAGAATAAGGAAGAATAAGAATTTAAGCATCCACATATTTAGTTTATTTTCTGATTATTTATTTCTTTTGTAATCTAACCACCTTGTTATTTCTTTTGCAAATTGCTTTTAAACCATTAAAGCATACAATAAATCACTAAAAACCAACATAAACCATACTTTGTTTAAAACAATAGATAAACAATACAGAAAACCATTTCACACATCAAAATTGGTACAACAACTATAAGAAATTTTCTGCTCTGATATATGGATTTCAAAGATGGAGATGGATCAACAATTTGACGAGGACTTTGCACCCTTGTCATTGGGTTTGACCCAGAATACCTGTGTCATGGTTTGCAGATGCTTCAATTTCATCATGGAAAATTTCTCATATTTTTTTGTTTCTTGGAAAGGATATATGCAACTAACACAGTCACAATTACTGTAGAAGTAGCAAGATCCATTCCTGAACAAATAGAGATCAGTTGGAAGATCTCTTTGCGAAGCCATACAAAATGTAATATTGTAATTCAAAAAGGTTACTGATCAGTGAAAAAATTATATTAAGGTTCCCTAAGAAAGGCGAATGTACCCAGAGAATGATCGAGGATGCCATTTATGGAAGGTGCTCTAGGCTACTTTTCTCATCGTTTAACTATGAGATATATCCTTTTGTTGGTCAGCCAGTAAAAACTTAAAATTAAAATGAGCACATTCATTGTTATTTTATATGCCATATAAACTAGTCACATCATAAATTGTGATGCTCTATTTTCTGGACTCCGCCTGACTTGGTTGGGATGGCCAAGTCACCCAGCCTAGTGAGCTAGGGGCCAGTGGAAGGAATCCAACCCAGCTGAGCGAAAACACTGAGTAAGAGAGGACAGGGCTGTGCGATTTTGCTAGGACCCCACCCCTTCTTTCCTTTCTAGTGGATTCCCTCCGCTAGGGTCGATTTCCCCTTGCCATTTTGGGAAGGTAGGCAAGAGGAGATCATGAATCACTAGTTTCCTCTTCACGAATCACTGGTTTTCTCCCTCTATTTCTTCTCCTTCCCCGGCTTCCATGACCACCATGAATCTCCTCCTCTCCCTCTCTCTTCTCTTCTTCTTCCCTCTCTTTCTCCTTGTCTCTTCCTATCTCTACTGCAAGCTCGCCGTGACTTGTCTCCACTAGATCTATGACCTTAGCACTCGCCGGAGCCTAGATAAGACTTCAATCTTCTCCTTTATCTTCTCCTCATGTTCCCCGATGTTGGAGCTCATCATTGGCTAAGAATTCACCAAAATCAATAACAAACCCTTATTCACATCCCCTATTCCAACCTTGCTGTCCCTCTTTTCGATTGTCTCTGCCATCATCGTTCATCATCAAAGGCCCTTGGCCTCTCTCCTGCATCCGCCCCTGGCTTATACCAGAGCCCCAGCCACCAACAAGCAGGTTAGAGCTCAGAAAGTGAATAGACCAAAAGCAAGCATATTCGGTCCTATTTACCAACACAATTTCGCACTTGCAATGATTGGCATCGTTAGCCATGCCTCACCAAAAGGACATACCATCCCTAGGTTGAATCTTTTCCTTCTACATGATCTGTAGATCTCTTTTGAGGGTCCTGTTCTCCTTCCTTGTGTACCCTTGGGTGGACCACTATAGAAGGTCGTAGACCAACTCCATTGCAAGTGCTTGGCCAGTCCTTCCTGCCTCCACCCCTCCCCCCAATTCGCATATGAAGCCCGATCTATTCCATCTCGATCACCTAGGATTCTTATTGCATAGAATAGTTGGATATGAATTAATTATATTCTTAAATAGCTTTTAATAGAGGTAGTCGATTTGTCCAACTGAGCATTGTGATTTTTAGGCGAATAGAATAAGTGACCCTGACACTCCTTACAATGTTTGTACAACCAATCAAATTTAAATATAAGAATTATGAAATTATTTGACATGATTGACTTGGTATTTTCTTGAGAATTTAGGATTATGCATATGAATTATGAATAATTCATGTTTTATGTAAAATAGCATGCTTTCATGAATGTTTATTGTGAGCAATTTATTTATGAATTACGACTTCTAAATTATGAAAAATCACATTTTGCTATGAAAATGATATATATTCTCTGATTATGAATTATGAACTTTTATGAAAATAGCTGATTTACTAGATATGATTTCATGACAGTTTTAATATTAAAGACTATTTATGGACTACGAATTCTATAAAGCCATTTAGTATCTTATTCATGTACAATTTAGGAATATATTTAAGGAAATATGACTTACGAAAATATATTTAAAAATACGACTATAGGCTCTCAGATAGTAATGTACAACCTCTTCAGTGGGTATAATAGTTGACATACAACCCCACAAGCGGGTATAATCGTTGGCATACGGCTCCGCTTGAAAGTATGATAGTTGGCAGACTATTATATTCAATTGATTACAGCCCCATCACTGGTATAAGGTAAACGTATCATTTAGTTTGAGGGTATTGTTTAATACTATGACATGACTACTTATAAAATGTGCATGATTGATGCACATGCAACAATATGATTCATTTTATGACTTGCTTTATGGTACTGTTATTACAAATGCTCTATTTTTGTGGTTGAATGGCTCAATGAATTAGGACTATATTAATGTTATATACTTGGAACCATATTTATAAAATTTGCATCTTATGCATATGCAACAGTAAGATTGGTTTATGACTTGTCTTATTATATTGTTATCATGAAATTATCTATTTACATGGCTAAATGGCTTAAATGAATTAGGACTGTATTTATGTTAAAATTTGGAACCAAGATTCGCCATCTTGGTACTGGACTCCTTATCGGTGCCCCTTATTTCAATGTTAGTATGCAATACGATATAAGATGGTAAGGCATACCAAGTGTTAGTATGGTACAATACTGTGTACCAGATTCAATACCAGTACTATGTGATATGCTCGATATGATACAATATTGACTGACAAGATTTTAAATCCCGTGGAATGGAGGTGTCTCAGTATCTCTATGGAATGGGACATCCCGCTGTCCCGTCCCATCCCGACAGCTGTTCTGATCATGCATCCCGGTATCTATCCTCC
>KE504730.1:997518-1010982 GCA_000441515.1 Elaeis oleifera
AAAACATTGAAATGTCATTTCACACTAGACCAGTGGGGCTTACAGGACTTGGCTCAACCAATAGGCATCCTCTCTTCATGGTTAGGTTGTGGTTCAAATAAGGGGTCCTCATCCTCATAGCATTTCTTTTAAGGGCATGATAGATCAAAGTCCAATGTTGGATTGTCTCCACATAAATTCGAACTTATCATCAATTGCAATCAGAATTTTGGCCAACATATTAATATGTTGGTATTTCACACACTTTTTGACATAATACTTTTTTTTTTCCAAAAAATAAGGTAAAATGCCATCTTTTGAATTTGAACCTAAAAGACTTCCCAACTTATGGGCAGGAAATACTACAATAAATTGAACTTTTACCGATGCTAACTAAGTCATTTATCAATGCTTATAAGTGTCGCAAAAATGTACCCCAAGAATTAGCCAAACTATTTTTCTTTGACAATATATAACAAAACATCAAGTCTTATTTTGTTAAGTAAAATAAATTATTAAACCAATATATTTCACAATATTAGTTTGATATCACCACTAGCTTTTGCATATCAGATTAGTAACTTGGTATTGGTCTCTCACCAATAAATATTTCCTTGTGTGAGCTTGGGCAAATTAGGGACTCCTGAAAAAGTATATATCCATGGAAATTATCCTCTAGCTTATGTTGTGGTTTGCTATCTTCTTAGAAGTGGCAATTTATAATCCGATCTATCAAAGTAACCCACAACCAATCCATTTTAATCAAATTTAGGCTTTATATAAATGAGACAATCCATCTAGATCTGTTGATTAAATGGATGATATGACGTAGATGCTTAACTTATTTAAAATTTCATTTAATCTTTATAAGATTATTTAACCTAATTCGATCCATTTCATAGAACAAACTGTGCAGGCAGGATCAGATTATTGTTTAATAAAAAATATAGTTCAGGATTGAATTTTGGTCTGCTTAATAAATAAATTTGGATTCGAGATAACAGATTTTTGACTCAACCTATATCCAAACCAATCCAACCCAATTTGATCTGAGCAGACTACATTGCCCCTGCCATATCTTCTGGCTTTGATGGAATTAAGTTCATCTAAATCCGGTGGGACCAGATAATGAAATCATTAAGGTGGCCCTAATAGTCTGCAGTTGGGTATGGAGTCCAAATCACAGCGGTTCAACAATTGATTAAGACGCAATTAAGAATGGACCCTACTTGATTGTAACCGACAAAATCTCACAATCTGCGTAGCATCACTTTGATAGATGACTGCTGCTGGCCATCTGATACAATGAAAGCAAAAAAAAAAATCTTGCTCAAGTCATTCACCGCACCAAGACCAAAGCCTTTTTATGGCGGTTGTTGGGTTTGACACCATCAAGTAATCATTTTCTTCTGATTTAAGTTGCACCTTTCATGTTGAGGAAAAAAAAGAAGAAGAAAAAAAAAACAAGTTCATGAACTAGATACTAGACCTGAATTGTGGACCAACATGGTTCAGTTTTAGGTTCTAAACCTATAAAATAATTCACAGATTAAGTTGTGTGGTACTTCTCTGCAAGTTATAATTCAATCCAAGTATTAAACCTAAAAGCGTGCCTTTCTCCACATATAGGCATCGAGAACCCACCTGCTAACAGTAGTTTTAGGAATATACTGTGGTATGGATCTCCTTAACATGTCGAGCAATTAATTGAAAAGATGGTGCAGTGAAAGAGATGTGTTCTCAGAATAATCAAAGCATTCTTGCTTGCTTAAGTAGTTTCATTAGAATCAGTTGTTGGTCTTTAGAAGAAAAGTAAGTGGCCACCAACCCGAGTTTTAGTAAAGATTAAAAGGAGAGAGATGGCCCACTTCTTTCGGTATCAAAGTCACTAGCTATTGGCAGTCAAATTGGTGAACAGGAAAGAGGTCCCCTCTTTTATTTCTCCAGTCCTTCACCAGATCTTCTCCTCTCACTACAGTAACAGGTATTGCTCCAGTTATCAATTCTTTTGCTTCGGTGGTGTCAGCTTCCATTCTTTTCATTTTTCCTTTTTTTCTAATCTTCATCTCTATCAGAAGGTCACTGTACAAAAGCAAGTGCACAGGAAAGAGATACAGAAGAAAAAAGACACAAGAAGAGGAGAGGGAGAGAGAAAGAAGCTTTCAACCCCACTGGAAGACTATGATCGATGTCACCAACCTCTAGCGCATCCATGTCTCATGGTCTCCACCAACGTATGACGACGTGCCAAGAACATGATCAGATGCAACACCACATAGCTCAACAGAGCCGGAGGGACAAACTAAGGGTGCAAGGATTTGAAGCCACCAATCTGCACCCACTAGACCAGATCGAAGACAAAATATTAGATCTTGGCACCCTTGAGCATGCTAGGACTGGTAGCATATTATCCAACATGTTCAATTTTCCAGCAGCTGGACTAGCCGACCAGATCTCGGGCATCAACCGCCTACCACCGAAGCCGGCGGCCGAATTCTCCGGCGAGTGGTATGGGGACAAAGGGGCCGTGATGGGTGGTAATTTTAATTCTTGGGGTGATACTGTCACCGATTCTGCGACGATGCAGCTTTTACTAATGAACATGCCATCTCAGGAGCCATACCCAAGGTCTACTACCTTCGGAAATGGTTCATTTAGTGGGGATTGGTAGAGAACCAAGGGCTATCTCTATCACTCTCCTCATCACTTCACCAACTAGAGATGGGTGGAGTGAGCTTGATGAGGAATACAAGGTTTGCGAGGGCTGCTACAGAGCTGTTAGAAGAGGTCTGCAGTGTGTGGAGGGAGCATTTGAAGGAGAGAAGGTCAAGAAGGCAACTTAGCTCTTCAAACCCTAATTATCCTAACCCTAGCTTCTCAGGTGCTAATGGTGCATCTTCTGGTAGAGTTGGTGATTCTTCCTCCTCTCCCAAGAATCTGTCATCCTTGTCTTCTGCTGATAAGTTTGAGCACCAAAGGAAGAAGGCCAAGCTCTTGTCCATGCTTGATGAGGCATGCATTAAACACCCTCCTCTCCCTCGAGACTCTTTTCCCGTATGCTTGCAGCTATTTCTATTTTTATCTCTCCAAATCTAATGGGCTTTTGATTCTTGTGATGCATTCATGATGGTTTATTTGATATCATTGTTTCTGTTGTCTATATGTAGGTTTGTTGTAGTTTTCATCTTCCCTGTGGTAGTTAAATTACTATTAAAAGAATGTGCAATGAAAAAAGACAGCCTTTGGATTTGGATAATAGGCTTTCCTTTTCTAACTTTACCATAATACCAGATGGAAAGGTTTGTTGCAATTTTTCCTGAAAAGAAAAGGTTTTCGTTATATGTGTTGCCAACTCTGGCTGAGATATATCATTGCCCATTGCATAATAAATCTGAAGAGTAGACAGTTAATTAGATTTTGTCAACCTAACCTATCTGTGGTTGTTGCCTTTTCTTCTGTCAGTAAAGACCCAAAATAGAGAATAGCCAAATATATAGGATGAAAATATAGAGATACCATGACATAATCTCTCTACAACACACTTATTATTTCGTTCAGCTTATTTGGATTTCATGAACTCAAGACTTAAAGAGTGAAGAGATGCCTTAATTGGTTTGTGGGTTCATCTTCTCTTGTTTCTCTTTTAGATTTCCATAAATGAAGAAACCGCACAATACAATTGAACCAAGATGACAACTGCATTGGATTAGTATAGCTCACTTCATTTGGTTGCGCGGTTGCTCTGATCTTCTCCTTTCTTCCATCTTGCACCAATGAAATAGTTTATCCAGATATGGTCTCGATGAGCTGGTGTCCTCTTTTCTGTTTCCTTACTCACAGGTGGATAAGAGATACAATCACTACTCTAACCAGATGCAGATGGTAATAAACTCCTTTGATTCGGTGATGGGCTTTGGAGCTGCAACGCCATACACAATCCTTGCTCGCAAGGCCATGTCAAGGCACTTCCGGTGCCTCAAGGATGCAATCAATAAGCAACTGAAGCAAGTGTGTGAACTCCTTGGAGAGAAGGAAGAGGGTAGCACTTCAGGGATATCTAAAGGGGAGACCCCAAGGCTTAGGTTGCTTGAACAAACCTAAGGCAGCGGCGACCATTCACCAGATTGGAATCATGGATTCTGAAGCTTGGAGGCCCCAGCGAGGCTTACCCGAACGTTCGGTGAATGTTTTGAGAGCATGGCTTTTTGAGCATTTCCTTCACCCGTATGTGTATCTTTCATCTCTCCATAACATCCATCGCCTTGCATGTTAAATTTTTTTTTTTCCGAGAGAGAGAGTTCTTGCATGTTTTAATCGTACGGTTCATTTACTATCCTCGCCTTTGGACATGAATTACTAATGAAAGCTTCAGAAACTGCTTGCACGGTAAAATTCATCTTCTTCATAGCTATGTTGACACTTGAGAAGCATCGGTACTCTCTCATTCCTCTTTAACTTCAAATAGATCTCTTGCAGTAACTTTAGTTTTGATTAGCAATGCAGTGATGGTACTCTCTCTCTCTCTCTGTGTGTGTGATAAGATCTAATAAAAGACCAGCTGAGAACTGTCCTTATAGGTAATAACTTCACAATAAAAGCTGCGCAAAAGCTTGCTGCTTTGTTTCATTTATTCATGCAACAACAACTGAAACTATCAGGGCGCGCGGTACTAATTAAGGGCTTAAGTTATTTCTTTTCATGAGAGTGTAGATATGTACTTGGTGCGCGAATAGGCAGGGTCAGCGTGCGTCACTGTGTGCATTGAATTTTGGACAGCCTGATGTCATTTTTGTCTTTTTCTTTAAATTCTTCAGGTATCCAAGTGATGCAGATAAACAACAATTGGCAAGGCGGACAGGTTTATCTCGAAATCAGGTTAGTTTCCTTCCTCGAGAAAAGAAGCAGTGCCTTTGTCTCATAGAGAATTTAGTTGAGAAAATCTCAATTTGATTAGAGATTTATTTATTTATTTGTTTATTTATTGGGTGGGGAGGGGGGGGGGCTCATGTATGACATCGAGCCAATAGTAAAACTGTAATTAAACATTGCTACTTGGTTGTAAAATTTGCATTCTAGTTGAAGTACGGCTTAAGTAATCCTTTGTCTTATTTTATACTTCCTGGGTTCGTGCTTGTGATTTATATTAGCATTACTTTTCTTGGCATTCTTCGTTATCTACTCCTGTGTCAATTTCACCTCATTTGAAACCAAGAGATCAGATCAGCCATGCTTAGAGAAATAGAAAGAAGGCCAACCATTTCCGGAAAGAAAGAGAACTAATAATTGTTAGGAGGATTTGCACTTTTCCTTTTTTTTTTTTTTTCCGTACGTTTGTAAAACATGTATGACTGCTTAGCATTTCCTGCTGATCTTAAGGCATCCTTCAACGACAATTTTACCTTCCTTTATTTTCTTGTATACTGTTCAATGGCTTGTTAATAAGTAGTAGTGTCCACTACGTGGTAAGATAATGCAAATGGAGATAAAGTGTTTGCTGGCTTCTCACAATTTTTTTTTTTAAAAATGCTGCATGGCTGATGGCAACACTGTATAAGGCATTTGCTACAGTCACAATACTGATGCTTTCTTTCCTTTGAATTGGTATTATATTTATCTAAATTGAAATACTCTGAGATGCACCAACCATGTACTGTAGTTAGAATCTCCAATTGCAATTAACTCTTTAACTGCCAATGTCCATGCATGGTGTTTCTCTCTTGAGATCCTTCAAAAATACATGCATCAGTACTTATTTCCTTTTAATTCTAGATTGTACTCTCTTATTTTAGTTTTCTCATAGATCTTATATACTTCTTTTTGGGAGCATTAGGTGGCTTACCTCATAGAACCTCATAGATATACTCCCATGTCCGTGGTTCTAAATAAAACAAACAATCTTGGCAGGTCTCCAACTGGTTCATAAATGCGAGGGTCCGGCTGTGGAAGCCCATGGTGGAAGAGATGTATCAACAAGAGGTAAAAGAAGAGGAGGAAGATGTCAAGGAGGGCGAGGAAGCAAACCACCGAAGGCCACTTTCACCATCCCACCACAACTCACCGCAAGGCCAGGGACCAGAAGCCAATGCAACCGGAAGCGCAGCGACGGCCGCAGCAGCCCACCAGTCCAATGATGACACCATCCTCATGGGCATCGATGCTCCAACCTCTGCCATGGATCTGTGTGGGGCTGACATGGAACCCATGGATGACTTGTGTGGGGCCGGCATGCGCCTTGGTGCAACTGGAGATGTGTCTCTCACTCTCGGCTTACGCCATGCCGGGAACCTTTCAGAAAAAATTGGTTTATGGTTAAGATAGGCTTGGAGGAAGGGTTGTCACAAGAACAAATAGAAGAAAAGATAGCAGATTAGCCTTTCTTATTACTGTTATTCTCTTCTTCAGACAACGAGGGAAAGATAGATATTTGAGAGTTAAAAATGCATAGATATTATATACTATTAATGCAGGTTGCCAGGATGAGAAGGGAATTGCATGCCGCTATCTTTGTTTTACATCTCCATTCATTTGTTTGTTTATTATTCTATCTCTTTTATCATTCTTTCTGAGACCAGGCAATGAAGGAAGAGGCCAACCAATAGCTGGATTTGATTGGTTGTTGATATATGCTATCAGTAGTTGCTGGTGGTTGCTGGAAAATTACACTAAAAATAGATGATGGTCTTGGGGTCAATCACACGACAGACAGCTATATTCCTCTTACCTGGGGCCAGGTGAGCTGAGCTTTGCACTGGACTTTAAAAATAGCAGTAAGATGGCACGTCAATAGAGAATAAACGCCCTCCTGTCTGCCAGATAATCTATGCAAGGAAAAATCAAAATCAATCAGAAATCTAATTACAAGATCAATTCCAAGTAGGACCGAACTGCAGTGTTTCTTAATTCACATAGATCAGGATTGAGCCTGCTCAAATATCATTTTTAACAACCAAAACCTCATCCAGAAAAAGACCAGCCGGAAAGTATTATTTGGATTCGTGGCTTTGTATATAGATATCCTAGTTCTTTCTGGTGTACAATCACTGCAGGACTTAGCACATACTTGAACTGGTCCTCATAAAAGAACACCAACTAGATAAAAATAAAGTAGCTGATGAAGGAAGGAAGAAGGGAGAGTAGCAGTTGGAGCTAGGAATGCCTTGGCCGGTAACAACAGGCTAGTGAATTAGCTTTATCAACGGAAGTTAGGAGTTGTTGATAGATGTGAGAAGTAGACGAATAGCTTGAATCTTGCTGGCTTACTTATCAGAGAATTTTAATTAAGGTCCATTTGTTGAAGAGAGAGAAAGTGGTAGCTAGTAATAATCTGAGTAAATGTCGAGCAGGTTAGTGAAATAGCTTTGTGGACGGACGGAGGTTAGGAGTTGTTGGCAGATGTGAGTAGCAGACGAACAGCTTGAATCTTGCTGGCTTGTTTATCAGAGAGTTCTAAGATCTAGCTCATGTTGAAGAGAGAGCAAGTGGTGGTAACAATTTGAGTAGATGTCAAGCATCTGCTGTTGAAAGTCCTTCCAATATTTCTCTCTTTCTATATGTGCCAAATACAACAGAGAGCCAGTGCAATCCTTCCATGGGGTAGATAAATTTGGTGGGAGGTTGGACATCAAGCAGTACTCGATCGTCCATAAAAGTGAAATTTTTAGGCTAAGTAGCCTATGGCGAGAGTCTGGAGCTAGAAGAACCCCATACTTGCATCGCAAAGGGGCACTAATGAAGCAGATGGTGGACGGTTTCTTGATTACGTTGGCACAGTAGGCAATTAGAAGGAGCCATCCATCTCTTTTTTATAATTTATCGATGGTTGGAACACCACATTGGATTGCAAGCCAAGGTATTGACTTTTTGAGGCAATGGTGCGCGCATTGCAAAAGTTCTTAGTCCATGAGATCAAGCAGTAAAGTAGTTTGAGGAATTTTGTAATGGGAGTTTATACAGAATCTGTAGATGACAAACCATCTCAAAGGTATGCTGTTCAGACCCTGCGAGAAAGGATGGCTTTGTAGAGTCGAGGAGAGATCAATAAAATGCTGAATAATTAAGGTGAGGTTCTAAATTTCTTCAAGGGCTCTTTTCATTATAATTTTAGGGTTCGAGTCAATGTAGAATAAGTTTGGAAATTGGTAAAAGGAATGATTGTGCTGGTCCATCAATCTTTACAGAATCATATTTTTATCCTCACCCAGAACAAAGGTGGTATGTATTGAAAGCTGCCGGTCTCGAAAGGATTCATTCCTCCATTACTTTCCAAAAAAAAGTTGGTTCGGTATAGTATTTTGACAAGATTAAATGTTGCCAAGACTGTTTTGATAATTGTTAATAGTCTCCAGCACCATTTGGTCAGCAAGGCACAATTTAGATGCTAGAAGTTGCTTTATGATTTTAACACAAGATGTTTGTATCCCAATGAGTTTATGGGAGCCCATTCTAGCGAAGACCACCGCTATCAAGACTATGTGCTGAGTACATGGTGTTGAGTACATAGTGTACTATTTGGAGCCCTAGCATTCTATCCTTGTGCAGAGTAAGATCTGGGTGGCAAAGAATATTCCTCAGTTTTAAGGATTACTAGTGGACTAATTGCAGATGACACCTTATGACTTGTTACCCATTTTTCCAAAATATACCCATTCAATAATTTGAACAGGTTTGCTACAAGAAAGTAGCAAATGACCAATTAATAGCTATGACAAGCTCCTTTCTTCTTTTAAGAACTAGGATGAGGAAATTCTGACTGAAATTAAGGTGAGGGCTTGACTTGACTCAAATCCAGGTCCTTGGTACCAACCCAAAGGCCCTACCAACTGGACTGTTTCACAGCCTCCTGCCTTAAGCTCTCTTGACAAATTGGGAACAAGGAAAAGATCTACACTTTTGGGAGGACCCATGGATTGCTAACCATTATTTGGAAGTCCTGGTCCTTAACTTATACCAAGCATCCATCAGGAACAGTGCTACAATCAAAGATTTTCAGAATAGGAGGAATAGTAGCTGGAACATTGCATTCATAAGGCTCTTAATTATAAGAGGGGAGAACTCCAAATGGAAGATTTCAAGTGTTGAATCTTCTTCGCCCAGAAGATGGACCCGATGTAATGATCTAGAAGTTCAGTAAGAACAAAGCTTCTACTGTTAAATCCTTTTCCTCCTTGAACTATAGCATCAAGTCTCATCTCTATGAAATAATGTGGAAAACAGTTGCTACAGAAGAAATCAAACTTTTCACGTGATTGCTGGCTGTTCAGAACAGACTATATGCTAGGGAAGTGTTAGCTGAGAAGGGCTAGAATATGTGAATATGTGAGTTTCAGATGCAGTCTTTGTAATAATCTGGTTGAAACTGTTCACCATCTATTCCATCACTGTTCTTTTGCTAAATAGATATGGAGAAGAATCAAGACGAAGGGTCTTTCCAGCATCGTTGTGAGGATCCATGAGAGTGTCATTCAGTTCTATATCAACGATATAATGGATGGATCTTAGGTAGCTATGCCGCCTAAAAATCTAAATAATATTTTATGACTAATCTTTTAAATATAGTATTGAGTTGCTCTAAATAGTATTGCAGCAAATTCAGTCTATGGTCCATCTGGACTATGGTCCACTACATCATGGGCCTATTTGAGTTAACCACAGGTTATTAGTGGTGTTTATGATTAAATTTATGGTGGAAGTAATTAGATTTGAATAGATTTAGACCCTTAGCCTGATGAGGATACCTAGATTTAAATGGAGGGAGCACATGAAGACCCATGTAGGCATATGTTAGATCACACATTGGCTTATAACATTGGATGGATCTTGAATACTACTTATATAGGACCAAAAATATAAATAATAAATTTTAACTAGTCTATTTGAGTATGGTCCATGGCTATTACAAATATTATTAGATCTATGGAATAGGTTCGGCCCCAAGGATGGTGGACTTTTGAGACTCCCGTTGGGCTCGTTGAGCGATCTATAGGGTGTTCATCTCTTGAGAGCCCCCACCCCCAATCTTCCTCAAGATCAATTACGATGGTAGTGTGTTAGGGACGAGTGGAGGAGCAGGATTTGTAATTTGGGGTCTGGATTCAAGATCGTTGATGGCGGATGGGAGTCGCTTGATGGATACTATGGTCCCGAGAGCAGAGCTGTAGGCCGCTTAGGCTGGTATTGCCTATGCAATGTTGGCAATAGGGCAGACAGGCTCATCAATGGGGGTAACTCCACGATAGTCAGGTGGATCCAGATATAAGATAGGGAGGATGTTGCTCATTCACTTCTAAGGGATACTACTATGTTGTTGCGAGGGGCCTTCATCATACGTACTAGGCATGTCCATAAGGAGGCCAAAATTGCAGCAAATTGGGTTGCCTCCTTCGTGAAGCGCTCCGGAGATGTGATTTGGACTAATATAACCTCCATGCCATGTAGCTTTCTTTCATGATATTTTATATTTTGATATTTTGGTTATGTTCATACCAGGATTGTATGAATGTACCATCCTATCAAAAATAAAAGGAATGATTGATGTTCTTCGCGATGTCAACCACTAGATCATGCCGCACATAGATCTCAAAGTACTGTAAACTTTCTTTCATCTGCCGCCACAAACCTTAAGAGGTAATTCTTCTTTCAACCTTATGCCTCTTCAAGGATTGGAAATGCTTAGTGATGCACCTTGGATTCAACCCACTAGATGTGATATCGCCATCTGACATGAACTAGCCTGGCAGGTCTTGACCTCGGCCATTAGCTTTTGCCAAATGGCCATTCTAGAATGTGCACAAAAATGCTCAAAACTCCCGTCACTTAGTGACAGCTAGCCACAACAACAAAATGGCCCTCTAACCATGAGATCCATATTTTATTGGATCGCATCTCCCCCGAATATATGAGTTGTTATCTCGAACAAACTCTCTCCATGTCCCAAGATGCCAATCACAATAGGTATCAAACCTCACCAATATAAATCTTTCCTCTTGGACCTTCTAGGTAAGTCGAAGTAAGTCTAAATAAGGCACAAGTCCAACTAAGTCTCAGAGCCCTACTTGTGAGCTTAGAAGAGATCCTAATGGAGTTTCTCATAGTTCTAGATTAAGCATAATTCTAGTGGAACTTATCTCTCCTAAACTCACAGAACTTTCATCTCCCTCTCTCTCACTATGGCTCAAACTCTCTTCACGAAACTTGGCCTCCCCACTCACTCTCTCTATCTACTTTTATTTGGAACCTCCACCATTTCACTGAGGTGATCTGACTTAGACATTGGAGGGTCCCCAGAAAATTCTTGATAGGCAGACTTCCTTGGCTTGTAGTATTTCAAGGTTGATTCGGGTGTTAGAGTGAAGATCTGACTACTGTCAACCACTTTGATGTCTCCAACCAGCTATTCGAGTCCCTCGATCAATACCCTTAGCTCTCTAACTCACCATCTAGCTCATTGGTTTGAGCCAAATCCGTACCATCAACCACTCTTATTTAAGGTAGCACATCCTCCAAAGTGAAAATCCACATCGGGTGACGAGCCCATAAATGGCCTCTCCAGATTGATTACTGCACAAGCATGACATCACCCACACATTCTTGAGGAAAATGGCAATTAAGAAACAATTCAGAATGTGTAACTCCCATCCTGCCATGGCTAGGGGCAAGCCTAACCAAGCTCAGGTTAGTCCAATCAATACAGCTGCTAACTAGGGAATGAGGATGATCATCGATCTGAGCAGATTCAAGATAGCTGATCATTTGAATGGGTCTGCATAGACTCGAGCTTCAACCTTAGCCTCGCTGATCTAAAGTATTTGGCTATGCCCTAGCTACCTACATAGGCCGGCTTATCTCAAGCAAGACATTTGGTGTTCAAATGCATTCAAAAGCGATCAGAAGCAAGCATACATAAGTAAACAAGGGTGAAGAGAAAGTTGCTTCATTTCATTTAAAAAAAAGGATTACAAAAGAAGGTAGCACAAAATACTCTTTCGAGCTTCAAAAGTCCGAAGGCAAGAATAGAAGAACACTCATGACAACAAGCTATGAACATGTCCCTCCCTACCTTCCTTTGCTTCATCTTTCCATTCCTCTTCTTCCTCTTCATGTCCCGAGCCACCACCTGAAGGTCTGGTAGGGGGAATGACAGAGCTGAAATTAGTCTCAAGGAAGTGCTTAGCCAACTCTTCTTGCAGTATAAAAGCCCTGATCAAAGGAATCCTGGTCGGCCTCCAATACTTCCTTGCAAAATTGTCCTGACTCCTTGAAGTCTGAGATTGCTCAGTGAGTAGCCTCTTCCACCTGAGCCATCTTTTGCTTGGCCTGAGTCAACTTTCCCTCGACGAGGGTTGCCTTCTCACCATCAAGTAGCATCCAAAAGTTATCCGACCGAAAGACCAAGCAACTCCAAATGGAATTGTGGAGGGATACAGAAGTTAGCTCAAACCCATTCGAGGTCATTTTCATCCAGAATGTTTTTATACCATTTGGACCTAAGATGACCTCAGACGAGGCCTCACCAGATTTCATGAAGGCCCAATCAAAAGATCCCTAACCAGTAGCCTCTCAGTCCGTAGACCTTCCCTAAGAGGACTCCGTTGGAAATAAAGGAAGAAAAGAAGAAAGGACAAGGAACAGAAGAATCAAAAGAAAAAAAGGATCCAAAGACATATTGAAGACCTAAGCAAAATAGATAACTTTGGTGGGACCTTAGTGAACACCAAAAATTGGTCGATAGGAGTAAATGGTAATGGCAACAAAGACTTAAGTCTTTCTTCTTCTCCAACTCTGATGGACATCAAGCCAAAAATGTCTACCCTTACCTTCTCTAGATTTTATATAAGGCTTCGAAGGGCCCAGATCAATATAACATTTTGAAATAATGGTCAGATTAGCCAACACATGTCGATCTATAGTTTGACATCGAAATGTTCTAGTTGTTGTGGTAGAAATCTGTCCTTAGGTCAGATTGACTGAAGTCAGGCAGCGATGGCAGGTCGATGGTGGTAGACCTATAAGATAAGTTTTCGACTGGAGTTGGCTTCAATGGAGATCCTCCGACGCTCAAGTTAGATTTTTGAAGAGTAGATGTGAAGAAGCGAGTTCGTTGGAAGAGATACTACAAGAAAATAGTTTTTTACGATAAAATTATTTGTGACAAAAATATTTTCATCGTCAATAATATAATTTATGATTAAAAAATATTTATCATAAATAATTTAATATTTATGATGAAAAAAATTTTTCATCACAAATAGTTGCATATCAGCAACGAAAAAAAATTTCATCTTAAATACAAATTATTTATGATGAATATTTTATCATAAATAATGTGTCATTTATTTAATTTAAATTTTTAAATATTAACAATAAAATATTTTTATCATAAATATTTTAAGTATTTATGATAAAAAAATTTTTTTCATCATCAATAAATTTATTTGCAATGTAATATTATCATCGTCAATATTAAAAAAAATGAGAATTTAAAAATTT